>JANJGK010000031.1:14721480-14722988 GCA_039081455.1 Macrobrachium rosenbergii
TCGGATTGTGAATCATGTCATTTAGCGATTTAACGACGTTGTCAGAATGTGTGTTCAGTAGTTTTTATCTTTTAAAATGTAAATGATAAAGTTTCACTAATAGACACATTGAGTTGCCAGTTGCTTTATTATTCAATTTTTCCTTATACATTTTAAGGATGAGAATGCAGGTAAATAAATTGGGCATTAGAATGATTTATTTAGCGGTTTAGATGGACGGTTGATAGAGTGTATGTTTTGTAGTTTTTATTTCTTAAATGTAAGATATAATGATTCTTTTATGTTTCCAGTCACTTCGTTATTTAATACTTTCTATATAAACTTTAATGATGACAGTGTTAGTATATAAATTGTTCTAAAAATAATTCGTTTAAACGGTTTCATTGATTATTTTAAGAAATATATTTTGTATTTTTATAATTTTTAAAAATGTCAACAATAAGGATTCGTCAAAATAGTCGTTGGCAACTCATGACATCCCGTTACAATGGATACGGTAAATATACGTGACACTGGTTTTGGAGACGAACAATTTTCTTTTTTTTAATTTTATTTTTATTTTACAGGAGGCTTATGGAATAAGATGAACTTGATAATAAAACGTTAATTAACGAACACTCAAGAGTTTAAACAATCTCAAGAAAAATAAGATAAGGTGAAATAAAATAAAATAATTCAAGAAATATTGATGAAAGTTTCAGCACAATTTCTCTTTGCCTGCCTGACGCCTGCCGACGGCCATTAGAAAGTCTACGAACAAAAGGCTTAGTCATACTCATTCCAAACAGAAGAAGAAGAAGAAGAAGAAGAAGAAGAAGAAGAAGAAGAAGAAGAAGAAGAAGACAGAAGAAGAAGAAGACGATAATGAAGATTTAATGTCCAAAACTCTTCCGCTCTGCTACAGAACAGGACAGATATTTTAGAAAATATACGAACAAATTGAGCCATGTCTCATGTCCAAACACAAAAAGGAGATTATTATTATTATTATTATTATTATTATTATTATTATTATTATTATTATTATTATTATTATTATTATTCAGAACATGAACCTATTCATACGGAACAAGCCCACCACAGGAGCCACTGATACGAAACTCAAGCTCCCAAAGAATATTATGGCTTCCATTTGAAAGAAGAAGCAGGAGATAATGAAGGAAAAAAGAGTGAGAAGATGGAGATGGACGAAGAAGATAACGAGGACTGAACGCCAAAAACTTCCGCTTCGCGACAAAACGGGACAGATATTTAGTTCCGGTCGCGTGAAATCCACTGCGAGAGAGGGAGACACTTCTAAGTTATTCGCGGCGTCGGGCAGGCGGAGGTAACTGTTACCCCGAGAGTTTTGCATCATGCGATAATATCGTTTTGCCTCTGGAACGCTCGGCTCATCTTGGTGCTAATTTGGGTGTCGGGGGTGGGTTAGGGTGTGGGTGTGGTGGTGGGAGTGGTTTGTGGGGAGGGGGAAGAATCTCGGTGCTTCACTTCACGTATCTGTTCTGGCT
>JANJGK010000031.1:14723088-14730588 GCA_039081455.1 Macrobrachium rosenbergii
TTAGAGAGAGAGAGAGAGAGAGAGAGAGAGAGAGGGAGAGGAGAGAGAGAGAGGAGAGAGAGAGAGAGAGACTCACAAACGATGTATATTTCGGGGGCGGTTTTGTCACTCCGTGCAAAGGGTAACTTCGACCAGTGGACGTCACGATCATCAATTAGGCAAGGAATGACCTTTCAGTGCGAAATGTGAATCTCCGGAGTTATCTTGAAATCGCCTGCGATGTCCTCGACTATCTCAATCTCCCCGCGATCTCTCTCTCCGGTGCAGGAATCAGGCATTTAGGCTCCTTCAGTTGAAGCCATTTCTCCCACTGCGAGGAGCAGAAATTTGTTTCCTCCCGAAAAAGATTACAGGAGTTTGTGTCTCCTCAGACGGGGGTCGTTCTCCATAATGACGAGAATAAAAGTGAGTGTTTTCAGTTTTAGATTTTTAAAAATTTTTTTGCGGGATGCTGGAATTAGTGTTCCGCCTCTTGGGAATTTTTTGTTTCTGCTGGAAAGAGGTAGACATGATTGTTGTGAATTCTAGAGCAGTTTCTTTTGTACTGGGGGCAGAAATTAGTGTCTGGCTCGTTAGAATATGATTTCTATTGAAAGCAGGAATTAGTGTCGGACCGCTAGAATAAAATTTCTATTGAAAGCGGAAATTAGTGTCGGCCGCGTTAGAATAAAATTTCTATTGAAAGCAGAAATTAAGTGTCTAGCTTGTTAGAATATGATATCTTTTGAAAGGCAGAAACCAGTGTCTGCCGCGCTAGAATATGATTCCTATTGAAAGCAGAAATTAGTGTCTGGCGCCCAAGAATATGATTTCTATTGAAAGCAGAAACCAGTGTCTGTTGTATTAGAACATAGAATGTACTGAAGGCAGAAACTGGTAACTTGCAGGAAATAGAAATAAGTGTTTTGTTGTTAAACAATTCAGATATCATTTATATATAAAAGAAAAACAGAAAGTAGCTTCGTATATTCAAGAATTCGGAGCTAAATTTAAGTTCTTAGGTTCTAAAAGGCACAATTGACTCTAAAATAAAACTTACGTTCTTAAAGGGTGAATCGATGCTAAAATTAATCCTATAAATTTGCGGGAGAAGATTTGCATCCCTTACGCCTTCAGAAGCTAGTTGAAAACCATTTTTTTTTAGTTTTCTGTAAAAGAAAACTATTGTGCCGGCGTTGTCTGTCCGTTCGCACTTTTTTCTGTCCGCACACCTTTTTTGTCCGCCCTCATATCTTAAAAACTACTGAGGCTATAGGTCTGCAAATTGTTATGTTGATCATCCACCCTCCAATCATCAAACATACCAAATTGGAGCTCTCTAGCCTCAATAGTTTTTATTTTATTTAAACTTAAATTTACCCATAATCGTGCATCTGGCAACTATATAGGATAGGCCACCACCGGGCCGTGGTTAAAGTTTCATGGGCCGCAGCTCGTAGAGCATTATACCGAGACCACCGAAAGACAGATCCATATTAGGTGGCCTTGATTACACGCTGTAGCGGCTGTACAGAAAACTCGAATTGCGCCGAAGAAACTTCGGCGCATTTCTTACTTGTTTATTTTTGATTTTAGAATGAAGCGTTGATATGTGTTATTGCGCCATGCAAAAAAGATTTATTTTTCTTCCAGTGTAGTTCTCTGAAATATATGAATTTCATTTCAGAGAGCGGAATAAATCACAAAAAAATCTGAAATTTGTCTCTAGTTCTGTACTAACAGAAAACATTTCCTTATGTAGGAATTTATTCGTGTATTGAAAAAATCGACCTTAAAATCTTGCTGCGCAGAAAGAAAGTAGATTCTTGTGTAGAGTTTCTATTAATGCATTGTGCCCTGGATAAAGTAGGTCAGTAGATTAGTTGGTCGCCGATGACCTTTGGTTCCGTGACGCCAGTTTATGGTAAAAATCAATAAATCGTCATCTGGTTGTTGCAGCGTCCTGGGTATATGTTTCTTGTTCACTGATTTAAGCATCGTCCATTTTGTTAATCACATTGATATAACTTGTTTGAATTTGCAAAAGAAAAATAATAGTGGTATATATACATACATACACTCACATACATAAATTTTATATATATATATATTATATATATTATATATATATATATATATATATGTATGTATTTATATGCATATATATGTATATATATATATATTATACATATATATTTATATGTATATATATGTATATATATACATACATATATATATGTATGTATGCATATTATACACACACATTTTTATATATCTAGGGCATCGATCACTATCAATTCTTTCTCGAAGAACTTTTGTTAACAATCATCAAAGTTATTTTCAAATTTCCTCGCCCCTGTGACAAGTTAGCTTACATTCATTGTATGTTAAATAGACGAGAAAGGTTAATTAAGCATAGTCTCGTGACAAACACCATTAAAACATAAATAAAAAAAATAGAAAATAATGATGACGAAGATATACGAGAACTCTTGGTTCCCCAACGAAGGCGTGGCATTTTCTCAACTCTAAATTATGCACAGCTTCTGGCGAGGCGCGTTGCTTACCAATCGAAGCTCCACCTTTCACGCTCTTCTTCCAAATGGTTGGGAGGACTTTAAGGCACTGGGAACGTTCTGCCTCAGTGATTTCTAGGCCAGTTTCAATATAACTTTGATCGGAGAAAAAAGCCAACAGTTACGTGATTGGAAATATATTTGAAATTGCTATTAATTTTTGAGCCAATTTCAATATAGCTTTGATTGGAGAAAAAGCCACAGTTACGTAACTGAAAATACATTTGAATCTGCTGAGTAATTTTTGAGCCAGTTTCAGTATAACTTTTAATGTAGAAAGAAATCCACAGTTACGTAAATTTACATATATATTTGAACCTTCTGAATAATTTTTGAGCCAGCTTCAATATAACTTTGATTGGAGAAAAAGCCACAGTTACGTAACTGAAAATATATTTGACTCTACTCAGTAATTTTTTAGCCAGTTTGAATATAACTTTGAATGCAGAAATAAATCCACGGTTACGTAAATTTACATATATATATTTGAACCTTCTAAGTCATTTTTAAGCCAGTTTCAATATAACTTTGATCGGAGAAAAAGCCACAGTTACGTAACTGAAAATATATTTGAATCTACTAAGTAATCTTTAAGCCGGTTTGAAATATAACTTTGAATGCAGAAATAAATCCACAGTTACGTGAATCTACAAATATATTTAAACCTTCTGAGTAATTTTTTGAGCCAGTTTCAATATAACTTTGAATGTAGAAACAAATCGACAGTTATGTGACTACAAAGAATTTTGAAAATAAAATTCTGCAGAGAACTCTCGAGAATCTTAACACTTTCTCGAAAAGCTCTCTATATAGATTTATTTTCAAATATATTTGTAAAGTTACATTACTGTGGATTTGTTTTTCCCGTTTAAGACTCATGCTACTACGAGTAAATATCTGAATAACTTTGAATGTTATACACGAACGTGATTGCTATCAAATCACTGCACCAGTGTTAATTAAATCCCGTTCTCACATGTTTATCATATTCTTTGGAAGCTTGAATTTCGAGTCAATGGCCCCTTTGGTGGGGCTTGTTCAATATGAAAATGGTTCATCTTCTGAATAATAATAATAAATTTTTTGCCCCAGTGTAACTCAAATATCTTAGCTCTATCTTAATTCTAAGATGATTTATCGTATTAAAGTCATTGCTAATTTAGTTTCGAGATATTGTTCTAGTATAACCTGAATGAAATGTTTTGCTGGTTCGCTGGTATAGCGGTTAGTGTCGTGTCATGCCACTCAGATGTCGCGGGTTCGTGTCTCCCCAGGGCAGTGAAAAATCACTGGCTCTGTATCATGATCAGTTACTGCTGCAGCGTTGGGTCTGCTGTGGTGGGAGGTTGGAACCAACATTCTTTGGAAGCTTGAATTTCAAGCCAATGGCCCCTTTAGTGTGCTTGTTCCATGTGGGTAGGTTTCATCTACTGAGATAATAATAATAATAATAATAATAATAATAATAATAATAATAATAATAATAATAATAATAATAATAAAAATAATAATAATAATAATGCCGAGAAATTCAGTCTCGTGAAAAACAATGTGTAATAAAAATCCACAATTATATAGCAATGTATTTACTATAAAATTGTGGATCTTTATTATACATAATAATAATAATAATAATAATAATAATAATAATAATAATAATAATAATAATAATAATAATAATAATAATAATAATAATAATAATGACTTATTGGATTCAGTTGGTGCTATTTCTTCGGTACAGTTTTATATGTCAAGGTAAATCCAAGCTTCGTATTGATACTGAAATTTAGTTTTCTGATTCAATGCTTCAGTCTGTTTGTTTTTGGCCAACACATTAGCAAATATTTTGGTATTAAAAGATTTGAAGTTTATACACCATTATTATTATTAATTCTTCTTCTTCTTCTTCTTCTTCTTCCTTATTATTATTATTATTATTCAAGCTTCCAAAGAATATGGTGTCCATTAGGAAGAAGTAAGGGGAGGTAAAAGGAAATACAGAAAGAAGAGATACAACTTATTAAAAAAACAAAAAATAAATAAAAAATTAACGATTAGATAAAAATGTATTGAAATGGAAGGAGAATAGTATTAGGGTAGTAATACATTGCACCTTCGCTTGAACTTCTGAAGTTCCAATTGCACGACTTCCTTTGGAAGGCTGTTCCACAGTCCAATTTTATTTTGGCAACAAGGGTGAAATCTAAAGGAATGGTTAGAAAAACATAGTTGCTTTTGAAATAGTTCTCTGCGTAAAAGATACAATTCCTCTATAATGATTCCTGTACCTGAACAAAAAGAAAAAGAGAGAGAAACTTCGATTTCAACCAATGAGTGACTAAATCTTAGTTATCAGTTTCGAGGAGAATATTTTTTATTTACCTTTTAGATAAAGTGAGGACTTTTATCATTAATTCAAATTTATATACATGTATATACACATACACACACACACACACACACACACACACACACACACACACACACATATATATATATATATATATATATATATATATATTCTCAAGCTTTGCTTGACTTAATGACCTATCCTCACTTAGAACTACGAAGCCACACTAGGACTCAAACGAACATGCCTGACGCACTGAGAAACGCCCGTGAATCGAACCCTAAATTTTCTGTTTACAAATCGAGAAGGCTGTTCTAACTGCCAAAGAAGCTTCGGTTGGGGGCTACAGGGCTACCAAGGTACTGTCACGCATCAGATAATGTTTAGCCCTGAGCGGAGATTAGCCACCGTGCCATATAAGTCAGCGTGGAACATAAGTGGAAATCCATACACAGTCTATATAACTGAGGACAAAGTTGTCGTGACAGATAGCTAGTGAGTGGTGCAGGCGAGATAGATCTGGCTTCACCTAGTAACATTGACCCAGAGTTATAAATATCCACTTAGATCGACTGTGAACTTTGGGATTCTCAGAGATTCGGTGTGCCAATGAAGGAAGGAAGTTTCTGCTGCCGATAAAACGAAGGTTTTATGAACATTTTTTGTTTTTGTGTTTTAGTCCTTTTTTTTGTGGTTTCTAAGTGAATGACGTCATGGCAGACTGTGCGCGATAGAAGAGCGCAGTGCGTACCTTCGCGCGTCTCCTCAATATTCGGTGGTATAATTATTTGACGTGCCCTATTGCGCATGCTCAGATTTTTGGTGTAAACTTAGAGGCGTTCCACTTTTGGACAGATTATTAAACAAGTTTTATTAATGGCTTTTTATTATAGCAAGCAACAACAGCAATTATTTTTTTCTTTGATATCAGGTTGGGTGAATTTTTTTTTGGACATTTTCTATACCGTTTGTTCATCCTTGTTCCCGGAAATAAGTAAAAGGCGATGCTAAAATTAACGTACATATGCACACACACACATACACACTGACGTAACACCAATTAATTCCAAATTCACTACAACTCCCTATATATATAATCTGTGCTCCCATTTATACCAACATACTGCACTAAGAGCAAGAGCCAGTGCTGGCATAAGGCCAGCTCTATCGACATCAAACAACTTTCCCAGATAATGCATCAGCTCTTTTATATTCCTTCTATCATTGCATGGAAGGTAAACAAATTTCACTGAAGATTTTGCAATGGCAGATACCAGACTTGGCTGCAGCGAAGCTTGCAATTTGAAGGCACATTCGCAATCATTCTGCCCGTGAATGCCTTCAATTTTGACCGTGGGTCTGTTATTAAAAAAGGGGAAGAGGCCTTTTAACATAACCCATTTGCCTGGAGGAACTGAAACTCTAAACTTTTTGCTTGTTTCGACTGCAATTTGTGATAATGTGAGAATGGGTTTTGTTATTTTTCCTGGGTTTCAGGAAAGGAATTCGGGAAATGTTATTTGTTTGGTGTTTGCTAATATGGATGGGGATATACGTTGGAGACTCAACTAGTGATTAGTTAACTGTCTATCTATCTATCAGTCTATTTATCTATCTGTCTATCTATCTGCATATATGTACGGTATGCATTCTGTTTTAATCACAGTTAATAAGGGGAGTTTGTACATCAATGTTATCACTTTATCGATATATATACATATATATATATATATATATATATATAATATATATATTATATATATGATGTATATATACATATATATATTATATGTATATATTATGCACACACACACACACACACACATATAATATATATATATATATATATATATATATATATATATATATATATATATATATATTATATATATATATATATATGAGCATTTGCCTTATTGTCGCAACCGTAGGTCGTATTCTATAAGAAATTACGGCAATGCTCTAATCACTTGAGAGCATCCGATATCTGTCGCCATAACCAAATATAACTGACCAACCTGATCGTTAACGTTAAATCGACCTTTGTCTCAGTCAATAAAGAGAATTCGTCCCTTTGCCTCGATGGCTGCAAAAAGGTCCGAATTTTGTCTTAAAAGGTGTATAAGAATCGTCTAGTGTTCTAGCTGTTGTAAAAGGCTTCGTTCTAATCAATTAAGGCAATCGGACTCGTGTCCTATTCGATGTCAAACGTTGAGCAACCTTTGTCCTAATCAGTCGAAGGAACCTGATTTGTCCTAGTCAGTATATAAGGTTCGACAACCTTCTTTGTCCTAAACAGTGAAAGTTATGTAATCCTTGTCCTAATCAATACAGAGTTCGACAGTCTTTGTCTTAACCTGTGAAAGGAATCTGACATTTATCCTAATCAGGATAAAAATTTGGCATACCTTTGTCCTAACCAGGGAAAGGAGTCTGACCTCTGTCGTAATCAGTATAAAAATTTTGATAGCCTTTGTCCTAACCAATCATAGGAATCTGATTTCTGTCCTAATCAAAGTTAAAAAAGTTTGACATACCTTTGTCCTAAGCAGTGAAAGGAATCTGACTTCTCTTTTTATCGACATACAAAATCCG
>JANJGK010000031.1:14750588-14761027 GCA_039081455.1 Macrobrachium rosenbergii
GATCATTACGAAATGTTCCTGTGACAACGGGCCTCCTTGCGCGCTATCATTCCCGAGAATCGGCCCAGATTCGGTGATTCCTGGTGACTCCAGGTAGCGCCATTGGCTGGGCTTGGAATGTCAGTAGTCAGGTGATCAATAAAACATAAATTCCAGGTGGACCTTTCTGTAGCACGCCAGCTGAGCCATCAATTATCTCTCTCTTTCTCTCTCTCTCTCTCTCTCTCTCTCTCTCTCTCTCTCTCTCTCTCTCTCATGTTTAATTCCTGATGTAGTGAGTGATTCCTAGAAGTGAATACTTGTTATTTTGAAGTTATTTTTTCTTCAACTCATTGTTGACCTTATAATCATATCTCTTGTCATGCTCAGTAATCATTCTGATCGTGATTTGTTAAAGATAGTGTTTCCAACTTGTGAAGAAATTATGATCACTCATATTTCTTCATGGCATTAATTTTCTGGGAAAATTCTCTTCAAAGTTTTTGTTAGTTTTTGCCACGATTACCACCTTTCCAGCTAAGTTATTGATCACAGAGTATTGGACGACAGGAAATCCCTGAATCGCGGTGCATTGGAACCAAAGTTCATCACCAAAAGCCTAGAAAATCAATGATTAACAGCCATATTGACCTCTTTAGTTCTCCATTTCCACGTGCCTTTTGCATTCCATTACCACTGCACTGCCATGATCCCGTGTATAAAAAAAATTAAGAGTTCTTTCCTCACTTGTGGGGCCCAAAGCTTCTTACCAGGTTGGAGTTGGTTTACTGTACTACAAAACAGGATAGGAAATGGTTGATTAAGTTTATCTATTTGCTTAAAAATAAGTGAACAATATATTGAGCAGATAAGTCTATACACAGATGTTCGATAAACAAGACAATACAAATCAACAGAAATATGTACATTAAAATGTAAAATCTAATAGTTTTTCAAAAGACGTAGCATAAAACTAATTTCAAATAGAACAGGCAATTATCTTCCTTTATGCAAATCACCAGCTAGTCAGATCAAAGATAAAAGATTGGTAAGCTACCAAACATCACATGACTAATGCCCAGACCGTCCGCAAGGCAAATGACCGATGGTTACGTCACTGTCCAACATGGCCGCGTCTTCGTGACGAGAGACTGGTAGAGAAATATGCGGAAAAGTTGACTGTAGAGAAATAAAAAAAGCGCTTGGAATGGCATTTCTCCCAGAAACTGTGTAATGACAGAACACACAATTCCTTCCGTAATTGTCGATAGTTGTTTTCGAGTGGGGAAGGAAGAAATGCTTCAATGGAAAATTATTTAGCAAAAGGGTAAGGCCCCACCAATTACAGCCTAATCTACGCCCACACCTCGCCCTGGAAAAGCTCGTAAACCTTTGTTAAGGTAAAAGGTTGGGGTGATGGTCACGTGAGGAAAAGGGAGACAAAATTAGATGAGGTGACATACTTTGTTTTTTTTTTTTTTTGTGGAAGGGCACTAACCTGGGTACAGGTGAGATACGACAGGTGACCTGGCCATTATTGTATCTGGGGCCAAATCCTGGTGGTTGAAGCACCAGTTTCTGTGACCTATTTATGCCGTTCTTTTAACGAGGCGTTGGGTCAGGCATGTGAGAAATCGTAGTGGGATCTCTGCCTGACATTTTAGGACCGGAATTTTTGGGGGTTAGCTGCCTGTTAGCAACAGAGGGAGAGATATTTGAGGTTTCGAACTCATTTGATGAAAACTTTAAGGAAATCTCATTTCATGTTCCTATAACACGTTATTATTATTATTATTATTATTATTATTATTATTATTATTATTATTATTATTATTATTATTATTATTATTATTATTATTATTATTATAAGTCCACAATTATACAGTAAATTGTATTACCATAAAAAATATAAAAACAGTGTTTTTAACTTTTGAATAGTAATACAGTTTATTGTATAATTGTGGATTTTTAATACACTCCTGTTTGTAATTATTATTATTATTATTATTATTATTATTATTATTATTATTATTATTATTATTATTATTATTATTATTCAAAATAAGGGTCTGGTTATTACTTTCTCGAGGGACCCTCAAACTTCCTTCTACCCAAGAAGCCATATTGCATCACCTTCTGTCATTCAGAATTTTAGCTTGATTTTTTTTGAGTTCTGTACTTACATGCGATAGATTCTCAGTCTAAAATGTAACGTTACAAGCTGCACATGCTGCTATACCAAACGTAATGTACAATGAAATTTTTATATTTTACATTATATACGACAAGTTAGCAGTCGCAATATCCTGCATAAAAGCGAAGCAACATAATTATTATAATTACGAAGCAATTGAAAAATTGCTTGAATCTTGCCATTAGTTGTAAGGTGCGTTCCACAAGCCACACGAAAGATAAACGAATAAAAATGAAGCGACAAAATTATTATAATTGCGATGCAATTGCAAAATTGCTTAAGCATTACGGTTAGCTGTGAGGTGTGTTGCACAAACCACACAAAAGATCACCCCCATCATTACTTCTGGTTAGATCGACAATTTCAACGTGATACCTGCATTACTGCGACCTCATAGCCAAGGGAACTATCAACTAATCAATGGTGCAAAATAGTGACTCATAAACAGGAGGAAAAAAGAAATCTCTAATCGATATCATCTGTTTGTTCGGCCTCGTAAATCTTTTACACTGACCTAAATCTCTTCTCTGAGTAAATGTCAAATGACATTTCAGTTAGTCTTTGACAAAGGTCTTCAGACTGGTTTGCCTTCGTGGTAATTCAGAGTTATTTTTGAAAAATTTGGTTCTAGAGAATTAAAAAAAAAAAGGTTGAGTGCATAGCAACTCAAACAGTTTCTCAAACTTCAGTGGTATTTGTTCAAATTTCTTTTGTATGAAGGTATCAAAAGGCATTTTAACTGGTTTTATTCTGTATAATGGAATATGGATTCTCTATAAACATACTCTCAATTGCATACATTCAAATGTATTTCTGAACGAAGTTTTTAACTAAACATGTATGGATATATGCACTTATATTATTATTATTATTATTATTATTATTATTATTATTATTATTATTATTATTATTATTATTATTATTATTATTATTATTATTATTCAGAAGATGAACCCTATTCATCTGGAACAAGCCCACCATAGGGGCCATTAACTTGAAATTCAAGCTTCCAAAGCATATGGTGTTCATTCGAAAGAAGTAACAGAAGGTAATGGGAAATACAGAATGAAGAGATCACTTATTAAAAAAAGAGAAAATAAGATAACAAATTATATATGAATAGATAAAAATGCAACCACTAACCATCATACAACCATTGGGGTGTGTTGATAAAATACTTATTCCTTTAAGGGAAGAACTTTGTGGGATTTTAGTGAAAAATTCAGAAGGCTGCATCGATCTCCTAGTGCTGAATCGAATTTGGGGGGAGGGGTTTGTGGTTGGGGTAGGGGTGGTGGTGGAATGCTGTGGAGGGGGGGGGGTGGTTAGGAGAGGGCGGGGCCATTAAGACCTGGTGGTGAGTAAACTGTCTTTTTGGCAGAACCGATTAATCTTTTTATGTCTGTTTAAAGCTTTGTATTATAGAGGTTTATCTTGAGCTTGTACTTTTCTTTTGAACATAATTAATATTGCCTTTCTGCAAAGGGAATACGGAGAGAGAGAGAGAGAGAGAGAGAGAGAGAGAGAGAGAGAGAGAGAGAGAGAGAGAGAGAGCGCATTTAATAAAGTATTCTTGAGTGATTATGCCAGTAATCGCTGTCAGTGAAATTTTATATAAATAGTATCTACAGCAATGAAAATGTTATCCTATGTTTACAATATAAAGTAAAATAACGACAGGAAATACAACACTAACGCGTCTTGTAATTTTTACTGTCTAACTCAGTGGTCCTTGACCTTTTTATTACCACGGCCCCTCTAAGAGTTGGTCCTTCCCTCCACGCCCCCCCTTGCATCTATGAGTAAAATTCTCTCCCAGATTTAAAGGAAAATGAAAAAGAGAGAGAAAGAGAAGGGGTTTGGAGGGACAGGGAGGTAGGTAAATAATTACAAAACATGCTAAGCCCAAAGAGTCTAACCAGAGTAGTAGACTATATAGGAAACTAACGTTGTAAGGCGATACTTTTGCATTTTTTTCTCTATAAACTTCTGAATATTAATTCCTCACTCTTGTTGAGAGAATAACGAATATAATCAGAGAATTTTTAATTTTTCCCTAGGGCTCGCGCCTCCCCTGGAAATTGCTGACGTCCCAAGGTTGAGAACCACTGGTCTAACTCCTTTCAAATGAGATAGTTTCATTCCCCCCTCTTCCATAGAATTCAGACTACTAATAATTCTGGTTTTTCAGCTCCAAAAGTTTTGATGGTTACTGATTATGTTTTGTTTCGCAAAAGAAAGACGCCTGGTTCCCCTTCTCTTTTGTAAGCTATCAAGCAAACGAATTGCTTTCCCAAGCAGTATCAATTCCGTATGGATTCAGACAATCTTGAGAATACTATTTTAAGCTCAATAGACTAGTGTGATATATCTTTTCAATATCCTCCAGGTTTGATAAAATCGCATTGATGTTATGTAATATTGCTTTTGAAACGCCACTACAGTACATCAATGCCTAAGTTGTTTTGCCTTGTATTGTTATTCAATGTATTTTTATTTACTGAATTATCTCATTCACCCGCCCCCACCTGTGGAAGTTCGCTTTGCCAGTGTGATGCATTTTCAGGTTTCCTTCTCGTGACTATTCGCCTATTCTGAATATAATAATAATAATAATAATAATAATAATAATAATAATAATAATAATAATAATAATAATAATAATAATAATAATAATAAAACCATTTTAAGTTTAGTTCTTGTAACTGTTCCCATAATAATAATAATAATAATAATAATAATAATAGTAATAATAATAATAATAATAATAATAATAATAATAATAACAAAACCATTTTAAGTTTAGTTCTTGTAACTGTTCCCATAATAATAATAATAATAATAATAATAATAATAATAATAATAATAATAATAATAATAATAATAATAATAATAACAAAACCATTTTAAGTTTATTTCTTGTAACTGTTCCCATAATAATAATAATAATAATAATAATAATAATAATAATAATAATAATAATAATAATAATAATAATAATAATAATAATAATAATAATAACACTTTTGGAGAGTTAGGTCTTTAATGAACCCGTATAAAAGAGTGGTTAAATTCCATTAATAAAAAATAAATCTCCCAGAAATAAACCTCCCAAAAATAAATCTCCCCAAAATAAATCTTATACCCTCCAATGAAATCCGGGAGACTCAAAAAAGCTTTCGAATCGATTTCTTACAAACTAAAAAAAAAAAAAAACTGACCATCACCAGCGAGAAGAGTGGGTTTAATAAGGCAGCTCTAATACTCCATTATTCCGCTGCCTTCAACCGAGGGGCTTCTCTCAGGGTGTAATTTAAATAACAGCGCAATCACGCAACCCCCAACAACAAACGCCGGTGGGAAGTCGCTTTTTCATGGGGCGTTCGTCCCTTTTGCTGAGGGACTCTTGTTACGTGCGAGGAATTTCATGCGTTCGTCTTTTGTTTTCATCTGCTCATTGTTTGTGGATTTACTTTTGCTGTGGATTCCTGCTCGCTAATTTGGTAGAAGGGGGTTGTGAAGTTTTGGTTATATGTGTATATGTATTTACAGTATATATGTATTCTATGTTTATGTATATATATAAATATATATATATATATATATATATATATATATATATATATATATATATATATATATATATATATATATTTGTGTGTACATATACATTTGTGTATGTGTGTATAGTCACTGTATATATATATTATATATATATATATATATATATATATATATATATATATATATATATATATATTAAAAGACTCACTGTTCGGGCGTTAAGACACTTATCTAACTACTGAGAGTACCAGGGTTGATTCTTGGGCGAAACCGGCGGAATGGACATAAATAAGACCAATTATATACCTGATGAATTGCAGTCATGTTGAAGAAATCTACATATCAGAATCTCTCTCTCTCTCTCTCTCTCTCTCTCTCTCTCTCTCTCTCTCTCTCTCTCTCTCTCTCTCTCTCTCCAGAATGAGCAAGTACCTGGACCCCTATGAAAATCACGATTTTTTCTTTTTTACATAATAATAAAAATGGTGTTTGATCGTTAACCTGAATTAGGGGTACCTGTAATAACACCCTTCCTCAACCCCCTCCCCCCACCAGCCCTTCTCTCTCTCTCTCTCTCTCTCTCTCTCTCTTCTCTCTCTCTCTCTCTCTCTCCCCTAACCCCCATAAAGTGTTATTAGGGCGCAAAAGGGCGTAATTATCCACTAAGCATTACGAAGCATGAATCAATACGGAAAGGGCCACACGTGACCCATTTCTCTGTCGAGAATATGCCAATTGGCGGTTTGACCCGGCGGCTATATAAGAGAGGTCAGAAGGTGTACAAGGAATAGGGTCTTTCCGAAAAACCTGAAGTGATTAGTGTGTGGTCAAAGGTTTCCTAGATATTATTTGAAATATATTTGGACTATCGTTTTATATCCTTTGACCAGGGGTTCTAGATCACCGAAGGTTGAAGAATTGCTGCCTCAGGCTTCGTCCGGACTATTTTCTTCCTGTGTACTTTTCTCTGTTCTTTATTTTAATCTTTATAGTCTTTAGATCTATACTATTTCTCTGCATACTCTTGTCTATGCTTTGCTATAATCTTTATTGTCTTAAGTTCCAGACTATTTCCCTATACGCTCTTCTCTATTCTTCGTTTTAATCTTTATTGTCTTAAGGTCCACGGTTCTTACGTAGTGCTGGCTTAATGATTTTCGTGGCAAATCACGACACAGTCAAGGAGACTTCTGGCAACTAAGAAATGTAGCAGGTATTCTCCTCGTGTTTAGGCAAGCGAGAAACTGCTGGTAGCTCTCTGACTGCGAAGCAAAGTCGCTGAATAATAGAAACGCGTTAGACAAACACGTTTGCCAATTGACAGAGTGTAATTACAGACTAGTGACAACTTTGCGAAGCTGTCAGATGTCTCTTTAGTATATATAATATATAATATATATATATATATATATATATATATATATATATATATATATATATATATATATATATATATATATATATATATATTACAGCAGTATCAAGCCAGCATGGTTATAAATGACTACTCTTCATAGCATACCAGCCAACCAAGAGGAGCTTGTTCTTTCATTTAAATGTGACTCTATATTCTTCATGCCTTAAATAACACTTTTACAGGGTCTAATTGACTGTCATAAATGAAGGTTGTTTACAATACTGAATCAAAGTCAACGTCACTCTTAATTTGTTTATGAAATAAATAGCTTTTTCATTATTAAACAACTCGAGTTTCTGTGGTTTCTGGTGGACCAGTAGTAATTAATCTACTATTTCCGGTCTAGGGCGTGTGTTTGTGTGTTTGAGTGTGTTGGGGAGGGGGGGGGGGGGTTGTTGGTTTTCGTGCACATCGCGTGCTTGTGCGCCTGCAAATCTTCCTGGAAGAATGCGGCAGTGTGGGGGAAGTATGTTGCGTATTTGACTCTCTCTCTCTCTCTCTTTTATGGGGGCTGTCAAACGGTAGAATTATTATATATATTTTCACACACACTACCACACACACACACACACACACACACACACACACACACACACACACATATATATATATATATATATATATATATATATATATATATATATGAATGTATGTCAATATGTAAGCTTCTCTGTGTCTTTTCGCAATTTAGAGGGATGAGACTGCGAGTCCCATGGGTTTTTCTTCAAGCCAGCTGAGGGAAATAAAAATTCACAGCTGGATTGAATAGTGTGAAGCAGGCAGGGATCGAACCACTGATCTTGCAGCCGTGAACCCAGTACTTTGCTACTGTTTCATGTATATATATATATATATATATATATATATATAATATATATATATATTATATATATATATATATATATATATATATATATATATATATATATATATATTTATATTTATATAATTGTGTGTGTACATATATATATATATATATATATATATATATATATATATATATATATATATATATATATATATGTTATGTGTGTGCGTGTGCGTGCTTGTATACATAACTACAAAAGTACACAATCCATCCATCACAATTCTTCCTAAATGCGTGACAGGTCATGCGGTAAACCGACTGAAGTGAGGAGGGGAGATTTAGATTTAAACCCGAGGGGGGGAAAAAAAGGAGTCAGGTCAGGCAGGTCGATAACGAGGGGTCAGAGGGAAGAGGGGAAGGTAAGGAAAGGTAAGGAAAGGGAAGGGAAGGTGTCCCTCCACTCCTGAGGGCGCGGCGCATTCCACACGCGGAGGGAATGTGGTCATTGTTTTCGGTGGTATTTTGTATTTCCTGTTTACTGCATGGGACTGAGTCACTGTCCAAATGTATGACTCTCATGAGTGCTGTTTAATTCATAAAATGCAGAGGTAATAGATGCAGCTGTGAAGAATACAGCTGTATTTTTTTTAGAATTGCATACAGCTATGTCTGGTTTGTCATCTATAAACTAGTCTCTCTCTCTCTCTCACTCTCTCTCTCTCTCTCTCTCTCTCTCTCTCTCTCTCTCTCTCTCTCTCTCTCTCTCTCTCTCTCTCTCATTTAATATTCAAGTAGGATTTTAAATTGCATCGAGCTTACTGTATAATATATCAATTACTTAGCGTTGAGCTGCATTTGTTTTTAAGATTTCGTGACACTTAAACGTTGACTCTCATCCATATATATTTATAACCCAAATATGTATATATATATATTCCCTGCCTAATATCTATGAATATATATATATATATATATATATATATATATATATATATATATATATATTGCCTGCCTAATATCTATGAAATAGCAACCTCACTGAGAATACCTATGGACCTCTTTTGTTTAAAACAAAACAGAAAGTACCACGATCTTCCTTTCTTATTGATTGTACATTTCTAATCGTCAGAATTCTCTCCCTGCTTCTGTTTCTCCGTTTTTTCACAGCCTTCTTCTTCTTCTTCTTTCCTTCCACCTCACTGTTCTCTTTGAAACTTTGAAACACTGGTAATATAGCCTAACTGCTATCAGGAAGTTACAGCTCATTTCTCCTCAAAGGTGAAATCAAGGTCAAAATGAATGACCTTGCTGCGACATTTCCTCACTGAAGTCTCCTCAGGCAGTTGCTTTTATTAGCGCTGCATTCACCTTCAGAATCTAATTACGAAGTCTCTGGAAAGCTTTCAGTAAATATATTCAAGCGATGTTCAGCACGAAAGACTGCATTGAAATCTAGCCTAGGCTAATATTTAAGGGCTGTATAAAATTCAGCTTGTATCCTGTAATTAAGAAAAAGTGCCAGACTTTGTACACATTAAATCAATTCAATCTTCTAAAAAAAAAAAAAAAAGAGAAAACTCCTACTGTGAAAGTGACGTCTCAAATTCATTAATCATTATGTCGTCTTTTGTTTGCAGAATCGATGGACTGTCTGTTATGAATAGACTAATCTTCTTCTTCTTCTTCTTCTTCTTAACTTAAGTTTAATGATCAGGAAGTCCTTGGTCACTTTTAGCTCTTGATTTTCAACGTTGTGTCATACATCAGAGGCCGGTTTTAATGAGAGTTTGGTAATATCTTTTGGTGACTATCATTAAATTCCACGACATAGTTTTTAGTTTCAGAAAAGAAAACTATTGTGCCGGCTATGTCTGTCCGTCAGCACTTTTTCTGTCCGCACTTTTTTCTGTCCGCACTTTTTCTGTCCGCACTTTTTTCTGTCCGCACTTTTTCTGTCCGCCCTCAGATCTTAAAAACTTCTGAGGCTAGAGGGCTGCAAATTGGTATGTTGATCATCCACCCTCCAATCATCAAACATACCAAAATGCAGCCCTCTAGCCTCAGTGGTTTTTATTTTATTTAAGGTTAAAGTTAGCCACGATCGTGCTTCTGGCAACGATATAGGACAGGCCACCACCGGGCCGTGATTAAAGTAGCCATGATAGTGCTTCTGGCAACGCAACAACACAGGCCACCACTTCCGGCTGAGAGTTTTATGGTCCGCGGCTCATGCAGCATTATACCGAGACCACCAAAAGATAGATCTATTTTCGGTGGCCTTGATTATAAGCTGTACAGAAACCTCGATTGCGCCGAAGAAACTTCGGCGCATCTTTTACTTGTTTATTATTATTTTTAGCTAAACTTAAACCAAGAAGGACCTACGAGACTGTTCACAACCAAATTGAAAAACCGGTTTCATTTTCGAGTTCAGTGTGTTCGTTAGTTTTCAAGCGAAGATGCAATGCATTGCTACC
>JANJGK010000031.1:14761127-14826127 GCA_039081455.1 Macrobrachium rosenbergii
TATAATGCATGTGTATATATTTTCTATGGTTTTTCATATATATATATATATATATATATAGGCTATATATATATATATATATATATATATATATATATATATATATATATATATATATATATCTTTTCTGTTGTATTTGATTTATATATGTCTGTGTGTGTGTGTTTGTATACGTACACACACATACATACACACACACAGATATATATATATATATATATATATATATATATATATATATATATATATATATATATATATATATATATATACATATACATATATATATATATATATATATACATATATATATATATATATATATATATATTATATATATATATATATACATATGCATATACATATACATATATATATATATTGTAAAAGCATAAAACTCGATGAAATAAGTAGCTCGATCATTAAGCTATAAAACCTGATTTACACTCACGCCCTCACATCGTTACCCTTAGTCCTCAATTCCAAATTACACGCGGAAACAGGCCAGGAAATATGATTTTCATAATATGGAGTGAAGCAAAGACCACCCGATTGTGGAAGTTAATTGCTAGTTTTATGTTGGTTATAACTAAAATGTGGGATATTTTGTCTAACGCAGTTGTGGAATCTTCTGTTCTCCAAATATTTCAGCGAGGAGCAAATTCATTCCTGATCTCTGCTGCTGAAGTGTCCTGAATTTCAGGTGTATCGGTTTTGTTTTCTGTTCCCCCACATTTATTTATTGGTCACCTTTTCCTATAACTTGTCTCTCTCTCTCTCTCTCTCTCTCTCTCTCTCTCTCTCTCTCTCTCTCTCTCTCTCTCTCTCTCTCTCTCTGCCTGCTGGCTGATATCTCTTTGGAGCCCTCTTGGTTTTTTTTTTTTTAGTTTTCTGAAAAGAAAATTATTGTGCCGGTTTTGTCTGTTCTGCACTTTTTTCTGTCCGCACTTTTTCTGTCCGCCCTCAGATCTTAAAAACTACTGAGGTTAGAGGGCTGCAAATTGTTATGTTGATCATCCACCCTCCAATCATCAAACATACCAAATTGCAGCCCTCTAGCCTCAGTAGTTTTTATTTTATTTAAGGTTAAAAGTAGCCATAATCGTGCGTCTGCCAACGATATAGGCCAGGCCACCACCGCTCAGTGGTTAAAGTTTCATGGACCGCGGCTCATACAGTATTATACCGAGACCATCGAAAGATAGATAAATTTTCGGTGGCCTTTATTATACGATGCACAGGAAACTCGATTGCGCCGTAGAAACTTCCACGCATTTTTTACTTGTTTAATTTGTTGACTTTGTCCATAAGGGTTTTCAGAAGAAGATTTAAAGAAAGAGAGAAACAAGAAGGAAAGAAAGAAAGAAAGGAGAAACTGAATCCTAACGTTTATCTAAACGACCGATTAGACTATTCTTTGAACGACTCTTCCCCGTCTCTATTAATGATCGTGAAGAGATATACAATACTCAAATGACTCCTCAGTATCTCTCGACTAATTACCTCTATCGAATCTCCCCCCCCCGCCCCACCCCACCCCCGCCGACTGTGCCATTTCTTCGCCTTAATCACAGCTACGAGCGAAGGCAGCGTGGCGTGTCCGACACCCGGTCACCCGCTAGTCCTGAGTGCCACCCGGTCACGCACAGTGCCAACAGATTTGATAAAAAAGAAACTGATTACTTAATTGGGTGTCGTGTTGTTATGCAGGCTGATGGGTCGTTGTTTGAGGTGTGTTTTTTGTTTTTTTGTTTTATGTAGACTTTGATTTTCCTCAACGGCTTTTGTTTTCATTTATATTGGTTCTTTTATTTTTGTAGATTCTCGTTTTGTGTCTTTATTTGTCTTTGTGAAGTTATGTGGCTGTGAGTCTGGTCAGGACTTAGATGGGTGACCATCTAGGTGCGTCTTCGGCAGGTAATTCTTTTGAACATTGTTAGGGCAAGACTCGGGGATTACAACTATAGCCCTTAAATAGTTGCTGAAAGCTTGATAATCTCTCTCTCTCTCTCTCTCTCTCTCTCTCTCTCTCTCTCTCTCTCTCTCTCTCTCTCTCTCTCTCTCTCTGCTATAGACGATGTCATTACTATGCTGAAAAACCATTTAGTACCAAACTTGTATGTAGCTTGAATACTGAGCGACCAGTTCCACAAAAGATGGACAAAAGCTTTTCAGAAAGTTTTTCATATAATTTAGAAACATATTTTGGAACTCACTCTTCTCAATATGACTATGGAAATTTTATTTTTTATTTAATTTTTTTTGTAAATTTGAATGTGATCAGATTTCTTCAGTTCAGGTTTCCTAAATTCATCAAGTTTCTTCCTTCCACAGATGAGGTCAGGACGGGAACTTACCGCGAACTTTTCTCCCCAAATTCCCTCCACACTGGAAAGGAAGATGCTGCAAATAACTATGCTCGTGGTCACTACACAGTAGGTAAGACACATCGCTCCCTTTGGATTGACTGATTGATTGTGGGTTGTCTGGCGTTACAGAGACAAAAATGTGATGAAGCTTAATTCCGCCAGTTCACTTTACTCTGTCCTGTTCTCAGGTTTCATTGACCCACTGTCGGTCATGTTAAATTTGTTGCAAGGTGCTAGGCTTGTTTAATGATACAGTTTGGAGTCATGACATTTATGATCCTCGATACCAGAAATATTCGTTAAAATAAATGTAAAATAGATTCATGACGAAATAACAGTCGTACAATAGGTAGCTACCCACACATGTCTATTGAAATTACATGTATTAAAAATGAGGATATTAAACGAAATAATTAAATGAAAAAATTGAATTTATAAATGGGAGCTGTGGTTTACTGCGATTTAAGTCAAATTTCCTTAGCAAATGTAGAAATGAAAGAAATTGTTGGACATATTTTCATTAAGGTACATCAGATTAGTTGTCCTAAATATGAAGAATATCTCTACATATAAAAATGGCTTCCGAGTAACCGGTTTATTATTGTCCTCAGTGTAATCGCCATTCATAATCAGTTATCTTATCAAAATGATAGATTTTTCTATACTGTTATCATCATCACCTCTGCCTTTCCATAATTCTTCCTTCCTCCAGGCAAGGAACAGCTCGAGGTCGTCCTCGACACCGTCAGGAAGCAGCAGGAAGCCTGTTCTGGCCTCCAAGGGTTCCTTGTGTTCCATTCCTTCGGTGGAGGGACTGGCTCTGGCTTCGGTTCACTTCTCATGGAACATCTGTCCCTCGACTACGGCAAGAAGTCAAAGCTTTGCTTCTCTATCTATCCAGCTCCTCAGGTGATGGATTGGTTTGATGTTTATTTAGTATTTTTTCAATATATACCTTGAATTTAAGGGTTGGCACGTCCTGTCCTCTGAGAGTGTTTGGATAATTATATTATTTTAATGCCAATGGATGAAGATTCATAAGTCAAATCTGGGTAGTGTTTACCGTAGAGTTTTTCAGAATTTGATGGAAATTGCATTAGTTAACGATAAGCTTATGGAGTTACCAGAACTGCTCAGACGGTGCAAAGTTGCGTTCAATAATAATAATAACAGTTATTATTATTATTATTATTATTATTATTATTATTATTATTATTATTATTATTATTATTATTATTATTATTATTTCATTATTAGTATCACAGTGTCAGTGTTTTAATTCATTACATTTGTTTTTATTGTTACTGTTATTAATCTGATATTCATAGTTTTCACAACAACTCCCAGCAATTATTTTCAGAATGAAAGCACTAGCCCCAATGCCTATCTCAAGGGTATTCAAGGGGTCCTGTGCTCTGACGCTGTTTAGCATGTCATCTTGATCACCCATCCACTTACTAACCAGATTCAATGTTGCAGGTATCGACAGCTGTGGTAGAGCCATACAATTCCATCCTCTTTACCCACACCACTTTGGAGCATGCTGACGTCACCTTCATGGTGGATAATGAGGCCATCTACGACCTTTGCCGCAAGGAGCTGGGCATCCAAAGACCCACTTATACCAACTTGAATCGTATGATTGGACAGGTGGTTTCCAGGTAAGGACTTCGGGATTTGATGTTTGGAAAAGTAGTTCGTAGTTATATATATTTTTTTTATACTTTAGAGCAGTGATTCTCAAACAGGGGTGCCACAGACAGTGCCTAGGGGTGCCACAAACAGTGCCTAGGGGTGCCACAAGATTGTCATGAATTTTGTCTTGGCTAGATCGTCTCAATGAACATTTGCAAAAAAAAAAGTTTATTATCAGTCTGTCTACTCTAATATATATATACTGTATATATATATATATATATATATATATATATATATATATATATATATATATACACATACATAAACACAGTTAAGAAAATATTTGTATTTAATATGAAGTGATGGCCAATAATTACTGTAAAGTTAGTAAGATTTATAAAGTGACTCTTGGTTCAGAATGATGGCTTTAGTATTTATAAGCATCAGGATTGTATAAGTCCCTACCCACCGTTAAAAATTATGATAATTTAAGAGGACTTTAGGTACCCTCCTTAAGCTCTGACTAAGGGTCCCTTCATTTTGGACACTTAAACAGTGACGAGCGGTGTTGGAACAGCGGTTCTTAACCTTTTTTTTTTGGCAGTGACCCAAAATCTTGTCCAAATTAACCATGGCGACCCATGTCGTCATAAACATTTTCTTTTTTATATAATTATGCTTATGGAAACGTGTTACAGATACAAAAATGACATGCAGAGATTCAACGGCCGTTAAATTTAAAAGGCAAGTGTTTATGTTGGGAAGATTCCGACCTCAAGTAAATGTTCTATGTCTCTATGATGTTCTGCCTAGATATTAATGACTTATGTATTCTTAATACAATATTATCTCTAATAATGACAATTATAATAAGAATATTGGGGATTTAGCAAGTCCACGAAGTTATAACCCTTGGGGACCCATTGAAATGGTTTGGCGCCCCAACTTTGGGTCGCGACCCAGGGGTTATGAACCACTGTGCTAGAAGCTGGACCTGAAACGGCCGACTGCAAGTCTGAACATGGAGTTTATTTCCCGTGGGCTATATTTTATACTCGCAGATTACACAACGAAAACAAAGACTTTCGATATACTTTGTTGTGTTGTATAGTAAGATTAAATTCAGAATAGAATTTGATCATCTAATTTCAAGATGAAGTTTTGATGAATAGGGAGAGACGTGATATAAGTCCTAATTATAGGTAGCCTCTTGCAACAAAGATTTAATGGAAGATGTTAATGATTTTTCACTTTTGATTGTCAGAACGAGATCACACGATTTCTTAAACCTGGAGAAATGTAGTCAGTACCTTAACTGCAGTTAATATACCTTTTCTCTTTTATCATTAATTAGAGCCGTATCATCTTCAAAAAAATTTCAGCGCTACTTCAATCACAAATTACAAGGTCTGTGAGACTTCTTTAGTTCATTTTAGTGTAAGACTTTTTCAATTAAAAGAAATTAATTTCATTAATTCTTTCAGCATCACAGCATCTCTGAGGTTCGACGGTGCACTGAATGTAGACTTGACTGAGTTCCAGACCAATCTGGTGCCATACCCCAGGATTCATTTCCCTCTGGTAAGGAATCATTTTCCTCTGGTAAGGAATCTTTTTCCTTCCTTTTTCTCTGGTAAGGAATCTTTTTCCACTGGTAAGGAATCATTTTCCTTTGGTAAGGAATCTTTTCCCTCTGGTAAGGAATCTTTTCCCTCTGGTAAGGAATCTTTTCCCTCTGGTAATGAGTGTGGATGTATGTGGGTGTTCTTTGAGTGTCTATATTTATTTATGGGTCTAATGACCGATCAGTGCCATTGTTGTGATTGCTCTGCCCATGGGTAAAATTCTCAGGCATGAATAAGAGTAATGTGATATTTTTCCTCATCTTTGATGAGATAATTTAACAAATTTCTGATTAAACTTTCTATCAGTTATATCTACTTTATAGATTCATATATATATATATATATATATATATATATATATATATATATATATATATATATATATATATATATATATATATATATATATGCGTGTGTGTGTATGTGTGTGTGCGTTTGTTTGTGAGAATTTTGTTAAAACGATTTATTCCCAGTAACTGATAGAATTTTAAAACAATCCTATCAAAATTCTAATGGTAACAAATTTTCCTTTAATTTTTTAAAATAAAAATCTTATCGTTTATGATGCAAATTAACAGACTAATTAGAAATATTTGACAAAATCGTGCTCGATTTGAACGACACCTAACGAGTTGATCCATTTCCAGGCCACGTACGCCCCAGTAGTGTCAGCCGAAAGAGCCCAGCACGATAATTTCACCGTGAGTGCCATTACTGCCAAGTGCTTCGAGCCTTCCCACCAGATGGTATGTAACCACAAAATTTACTTTTTTATTCCTATTTATTTTTATTTATCTTTAATAATTTTGATCTTTTATGTATTTTTATTTACATGTATGTTTATTTATGTATTTTTTTCTTTGTTTGTTTTTTGTTTATTTGGATTTTTAATCACTTATTATTTTTTTACTGGAAAAAAATAATTTTGTATATCTTTGTGGTTTTCTGTTTATAAGGCATCTTCTGTACACGTGTCTACGATATTTCTATACTTAACCCTCTGTTAACATGTCTACAATATTCTTAGACTTGAAAAATACAACTGAAAGCCATCATTAACATGTGAAAAGCTGTCTCACTGCACATGCTTTGACCGTGGTGTTCCGCAGGTGAAGTGCGACCCCTCTCAAGGAAAGTACATGGCCTGCTGTTTGCTATTCCGAGGTGACGTGGTTCCCAAGGACGTCAACGCAGCCATTGCAGAGGCCCGAACCAAGAAGAGCATCGCGTTCGTCGACTGGTGTCCCACAGGGTTCAAGGTGAGGTCCCACCATGTTTGTAAGGTTTTGGTTACGGTCAATACAAAAAATGTTTGAATTCGTCAATCTCTACCATCATATCTACTCAATAACTGTCCCTTTCCCCTTCCCCCACAAAAAGAGGTTGGTATGGTCGTTACAATAATGTCTCCAAGCAAGAACTTAGTTCACTAAATTTCTGTCGTCTGCTTGGGATAATTTGTGAAGCTAGTTGGTGGGGATAAATAAATAAGTTATTGCATTGTGTTTTAGTGCTTCACATTGGCCTTCATGTCTTGAGTTTAAGAATTTCTTGCTTTACTTGATTTATTTATCCATTTAGCTTCCTTTGTTGAATTATATGACTGTGACTTTCATTAGAATACTCTCATAACTGATTCATACCAGGTTAAGTATTCACTTTTATTGCTGAGATCGGAGTTCATTCACTCTTACTTTCGTTAGTGGAATCTACAGGTTGCACATTCATTGCTTGGGTTTCTAATCTTCCTATTCCTGACAATTGTTATTATTATTATTATTATTATTATTATTATTATTATTATTATTATTATTATTATTATTATTATTATTATTGAATCTTACTCCCCTTCATTGCTAAAGTTCCTGGATTTGATCTTTCTTTCTGTAATTTAATACAAAAACATAAACCGTTTGCATTAAATTCTGACTAAGTCAGTCTCTACCTTCAGATCTAAACAATAACTGTCTCTTTAACACCTCCCACAAAAAAAAGGTTGGCATCAACTACCAGCCACCCACAGTGGTCCCAGGAGCCGACCTCGCCAAAGTAGACAGGGCAGTGTGCGCCCTGTCCAACACCACGGCCATCAGAGTTGCCTGGGAACGACTTGACCACAAGTTCGATCTCATGTACTCGAAGAGAGCTTTCGTCCACTGGTACGTCGGAGAGGGAATGGAGGAAGGTGGGTAAACATTGCTATAGTTGGATAAAAGGATTAGCTGTGGATAAGATAAAGGATTAGGAAATGGATAAAGGAAGTTCAGTTGAATGAAAATAAACTACTTAAGTGAAAGTAGGTAAAATAGAAATTTGTTGGTTGTGGCTAGTATGCTGATACGTGACTATAAGCAAGAGTAACTGGCTAGCTTTGTAGATTTTTAGCTTGTGAGATGAGACATAAAGTTTAGCTGAGTTTAGCTGACTGAGGAAGCTATTTAAGTATAAGTAAGCAGAGTAGAAATTGTTGGAGGTAGTTAGCATATAAATACATGCCAGTGAGCTTAAAAAGTAGCTAGCATTATAAATGCCTTATATTCCTACTTTATCTAAGCATATAAATTATTATAGCATTTTGGTTAAATGAAGGTAAAGAATAAACGACAGACTACACGGAAAAATAAGATAAGTCTATTTAACCGCTACTGAACATATTCGTAAGTGCACCATATTTTCTGTGCAAACGACAGTTGTACTGAATTTGAGGTGAGAGTGTACACCTTTATGTCTTTTTAAGAGATTCTACATAGGAACACTGGAATGTAGTTCAGAGCTTAGAATATCACGTGAAATTCTATATATCACTATCGTAATGTTATAAATAAAACATTTATTTGTAAGAGAATGTAGAATTTCTTACACAAAATCTTTTTATTCTGAGTGCTCTTGTAGGTATCAGTGAATTTATGTTTTCATACATCGAAGATTGCTTGTAATGTCTTATCCTCAGGTTCATTTAGGCGTTTTCATTTCTGTAGGACAGAAGATTAGTTGAAACGTAACGGTGTAGTGTTTAAAGAAAAATTATATAAAAAAGTGTAAAAAGTTGGCAGTTATAAGCCTTGTCAATATTCCTTATATCTGCTTATCTGTCAACTGCTTCCGAGGGGGTGTTCCTAGGTTATATTTTCTATTTTTATATGAATTTTTTGTGTTTTATCGTGTTCCATTTAAATGACATTTCAGATTTGTTTTGAACCCTTTTTTTTTACATGAGTTTCTTTTGTATTATTTTCCCCTGGTTCCTTACCCTGCTCATAAATCCTCCTTGTCCAAAATCCTCTTGGTCCATACTTCGCGTTCATGTTCCTGTTCTTTGGTCTCTCTCTCTCTCTCTCTCTCTCTCTCTCTCTCTCTCTCTCTCTCTCTCTCTCTCTCTCTCTCTACTTCAATCCCATTCCCCTCCCTCGCACCAAACCCCCCTCATGCACTCATCCTCCCTGGGGAACATCCTTAGGCGAATTCGCCGAAGCTCGCGAGGACACAGCCGCCCTTGAAATGGACTATAAGGAGGTCGAGTCCTCCCGAGCAGACGCCGAGAATGGCGCTGCATACCTCGACTAAAACAAACGACCGTCTCGAACCGCTCCATCCCAAAACTCCAAAACAATGACGCGATCTAGGAAACGTAAATGAATCAGTGGGTTCCTCACTCTTAGATAGTGTATCTCAGATCGAGTTCCCTGTCAGTCACAAAACTTCTTTGAGTAGATCGAGGCTGGTAATTAGTCAAGTGACACTCCACCGAAGCGATGTATTTCTCTCATTACAGTAGAATTGACACCTGATTGACGGAACGTAAAAGGTAGCCTTTGTAAAGACCCGTAGGCACATTTGAGAATCAAACACCTCACATAGATATTCTTAGAACACTTTTAAGCTAGTTCACTTAACCTCCTTCATCTTTAGAAGTCAATGGTGCGACAGTAGCTAATTTTTTTATGATGAAAATTAGACAAGTCGTATTATCTTTGCTACCTCACCAGTTTGGTCCAAATGCAGTAGGCTTCTTATCAAAGTATTTAAATAGCTTTAATACCTTGACAAACATTCTTAACCATTAAAGAGTTTCATTTACTTCATTGCTCGTTTCGCATACCAATTTGAAAGTTTCTGATGCATCTGTGGGAACTGGGCCAGCGTGCTTCACCTGCCAGTCTGGTGCAAGGTATCATACCTGTCCAGGTGTGCCAAGGGGAGACGGTCCTATTGAAACTTGCATCGTGTAATGGACCTAAGCTGTCATACCTTCCGTTTTCTGTTCCTTGGGGAGAGAAGCAGGGCAGACTCATCAGTTTTTGGCGAGAGATTAACCCAAGTGTACATTGTTAGAGGAAGCTTGATACTTCTTTGATTACGATGGTAACTTTCTATATGGGATTTTTTTATCGTTCCTTTTCCGAATTGAGTTTGACTGATACTTTTGAAACTGGTCGTGACATGTACTTCTTTTGTTACAATTCTCTCCCTACTTCCTACAACATTCTTGATACTAAGGTAGACCAATCTTTTTTTAGAAACGAATTTGATTTGTGTCTTGTATACGAATATTTTTTAGTGAAATATTCATATATATCATCAATTTTTCTTCATATACAGAATCATCAGGTTATTTGTGCCTTTATAATATTCACCAGTATTTCTGTGAACTCGAGTGGTCCTTTTAAAAGAGTTTCGTAGTCTTCAACAAGTGTTTGAAAGAATAAATTATTATCTTGAGCTTTATATCGATGTTGTGCCAAACTTAACAAAAATGCTGGGAACATAAAAATGTAATATATCTGTAGAAATCATTATCAAAGATCTATATCTATATTTTTAGGTTGCTTTTATATTTATTGCGTGATTTTGTGAAGTGTTGTGGTGATAAGTATAAGTAATATGTTACTTAAATGCAGATAAGTAATGTTGATGTAATGGAGAGGTGGGAATTTTTTTTTTATAATAATCGTGATATTATATTAATGCCTGTTGAAAAGTGTCCGGTATAAAAACGTATTTATGATAAACTGATCACCTGTGAATGCCAGAATGAATAATTTTACTTCCTAGAAAATACTTTTAAGACGATTTCGTTTGTAGGGTAACACCAGATAATCCTGTTTAAAAGTGATTTATGAAAAATAAACTATACGGACTGGTTTTAGAAGCGTTTCCAATGAAATCAGTGACGGGAAATGAATGGACAAGTTGTCAGTATCCTACGAAGGAACCTGTTCTGCAGCGACGACAGAAGTCAATAAGACTGGAAATCCTGCTGGTGAAAGAAGAAGTTCAGTAATCACAGAAGAAGAAGAAGAAGAAGAAGAAGAAGAAGAAGAAGAAGAAGAAGAAGAAGAAGAAGAAGAAGAAGAAGAGATTGTCCACCTTAAGGATAGATCTTTCTTTGGTAAGAACTAAGTGAATGTGAATGCCCTGTTGGTTAATGTGAGTGTGGCACCGTGACTGGATTTAGTAGTCTCATATATGTGGTTTGTCAGATTGTTAAGTTAGTATTTTTTAAAAATTTTTAGTGAAATGTAAATTCTCAACGTTCTGCTTAACACGAGGCGCCTAAAACTGGTCCATCAATTGGTGTGTAATTAGAATTTTGTCATCTTTTCTCTTATGTTATCTCGGTGGAAATTTTTCCATTATGAACTCACAGGTAAAACAGCATTAATGCTTTGTTTTTCAGTGTTGAAATAATTTCTTTATGTTTTTAATTGCTTGAAAAGGGACTAAGCGTTTGTTGGGACTCATGATTCGCATTTGATTCAATTAGCTACAAGTCTACACCCACTTCCTTTTTTTCAAAATTGTCGAAGATCTCTTCAAAAAAAATTCTATATAACTTCCTTCGTATATTTAACGTAACTGTGTGTCATAATAGCTCATTTCTTGGCTCTGATTCATAAATTTTGTAACTCATTTAAATTCGTTTACATTAATTTTGTAATTCACTTAAATTCATTGTAATTCATTTAAATTAAAATTTTGTAATTAATTTAAATTTAAAATTTTGTAATTCATTTAAATTCATTGTAATTCATTTAAATTCATTGTTATTCATGTAAATTTGAATTTTGTAATTCATTTAAATTCATTGTAATTCATTTAAATTTAAATTTTGTAATTAACTTAAAGTTTTATTTAAAGTTTCATTTAAAGTTTCAAATGAATGAAAAGACGAAAGTTCTCCCTTTCGTTTTGTCAAATTTTTTCGAGTTTCATTTCTGCTTTCAGCAAAAATAAGCAAGCATATATTTATCCCTTCGCGAAAAAAACCAGAGAAGATGGAAAGTTAATTTTTGGGTAGTCTGAAAATCTATTAAAAACATAAGTCACTGTAATTTTAGAGTCCATAGTACAGTTTTTATTATTATTATTATTATTATTATTACTATTATTATTATTATTATTATTATTATTATTATTATTATTATTTTTTTTTTGTCTATCAGTCATCCTATTCGACTGGGTGGTTTTTACAGTGTGGGGTTCCGGGTTACACTATATTATTATTATTATTATTATTATTATTATTATTATTATTATTATTATTATTATTATTATTATTATTATTATTATTATTATTATTGCTTTTGTTGTTGTTGAAGATGATGTTATCCATAGTAGCAGTAGTAGCAGTAGCAATAAAAGCATCTGAAGCAATATCAGTACTACTAGTATTTCTAGAGAGTAAGAGCATTCTAACACAGACAAATCCACTGATTGGCCACTGCAAACACACTCACATTAGCCGACGCAGGCACCACAAAAACTGACTGCCAATTATCTGCAAGACTGTAAACTTCTTGGTTCGTTTTCTTTGATGTGCATTCATAGCCTTATGTATAAGATTACGGTATAAATCTTGAATAAGAATAAAACTTTAGTTTGTTAAGACTTTTGTATATTGCACTGTGTGACTCTTTTTTGGAATTTTGCACAAGTGTTCCTTTTAGGAAGATTTGCAGAGATTCGCGCAATAATAACAGAAGGGGTTTCTTTATCTTCTGGTCAGTTTGCGAAGGCTGCAGGTATGGTGAAGAGTTGGTCCTGGTTTACATGTTGTTATACATATCAGCTTGAAAATAATGAAATCTGCTGTCGAGGACGAAGTTCCGTTATCAAAAGTGACTGCTTTTTCATCACGAGAAGCAGTTTTCCGTTATCAACGCTAATTTTAGTTTTCTACAAAAGAAAACTATTGTGCCGGCTTTGTCTGTTCGTCCGCACTTTTTCTGTCCACCCTCAGATCTTACAAACTACTGAGGCTAGAGGGCTGCAAATTGGTATGTTGATCATCGACCCTCCAAACATCAAACATACCCTCATGGGACGCGACTCATACAGCATTATACCGAGACCAGCGAAAGAAAGATCTATTTTCGCTGGCCTTAATTATACGATGTACAGAAAACTCGATTGCGCCGAAGAAACTTCGGCGCAATTTTTACTTGTTTCGTTATCAAGAATGATTTGAGAGTGGATATTGAATTTTTGCGATGACTTTTTCCTCGTTACCAGAAGAGTCATCAGCATCAGAACTTATTTTCTGTTTTCCAGGTTATATTATATGTCAGGTTTTCGTGTTTTTATAAATTCTCATTGCCATTAATTAAAACAAATATTGCAATCAAGATTTACTTGACATTAAAAGTAGTTTGGTTTTTGGCTGAAATCTTGACATTAAAAATAGTTATATTGTTTTACTGAAGTCCTGACACTGAAAGTAGTTTTTTTGTTGAAGCTGTAACATTAAAAGTAACTTTCCAGTGAATTTTTAACATTAAAAGTAGTTTTTTTCGCGGAAATCTTGACATGAAAGTAGTTTTCCTTGCAATATTAATATTACGAATTATTGTCTGGAATTTGGCATAATTTTTAGTCACATAAGGGGTCATTAAAAGAGGTCTTCGATCAGGTTTTACACCCAGGGACCAAACTGAAGATAAAAAAACACTGATGTTATTATTACGCGCCATCTTTTATGGATTTGCACGTACCACTGTACCATGTATTCTGTATCATGTACCATTCATGGATAAATTGATTACCAAATACATGAGTTATGATATTATTTGATCTTAAGGTGAGGAGGTGCGTTCAGTAGGGCTCAACTCACTTAAATTCATACACACACACTTATATATGTATATATATATATATATATATATATATATATATATATATATATATATATATATATATATATATAATATATGCAATCTAAACTAAGTATCTTTATATAATTCGTTTGAATGTGCAGTTTTCAAATGACATTAAGGAGACACGAAACGCAACTGTTACCAGGATGCGTTCATGAGAACAACCGCTTGGCAGAAAACTGTCACACCAAACGAGAAAGACTCTTGAACGCACCTCCTTGATCACATACCTGCATGTTTATTGTTGACTGGTCAATTGAATTATGCTGTAATGAATTTCCAAGTGCTGTTGTATAATACATCTGTTTTTTTACGAACGACTGTAAGTAGATTTATTCCATAAGTAAGTTAATGATGAATGTATTGAGGTTTTATTTTCGTTGCATGAGATTTCATTCGAATGAAATTGGCTTCAGAAACTAAAAACTAATAGGTTACATTACATGTCACGATACTGTAATAAGATGTACCACACAAACATTGTCCTTCACAAATAATGAATGGCTGAATTACTAAAAATACAGCGAACATATATCTCATCTTAGTAAATATCACGAAATGTTTAGCCGCTAGTGCAGAGATAGACCATGTTAGATTTTATAAGATCAAGGAGTGGTAATATGGCGTCTGATTGCAGTTTGGAATCCGCGTTTTAGTTACTATCAGCACGTCTGTTGCTCCACAGCAGTTTCAGCTTGTGTATGTTACAGGCAGATAGCGAAACCAGGCGTTTCGCGAACTGCCTGAAATTGCAGGCAGATAGCGAAATGGACTTGGGGACATTTGATCCCCCAGGGCCTAGTACTAAACACTGCGAAATACATTTGACCCCCCAGGGGCTAGTACTAAACATGGCGAAACAGTGTAGGTGAGTCACTGTTTCGCCGTGTTTAGTACTAGCCCCTGGGGCGACCAAATGTCCTTAAGTGCATTTCGCTAACTGCCTGAAATTTTAGGCAGTTCGCGAAATACATTGTTTCGCTATGTGTCTGTAACATTTACATACCATTAAAAATTCTCAATGAAAACCATTTGTTTCCGTATATTTATTACACGTTACGTAACTTACACAAATGAAAACACTTTTATCTCAGTAAACACTTAAGGTAAGTCCTTCTTGAAATGGTGCTTTTGTGACGTTAATGAGTTGCTTTGAAGATTATGCTTTTCATAGTAAACTGCTATGTATAGACGGACAGCTAATATTCATAGGCCCAGAAGTGTCTACATCGTTTAGCAGCCCAGCACGGCTTTGAGCAGTGTGCGTCAGCTACTTAGTTCCATTACGTTCTAATTCTAATCCTCTTAATATTAAATTTCTTTGAAATTGCTTATATTTGCAGTGGTGCTGTACTTTGTGTAGATTGACTATCTGTTGTTAAACTGAAAGATATCAACATTGCGGATATAAAAGTTAAAACATTTAGTTTGAATTCTTTTTGGGAAAATTTGCTTTGAAGTTTTAATCCCTGACAGAAGCCTGGAAGTCAGTATATATACATACATTTGGCTCATTTGGCTTAGCAGTTACACTATATATGCATATATATATATATATATATATATATATATATATATATATATATATATATTATATATATGTATGTATGTATGTATGTATGTATGTATGCATGTATGTATGTATGTATGTATATATTTGTGTGTGTATATGTAATGTCAGTATATATACATACATACATACATACATACATACATACATACATACATATATATATATATATATATATATATATATATATATATATATATATATATATATATATATATATATATATATGAGAGAGAGAGAGAGAAGAAGAAGAAGAAGAAGAAAAAGCAAAAAGAAAGATAAACTACTCTTTAAGTAACCTGCATGTTTTATTTCGCTTTGAATTTTGCTGGTATGACTATGATGATGTAACTATAATTAATCTTTAATTCCACTAGCTCATTTGTTAAAAGTCTGTGCATTATTTTCGTCTACTTATAAGATTTCTCGCATAACAAAAATTCTTAATTTCAAGTTTATAGATCTAGAAATAAAATCGACCATTGTATATTTGCATTATCACGCTGTTATGGTCAAGAACTGTGGTTTAGGATTGTATTTAAACTGTTATTGAACAATCAAAGCAACATCCTGATAACTGTGGGCGTAGAGGGAATTAAGATAACGCGTAGAATACCAAGAGTGCCTATTCTTTGCGTGTGAGGAGTGAGGGGTATTGTTCAAGAGAGCTGCATTCTGATTGACATCCCTCCTATGAATGAACTCTCCTTGCATAATGGACTTATCAGAGATTTCCTATAATTCCTAGTATACCTTATTTTTTTTTGGAAAAAACCATCAGGTTGGTGGCATTCAGAATGTCACCCCTTTTATGACTGAACTCTCCTTTTTTATACTGAGTATTTCATGGACTGAAGATAACTCCAAGAATACCTCGATTTTGGAATTAGAACTTCAGGAGGATTGAATATAGCGTGGCGTCTGTTTTATGATTCAACTTTTATGTAATGAACTTCTCCTGAGCTTGAAACTACTCCTAGAATGCTTTATGATTCGACTTTTATGTAATAAACATCTGAGCTTGAAACGACTCCTAGAATGCTTTATGATTCGACTTTTATATAATGAACTTCTCCTGAGCCTGAAATGACTCCTAGAATGCCTTATAGCAGACAAAGTATAACAGGTTATTCCTCCATAAGAAAAGTGTATTCAGAATACTTAAGCAAACTCTTAACCCTTTTAAGATAACTTGAAATACTTCATTCCTGGGAAAAGAATTCATTCCAAGGTAAGAACCCTATTGTTAATATATTTTCATTTACAAAATATCCTCATTGTCTTGGGGACTAACATGAGGTGGGAGTGAAGTTAATGAAATTTCCAGAGGACTACTGTACATTAAGAAAATAAAGATTGTGGAGTTTTTTGTCTGCTATATGTTTCTCTATATCATTTTCATTGATGTTGACAATTTGATATCGAAGAACAATGCGTAGTTTGTGTGTGAGCGTTTGCTGAGACCCAGCAAGATCTAAAACCCACTAAAAAAAAATCGAAGTGGAGAAAGACATTTTGTCATTGATCCCTTGCTTGTTTTCACTTGCCAGACGAGTGAATGGCCTGGCGCATGCGCATCGTAAAGTACTTACTGTCAGTAACGTCTTTAAGGATTGAATTTAACTGCAGGTAATTCCGCTTTCGAGAAACGTGGCTTGGCAAGTGAGGACAATCAGGTGTGACCAATACAAAAGGGGCCATTTGTTCGAGCTCAGCCTCCGAGCCGTTACAAAGGCGTAGAGACCCGCCAACTACTAATACTACTGTTGTCTAAAGCTCTGATTGTTTTTCCCGACAGGAGAGTTCTCAGAGGCGAGAGAGGACATGCAGGCTCTTGAACTGGACTACGAGGAAGTGGAAAAATCTTACGGAGATGAACCAGAGGACGAAGAGTACGAGTATTGAGTCACAATACAGCAGTGGTTTGTTGACCAGTGTTGGCAGAAAAGTGTATCAGTCAAAAGAACGTGGAGATCATGGGACTATTTATTTATTATGGATGCCTCGGTTCAGAAAAAAAAAACTTGAAAGTTTTAGATAGTGGAAAATCAGTTGTTAATAATGGCTAGAGTTTTGGTAAATATGAAACGTCTTAATTAAGACGTGACAGATCAAGGTTTTCAACCGGAGTTTTAAATAAGTAAACATAAAAATATATTTGTTGAATATGTGTGCATTCAAGACAGAATTGACGCTGTATATAAGAAAAGGTGAAGGGAAAGGATAATAGAATAGTATGTGTGTATAATGTAAGTGTTTCTCAAAATAATTTCATATTTTATAACAAGAGATTGACCAAGTCACATATTTAAAGAAGTTGTTTACAGCATAATGCTTTATCGTCGTGAAGATCTGCTTCTAAGAAGAATGGATATTTTTCGGCGTGGGCCAAAGTGATAAAAGAACTCGGATTCTGACGATGTGTTCACCAAAGCGGAAGATTCACAAGAAAAATTACCAGAAAGGCGACTCTTTGTTCTTAGTCGAGATGTTGAACGACCAAAGAAAAAATTATACGATTTAAAACAGTATTTCATTTCATTCCGTCGAAACTCGTGTTCTGGTGTTTATTGAGGCGTCTGCCATCTTGAAGAGAAGGGTCTTGGGTTGACGCAAGACTCTGGGAAAGAGACACAGTTATCCTGAAGTATTTTTCTGGCACTGAAGTCATGAATGAGAAAGAAACGTTTGGAACTCAAAGGTCGATATCCTTCTCTTTCCTACTTCTGTCAATGAAAGTCTTCTGAAAGATTTGCAAAAGGTGGTCCAGTTGGTTTTATTTCGCTTCTTTGCTAAATATGTGGATGTGAGTTCTTTCTCGGATTTAATACAGGCGTTCTGTCAGTGTCATTTTCCTTTTCAGAGTTATTTTATTTATTTTGTATTTACTTTTTTGTTGATTTTTTTTTTTTTACTCTTCTGTCCCTGTCTGCTCAGATATGAGAGCACTTGGTTAGATTCAATTTTTTGTTGATGTTTCAATAGGAACATAATAGAGCTTCGCTCGTAGCAGTATATGGTATGAGCAGAATTACATAAAACACACACACTTACACACACACACACACACACACACACACACACATATATATATATATATATATATATATATATATATATATATATATATATATATATATATATATGTATAAAGTTTAGCTTTCAGTAGAAAACTATCTTATGCACTTTACAATGTATTAAATAGCATACCTGTTGAATGATTATACAGTATTTGAAATGCTATGTATCCATCAATCGCTTATCCTCTGCACGATTATCGATATAGATAATGTTAGTATGCTGGCACAAATCTGTATTAGTTTTTGGCCACGGTAAATCGAATAATAATGAGTTTTCCAACTGTATCGATTACTGAATTGAGAATATTGTAAGTTTCCAACTGTATCGATTGCTGAATTCAGTATATTGTAAGTTTTCCCACTGTATCGATTACTGTATCGATTACTGAATTCAAAATATTGTAAGCTGAATCAGGGGAATCAGGGAAATCATTTTTATACCTACACTTATCCTTAACACTAATGGCTCATGAAGCACAAGAAGAAAATATCTAGAATAATCATTATAATGACGGAATTGGCTGCTACCATTCCTGAATGTTACGCAGAGGAAACAGCAAAATATTATAACGGTTTAGCCCTGTTCTCGTTTTGATCACACTACAGTCGTCATACTGGAAATAGGCAACTTTGAACAGTCTGATATTTGAACACTCAAAGAGTAGGCTGTGCAAGAAAGAGCTGAGTTTCTTCAAGAATTTGTCGTTAAAATTTTCTAAAGATATTAATTTTTATTTTCATTTTCTTTTGTTTTAAGTCTTCGGTACTTCACTGAATAAAGATGAGTGTTTATATAGCATAGCCTTTCATTTTTTCTTAGATTTTTTTTTTGCAAAGAGTTAGTACTTGCCACTTCAGGAGGAAACTTGTTTACTGTGTAGCCACAGGACAACGTCAATCGGTAATTAATAATAAGCAAAAATGTATTTGTAGCACATGAATCAGCCCCAGTGAAATATACAGCTTATCGTCCTGTCTTACGTTAAATTTCTTTGTTACTAAATAAAATCCACCACATTGCATACCCTCTCACTTATCTACCAGATTCTATGAGTTTATATTTCTCCATACATACGTTTCTCTTGAAAACAGACATCAGAAAATACAAGCTCCTAATCTCTATCTTTGTCGAAACAGTTCTAATCACTAGAGACTATTCAGAGTTTAACTGTGCTCATGTACATCATCTCATCCTAATTTTTGGAATCGATTCAGAGTTAACCTGAGGTGATGTATATCGTTTAATCCCAATTTGTCGACAAAAAATGACTATCTCTGACATCTATCGGTCTCTCCTCAGGAGAATTCGCCGAGGCCCGAGAAGATTTGGCAGCACTTGAAATGGACTACAACGAAGTGGAACAGAACCCTGGCACAGACACAGAAGACGAGGGAGACTACGATTACTAAGAGGCTCTGTGGAAAGGAATGACGACTCTCTCTCCCTCTCTCTCTCGTCATTACACTTCAAAGAGAAGCTTTCGAGATCATCAGAACTCCCTGTATCTGCTTCGTCTTTCGCTGGGCGGAGTCTCTTCGCCCGTTTTTCCCCGCGTCGTTGCGAAAGGGGCGTCGGAATTCATGCAGCACCTCGAGTTGCTGTGTAAACATTGATCATTCAGAAGCCTCTTCTTCTTCTCCTTCTTCTTCTTCTTTTTGATAAACTGACTTTCGTTGGCTTTGACATTACAGAAAATAATGATATCATTTAATAGGAAGAAGAGTTTCAGTTGATATGTAGGTTAACTTTGCCAATGAAAAGTTGGTTTTTCAACTTTGTAACATGTTCATTTGTCAATGAAAAAGAATATCTTTTTTTAAAGAAATGGGCTGCCATATTTGGTGGAAATGATCTTGGATAAGTATAACTCATATTATGAAAGAGTTTCCACTAAATAAAAGAGGGATTTCAACAAGAAATTAATGAATACCGTCTTTAAGCATTTAGCATTCATTAATGAGATTATGCTTACACGTCAAATAAACTGAATATCTTCAGGGTTAAGCTATTTATTTGAGAAGTAGATTTTACTTTAGAAAAGCTATTTAGAATACGTTTTCTTGGGATGGAATACAATAATATTTTCTAGAATGCTGTGAATATCCATCCAATAAACCTTAAGCCTCTTGGTGGGTTCAATTCCTAAGCCAATTTTTTGGGTATTGTTCCATTTTATTCTGAAGCCTTGTTCTCTGTAAAAAAAAAAAAGACATAATATAATAACATTCCTCCTGCTTCCTGATCAACGAATCCGTCCTTTTTTGATAGACACAAAATATCCTGTTTCAAGACATTTCATGTCCTTAGGTATAAGACAGAAAAAAAATTGTTTGTTGTAGAATAGTCACATAGAACTTCTCTTCTCTCGAGATTCTCATTCTCCTTCAGCTTTCTGAATCATCGACTCTTGAGATCCTCTCCTCATTTACTCTCTGCTGTATGCTGCCTTAATCAACATCAACAGTGAATGTCTAGTCATCTGTCATGATCAGAAATACACTAACATTTTGTTCCGAGTCTTTCAATTTTCCTTTGATATTTTATAAATTGTACATGATTATAATGAAAGTCTTCGATACTCGTTCGGTTTTGGGCTAATGAGTGGTTTCATCTAGCTGACTGTTGGTGATTTGCTCCACGAACCGGGTTCTCATTTTGAAGTATACTAAATTTGCAGTTAAAGGAAAAGACTACATGGCACCTCGACGTATTGGCAACTCACAAGGCAAGGAGTGTCGAGTGAAAGAACTTATTAGCTTGGCAAGAACGACACAAACCACTTTGTATACTGTGAAGAAACTCCTTGTGATTACCACCAGCCAAAGTGTCGCCTCGCCTTGTGAGTTGCCTTTATTATTTTTCATAAAAAATCACCCATTCAGCAGAAGCACAAACACCATCAATGGATCTTGTTATTCACAGTGAGTACAAAGAGAAATCTCATACTGGAGCCAGGCTTGAAAATCTTATCTACGTAGTATTAAGACCAGTACAGAACGTAGAGTACAGAACAGTAATCACGACCACAACTTAGCAGTGTCACTGCCTTCAAACATACAAGATATCAATCTCAAGTCGTGTCCATACTGCCCTAAAGTGGAAAACTGCAGTATCTGCAAAATTTTCGAAATTGAGATATGCCACTTACTGGGCTCGTGAAACACTTGTTACACAAGTTACTGCAGCTTCAGAATTATTCTTCGAAGCTTTATTTAGGGGATCCTATTTGCAGTATCTGCAAAATCAGCAGTAAGGCAAGGGAGTATCTACCATTTTCCTCAGTTGTGTATTTTTTCAGATATTGCAGTCTTCCATTTTAGGGAAGTATGGTGACCCATAAAAGTTCATTTCTTATGTATTCCTCTCCTCCCAGAGGAAAAATACCATTAGTTTACTAGGATATTCATCTCATCACCAACAAATAACACTTAAAGAAATCTTATAAGAATTTTGGCGTTAAAACTAATCATCAAGAGAAAAGCAGAAACTCTGAGGCTGAATAAATTTCCTCGAAAATAAAATTGCTCTTAACCAGAGAATGATATAGGCGAGCAGCAAAAGTATAAGTAAAAATTTCTCTTTATTGTTTGAGTACAAATCAACCTCGGTGCCACTCAAGCTTAAACTAACACGAAATTAGATGAAATAAGACGTTTCAAGCTTGAAGAATGACTATGGACAACAGCTTACAGCTTCAAAAATAACACGAAATCAGATGAAGTGAGACGTTTTAAGCTTGCAGAATGATTATGAAAAACTGCTTACAGCTTCGAAAATCTCCAAAAAATGATGTCTTAGTCATATGATTATCTCCAGGTGCAGCTTAGGGTGTTAGAATATTGATTTAGGAAATGAATATTTTCCAACTGCTGATAAATTTTTAGAAATTTTGATGAAAGCAGTGATGAATAATTTAAAAAATGACTTTGCTGCTTTTGAGAAAGAGATATAAAAGTGATATCAAAACGTGGGCCTGATAATCAACATAACGTTTATGAACTAAAAGTTACAATTCAAGTACAGATATAATCTGACAATTAATCTTAACAGAGAGGAAAGTAATCAAAGTTCAAGTTACATGTCATTACATCTCTATATAGTTACAGTAATCGGAAGGAAGTTTATAAAGAGATTCTAATCCTACTGAATGCAAATGCTGTAAGATTCCTTTGCAAAAAAATTTCATAAATCAAGTAAGAAGAAACGTGAAATTATGTCCAGTGATTTGTTGCACAACAAAACATCCTGGACCAGAATATGTTCATGGAAATAACTCATTCCCATAAAGATGTGTGAACACCTCTAATAAAATATTATGCAAGACACTACGACTAGTTAAGCTACAACTATTTTCAACATGTATTTACAGGTTCTATATAAAATATAAAGATGTATTTCAGTAGTAAAGTTTATCCGTAAGTTTCAATCCTCATGCAGTTCAGTATTCTGTTGTGAAAGGAAATATAACCATATTTTTTAAATTTTCTATTTTGGAAATCTGCTAGAATTATATTTCTGTATTAACCCTACATGACAATGGTTACATGATACATCAGTTAAAAGTAATAATAATAAATCATACAGTAATTCATGATATGGTAGTGATAATCATGAAATTAATAATTATAATGGTAATAATAATGTAAACACATTCCACAAAAAGCTGCTTGTATTATTTTTATATATCAAATACACATGCAATAATAATAATAATAATAATAATAATAATAATAATAATAATAATAATAATAATAATAATAATAATAATACCTAAAACTACGGTCCTTTTAGAAAAATAAAAGGCAATTTACACAAACTAACGTCAGCTACATATAGCACCATTGGCCTTTGCATAAAATGAAAAAAAAAAAACATTATTTTTTGATTGATTAGCAGTTGATATTGATACTTTATGATAGATGAAGCGGACATTATACCAGGAGAAGCTCTCACTCAAAGAGCAGGAATTAATAAGTTGTGAAAAGAACAATATGTTGACATAGTTTGAAGGAAAGAGTTCCCACGCGCTAACAAATATTTATCTTGAAAGTAATGTAAAGGTTTGAATTGACTGTTGTGTTGCTGATGAGAGAGAGAGAGAGAGAGAGAGAGAGAGAGAGAGAGAGAGAGAGAGAGAGAGGAGAGAGAGAGAGAGAGAGAGAGGGAGAGAGAGAGAAATTTATTATCTACTGTTAGCTGACAACAATAACAACTTGAATAAATTTGAAAATGTATAACGTAAGATACTGGTTAAAGAGAGAGAGAGAGAGAGAGAGAGAGAGAGAGAGAGAGAGAGAGAGAGAGAGAGAGAGAGAGAGAGAGAGAGAGAGAGATTTATTAATTAATATTAACCGACAACAATAACGACATGAATAAATTTGAAAATGTATAGCATAAGACACTAGTTAGAGAGAGAGAGAGAGAGAGAGAGAGAGAGAGAGAGAGAGAGAGAGAGAGAGAGAGAGAGAGAGAGAGAGAGAGAGAGAGAGAGAAAATGAATATTCAGTGCTAAACGATAAGACTAACAAAATGATTAAATCCGAAATTGTATCACGTAGGACACCCTAGCCAGAGAGAGAGAGAGAGAGAGAGAGAGAGAGAGAGAGAGAGAGAGAGAGAGAGAGAGAGAGAGAGAGAGAGAACTGCTGTATAATCCTTAATACTCGTCGCCGTAATCCTCAGTGTCTGTTCCGGGTGTTTCTTGAACTTCGTGATAATCCATTTCCAGCGCTGCCAAATCCTCCCGGGCCTCGGTAAATTCACCTGCGGGGAAAAATATGAATAATTATACATTGAAGGAAAAAAAATGAGTAATACATTGAAGAAAAAATGAATACTCATACATTGAAAAGAAAAAATGAATAATTATACATTGAAGAAAAAATGAATAATTATACATTGAAAGGAAAAAATGAATAATTATACACTGAAGAAAAAATGAATAATTATACATTGAAGGAAAATTTGAATAATTATATATTGAAAGGAAAAAATAATTATACATTGAAGGGACAATGAATAATTATACATTGAAGAAAAAATGAATAATTATACATTGAAGAAAAAATGAATAATTATACATTGAAGAAAAAAATTAATAGTTATGCACTGAAGAAAAAATGGATAATTATACACCGAAGAAAAAAAAAGGAATAATTATATATTGCAGGAAAATGGACGGATGATAGCTTATTGAAACGTACTAAGAAAAGGGGAATAAGAAATTACAGAATACAATGATTTATTGAAGGAAGATGGATAGATGATTGATTAATGAATGGGAATAAAAAAAGGGATAAGATAATATAAAATAAAATGAAGCGAAACTGAGATAACAAAACAAAAAAAAAAAAAAACAAGATGAATGAGGTGAATCACTGACTGAAATAAATTTATAAAAGTATTTAAAAAGAATAAAATAAAAAGTAATCAGTGAAAGCAATTAGTCGAAGAAAATGTAACTTTATGATTTATACATGTCACGAAATTTGCTGAATTTAAAAAAAAACAAATAGAAATAAAAAAAACAAAGGTATCACTGAACTCAATACAAAAATATTTACTGAAATGTCTTGAAGGCAAACCAGTAATCAGCCAAAGAAAATATAAACCTAAAATTATATTATTTACGAAAATGACTGATTTTTAAAAAGAATAAATAGAAATAAAAGATAAATGTACCACAGGAATCAGTTAAAAATATTCACGGAAATGTCTCGAAGGCAAACCAGTGTCGTACAGATCACAGTCCAATTCGCCAGTGTCTGAAGCAGCAGTTGGTTAGAAAGCTCTCATGCACAGCATTAGAAAGAGTACAGAGTAAAATAAACGAATAAACAAACAAATAAATAGATAATTAAGTTAACAGATAAACAAATAGAAAAATAAGTCATATAAAAGTTTAAGACCTATCTCGGAATATATATCATATACCATTTACCTAAAGAGTAAAGCTATTAAAAAAACGGACCTTCGAATTTACAGTTAGTTGCCCCAAGAACTTGAAAGATATGGTTACTTAGAGACAAGATTAAAGGAATATTTATTAGATTTTTTTATAAAAGAATAGTGATGACCCATGAGAGTAAGTTATTAAAGATACTTAAAACTAAATGATAAATGAATGATTAGAAACAAAACAACTTTCTTGACTAGCGAGAAAATGTATGAGTCTATTAATCCTTCTCATTTTGGTCACGACAGATTTAAAAGGTCTTACGCTGATCAGAGTCAAAGAGGTTGAAAGGACACAGAAGAAAGCAGCAAGTTCCGGATTTTCAAGGCTGAGGGGTGGCAGGAGGGCTGTCTGTCCCTTACCCCTCCCCCCAAAAATGTAAAAAAATAACAGGAAAGCATTAGCGTGATAGCGAGTGAATTACAAAGTCTAGTTGTGGACGAAGTAAAAATAAATCGACATGAAAAATCAATGATATTTTCATTGTAGTCGAAGCTACTAAAGAAATATATCTACAAGAATCTACAAAAAGGAAGCTTCTTTAGAGCGCTGCCTACATGCAAAGCCATTCAGTCGACTATCCATCGCCTACCTGCCGTTTGAGTAGTCAGAGGTACAAGGAAGAGAGTAGTTCAGAATTGTAAGATTATGTTCAAGTGGGAATGAACCGGAAAGTCTATTTTTGTTTACTTTTTTAAAACATTGTCTAAGGGCGTGGGTGCATAGCAGTGCTTTTTTTAGGTTTTTACTCAAGAAAGAAAAATAAATTGTATATGAAGGGACACTGCAGATATTAATAGTTGTAGAGATCTATTAATAGCTCCATATATATATATATATATATATATATATATATATATATATATATATATATATATATATATATATATATATACATATACATACATATGTATGTATGTATGTATGTATGTGCGTGTGTGTATGTATGTATGTGTGCGTGCGTGTGTATCAAATTGTGACATATTTGTTTAGTTCTCCATCATCTTATATTAGGTAAAAGCTTATATGTCTGCCAAAATTAATACAGTCTGTATCTTATCTCAAGGACAGTTGAATGTAGAGACCTACTACAAAGGAGAGGCGGCTGGAAGGGGCAACAAAGTGCTTCCATATCCTAATCGAAGAGGAAAATGAAGGAAAACGTAGAGGCAGAGACCGTGCCCTACGTTAAGGTTGAAAACAGTATTTATTTATAACTAGGTATCAGCCATTCTGGCCCTTGAAATTGATTGGCTGAATTTTTTTTTATGTCATCTGGTGACTTATTCTGAGGGACCAATAAGCCACCCCACCTTTTTTTCCATAATCACTTTTCCAGTTTCCTGGAAATAAGAGAATAAGTGAAAAAAATAGAACAGTAGGAAAAAGAATCATTCTAAAGAAGTATCCTGGAAGATAGCTGTCACGACTGGTCAGCAATATTTCAATTGGCAAAAAAATATATATAACATTTGTTTTGTACTAAATGTTGCAGTTATTCATAGATTTATTCTAGCTCACAATTCATTTTGTTAACCTCGTAATGTGTGTCTAAATGTCATCTCTTTAACTTTAGCTCACCTTTCTATCTCATGAATTCATTTCTCGACTCGACAAGAGTTAGACACGTAGAGTAAATTTATATACAGGGAACTAAATAACTAATTTGCATGCGTAAGCATTAATATGAATAGCTATGAGTATGTATTATTTACATATGTACAAAGATTTTGATTCTCACATGCAAATATTTCCATGATCTAACTTAAAGGCTAAAAAGTGCTTCGGACTGAAATCATGAAACACAGCTTTAGTAAGCTGCTGAAGGACTGGATGGAAATTGCGTGATGTATGATAAGAATTTAAGGCTTATTTTTTAATCAGTTAAAGACTCTTGAGTTCAGGAGATAAACAAATTAAAAGGATATGAGGTGATCACGGCAGTTGATTAGTTTAGTTAATAAATATATTGAAAATTGGTATACTAATATTTTCTCTGACCATAATTACTTCTGTCACTGCTGGGAATGACCTCTATGACTGACTATTGCTACTACTGGATAGTATTTTGAAAGAATCTGAATACTGATTTGCTTAATGCATGTAACTTTGGAAATTAATATCAATATTTCCTCTCCCTATCATCCTACAAATGACTATTAACCTGACTATGACCGCTAAGAACTACTGCTACCACATAACAATTAACTTTCTGGAGGCATTCCTATCATACTACGAATGACTATCAATCAATCTTTTATGAATGAATATGACCACTAAGAACGACTGCTTCTACAAGAGGGCAATTAGTTTCCTCTCCCTATCATACTACGAATGAATATCAGTCAACCTTTTATGAATGAATATGACCACTAAGAACGACAAGAGGACTGTTAATTTTCTCTCCTTATCACACTACAAATGACTATCAATCAATCTTTTATGAATGAATATGACCACTAAGAACGACTGCTTCTACAAGAGGACAATTAATTTCCTCCCCCTTTCACACTACGAATGACTATCAATCTTTTATGAATGAACATGACCACTAAGAACGACTACTTCTACAAGAGGACAATTAACTTTCTGGAGGCATTTGGCACCTGATCGAGAACCGAATCAAGGATGGCGGAAGGATGCTGCCCAGGAGAACACCGGCCCGGGAGGACGCCGGCAGCGCCATCTAGTCGAAGTACTCGCCGTACTCGTCCTCTTCCATCTCCTCCTGGGTAGACTCCACTTCGTAGTAGTCCATCTCCAGGGCTGCTGTGTCCTCTCGCGATTCCGTCAGCTCTCCTGCTCGGGGCGTAGACACATACACACACACACATACATACGCACGCACGCAGCACGGCACGGCACGGGACAGTAGGGCACAGCACGGCAGAGTTTAGAAGGGATAAGGGTTGAAAGGGTAGACTTGATATGGGAGGGGAGGTGAGGTTGTGGGGTGGATATTCGTGTGAGGCTTGGTCTCGGGGGAGGGGGGAGGAGAACTGTTTATATGTAATAAAGATGGTAACACATTTAGTGTAAAATAATAAAAAATGGATAAGGATAGCAACGCTTAATAAAGAATATGTTTGAAGGAGAATAAAGATTAAGGCCAGGATGACAGAGGATAAGAGGAAATATAGAAGAATAAGGTGAGAGTTAAAAATTCGAGAATGAAATGCAGAAAAGAAACGCAGGAATGGGCGAAGAAGAGAGAATGTGAGCTGAAATGGGCAAACAGTTGTCACCTCATTCTTAAAGAATGAGAGAATGTCCTCTCATTTGTCTTTAGTGAAAACACGTAAGCTGAATGTAACAAATGAAACAGTGACAAAAAATAAGAAAACTCGCTCAGGAGGAATAAACAAGGATCAGGGGAACAAACAAGAAGAAGAAAGCATTGTTTACAAATCACACCCAACTCGCAAACCACACCGTGCCACTATGCTGCAGGTCCATGCATTTTTAGAAGCAAAGAAATCCATTCGACTACAAGTAAGTTTTGTCGAGGGAAGTCTGTCGTTGGAATGCAAATCTTTAAATTGTTTTAGCTGATAAATTTAGTTTCGAAGCAAAAATAAAACTCTTTTAACTTTAAGATTAATTTGTCATAGTTTCAGGTACGTTTGTTCATCTTACAATGAAAGTTTGTTCTTAGATTTTAATTCTTGGATCGTTTTTGCTGAAAATGAAATTGCAATGTGGCTATTTTTCCTTAACGCTATCGATTCACTTATCCAATCAATATTATACAAAATTCAAATTACTTTTTGGCTAATTTTCCTATGGCTGTGAATAAAGTAAATTTCTTAATTTATAAAAAATTCTTAATTATCATAGATTTTCATATGACATTTTAACTTGAATTTTGAAACATAATGTGATAATTCATCACTATTCTTCTATGGCAAGATTTAGATATACAATTATCTTTAAATGAACATGTCTAATGGTATCTTAATGTTTGAAATTTGTGGCACAAAATTTTTTTTATCAATCTAATTTTTTAAAAATTTACTACATTCTCTTTAATGTCTGCTTCATATGTTAAAGATTTATTTATTTGTATTACTGCTTATCTTCCTATCCTTCACGTCATTCTGTCTTTAAATTAAAAGCTGTTCCCTGTCACATTTAACAAACCACAGCAAACGACAACTTACCTTCTTCCATCCCCTCTCCAACGTACCAATGGACGAAGGCTCTTTTGGAAAACATGAGGTCAAACTTATGGTCAAGGCGCTCCCAGGCTGACCTGATAGCTGTGGTATTCGACAGGGCACAGACTGCTCTGTCCATTTTCGCCAGGTCACCTCCGGGAACTACTGTTGGGGGTTGGTAGTTGATGCCAACCTGTAAAATAAACAAGTGGTTATAACATACTTCTGCATTTACTTGCAAGGACCAGGTTGTGGTAGCGTGCCTGTATGCTAAGTCACAAAATAGCTATATTGTTTCGATTTGATTTATGAAATTTTGGCTGTCAAATCAAGCCCTGAGGCACTTTCGACCATTCATCGCTTAAAATTGGCAAAAGAGGGAGTTGGAGAGGTTGAACAGCAAGATAATGAGATCCTATAAATACAGGAGATGAAACACAATGACGTAAATATTTAACTGCGAGAAAACCTCACATTTGCACTAAGAAGTAATACTTAGAGAGGTTGGACGGCAGAATTGAAGAAGGAAGCTGGAATGGAGGTAAGGTGAATAGTTAAAAAGTGGGTGCAACTAGGGGCCGAAGGGATGGTGCAAACGCCATTTAGTAATGCCCATAATGCACCACGTGAGGTGCACTGACGGTGCTACCCCCTACAGAGATAGCTATATTATGATTTCCAGCTTTTACATTTACCAATTTATAGTGTTACCTTCCTTTGTTTTTCATCTGCAAATTGATCAAAAGAATTAAATTAATTTTTCAGAAGCCACTGATAAAATTTTCTCATGATCTTTAAAAATTTTTATGTTCTTTGAATGAAAAAGTCTTAGTTATTACAATTATTGCGGACGTCATCAGAATTTAAAAGTATTCTAAGAAAAACAAAAAACTGTTTTCTAAGATTAAAAAACAATCTTTTTCAGACACCAGGGATATTTGGCAAACGAAAGAATACTTACCTTGAATCCTGTAGGACACCAGTCCACGAACTGTATGGATTTCTTCGTCCTGATTTCAGATATGGCCGAGTTAACATCCTTTGGGATGACATCACCACGGAAGAGGAGGCAGCAAGCCATATATTTCCCTTCTGTTGGGTTGCACTTTACCTGTTGGACATAAATTGACAGACATGAAACAGGCATGAATGGATGGGTTTCACACTAACCAGGTAGGGAGTTTTGTCAGCTTTTTGCATAATGAAAAATATTTTCCCTCACCCCCCTTTCGTTAAAGGAAACTGCTACAGATAACAGTCGACTGACCATCAGCTACTTAGCTCAATGTTCAATGCTTCTGTGATCAGAGGTGCATTGGATCATGAGGTAACATGCTCAGGTCGTATCGTCCTAAACGGGATCGAATTCAAATCCTTATATCATTAAAAGAACAGAAAAACGTTTTCTACGTTTCTTTGGATTGCTTATTGATTAATTTAAATAAGTAACTTTGCATCACAACTGCAATGGTCATCGATGTTAAGTTTCTTTGGATTGACTGTTCCATCAACACAACTGTTTCTTTCTCTGAACATCTCCATGAAAAGGGTCACTAAATTGTAACTGCATTTCATACTTAATATATATTTACTCCAGTTTTTGTAATTATGATTATCATCATCATAGGTGTGCTCTAGAGAAAAATATCCCTCCGAGATCTACTTTTGTAGGACCTTCGGCTTAAAAAAAGCTCCTTCTCCTCGAGACTTCTGCATCATTTTGCAAATAGCTCGTCAACCTGCATCTGGTTATTTTGTTCATGAATATGACGAAGCTGGTATATAAGCTCTTAAATATTTAAATCAAAATCTTTATTTCACAAACTTTGAGCTCTTTATAACTTAAGATAAGGGATTTCTTATTGACTTTAATATCTCAGTTTGACTGTTTAACACCATGGCACACTTTGAGAACTCTGATGTTCATTGCAATCTATAATGCTTAACTTAATATTTTTAGTAAGTGTTTTTATTGATTATTTTGAGATATCTATTACCATCCTTGAAATATTTTCTAATGCTCTATTACTTTGAAATTTTGTTGCTAGCTCCGAGATCTTTATAACTTACCATTTGATGTGTAGGTTCAAAGCACTTCTTAGTAATGTCGACGACTTTGAAGTTGTCATGTTGGGCCTTATCTGCTGACACAACAGGAGCGTAAGTTGCCTGTGGAGAGAGAGAGAGAGAGAGAGAGAGAGAGAGAGAGAGAGAGAGAGAGAGAGAGAGAGAGAGAGAGAGAGAGAGAGATTAATTAAAAATATTCTCTTTTGTAGGATCGTAACCTATTGTTGTGTATATCACATATATGATTCAAAGTACAATTCTGTACTTGACAAATTACAAGATCTTATTCAGGCATACATAAACGAATCAAATGTGGTTGAAATATTATGATTTGCAATTAAAAATCTAAAGTCTGGCGTAGACACCACCTTTTGTGTCTCTTGAAATAATAGGTTTATTAGCTGTTAGTATATTTTAGCTTTTAATTAGTCTTATCTTATTATAAGCAACCAATTCCACTACTTGTTCTTAATTTTTGTTAACTAGTTATGACGTTCGTTAGAGTGGTTAGGCAGTTAAAAGCATCATTTAATAACATCTTTTATACCATGAGGTTAATTTACTTGACATTGTTACGGGACATGACTATGTAAAAAGATAATAGAAAGCAGTAAATTTAAAAACTCTGTTTTGAAAACTTGCCACGTGATTTTTGTTTGCCCAACATTTAAAAGCACCCAGAAGATTATTTGGGTTTCTTTAACTTTGAAAGTATGCAGTGTGATGAAAAATTATGTGAAATGTTTATGCAATCCAATTGAAGTATATGTAGAGAATTTGAAAGTATTTAGTGTAATCATTAGTTGCCTAAAATAAGCAAGCATCAGATTTAATATTCATTGCCCTAAAATGTTTAAAAGTACCTTTGCTAAACTATGTCCTATTTGATTTCTCAAATGTTTGAACTTGCCAGTGGGAAATCATGTGAGAGTTGGTTTCCTAAACGTTTAAACTTTCCAGTGGGAAATCATGTGATGTTTGATTTCCCAAATGTTTTAACTTACCAGCGGGAAATGTGATAGTTGATATTCCAAATGTTGAAACTTACCAGTGGGAAAAATAACTTAACATTTGATTCCCCAGGTGCTGAAACTTACCAGTGGGAAATGTATCCTAGGATAAGGCACAAGGTTCGTCTGGAATTCGGTTAAATCGACATTGAGGGCTCCGTCGAATCTTAAGGACGCCGTGATGCTGAAAGAGTTGGAAATGTAGATTCTTAGTTACGCACACGCAAACACACTCATATATATATATATATATATATATATATATATATATATATATATATATATATATATATATATATACATATATATATCATATATCATATATTTTTGTTGACAAACGCCAGGCTGCCCAGCTACTCTGTTCACTAGCCAGATCCTCTCAACGAACAAGAATAAAGTTAAAAAAAATATTTTATGAACAGTTACGAAAAGAAGGAACAATATAGACTTGGAGAAAATGAACAGCATTGACAGTTCACAAACTTCTCACCTGGACACGACCTGCCCGATCATCCTGTTCAGGTTGGTGTAGGTGGGTCTGGTGATGTCTAACTCCTTTCGACAGAGGTCGTAGATGGCTTCGTTGTCTACCATGAATGTGACTTCGCAGTGCTCCAGCGTCGTGTGCGTGAACAAGATGGAATTGTATGGCTCGACCACCGCTGTGGACACCTGTTTCCAACGGGAATCACCTTTTAGTTAATGATGTATTATTATTATTTTCATTCTGCGTCCATGGTTAAAGAACTGGGCAAGGTGCCGTTTAGTTAATGAACGGTTTTCCAGAGGATAGATATATAGGAAAGACTAAAACAGAATTCAAATTAAGAACGATTCAAATAGATAAATAAATATAAGGATTTGCAGCTATTTTATAAATACAAGCTAGAATTTTGTTAATGATATAATATAATTGTTATAATTGCTATTCTGAATCCATGTTTAAAGAACTGGGCAAGGTGCCGCTTAGTTAATGAACGGTTTCCAGAGAATATATATGCTGGAAAGACTAAAACATAATTCAAATTAAGAACGATTCAACTAGGTAAATAAATATAAGGATTTGCAGTGATTTAATAAATGCTAGCTAAAATTTTGTTAATGATATATTATAATCGCCATTCTGAATCCATGTTTGAAGAACTGGGCAAGGTGCCGTTTAGTTAATGAACGGTTTTCCAGAGGACAGATATACTGGAAAGACTTAAACATAATTTATATTAAGAACGATTCAACTAGATAAATAAATATAAGGATCTGCAGCTATTTTATGAATACGAGTCAAAAATAAATTCTTTCAAGCCTGTCATGTAAATACATAAATGGATTAAATATTCAGATATAGAATTATTCACCCATAAATTAGATCTAAAGTTAATAATCAGAAGTGTATTTTGGCAAATAAGTCTAATTACACTTTTAGAAACTAAGCCTCGACTTACCTGAGGAGCTGGATAAATGGAAAAACAAAGCTTCGACTTCTTTCCGAATTCCAGCGAGAGGTTTTCGAGTAAGAGCGAGCCGAAGCCGGAGCCAGTGCCTCCTCCGAACGAGTGAAAGACGAGGAATCCTTGCAATCCGCTGCACGCCTCCTGCTGCTTTCTGACGGCCTCCATGCAGACGTCCTTCATCTCCCTTCCTGCCATATTCAGAGCAAGGTAAATAATAACCATTGTGGAATTAAGTTGTGTTAAACTGGGCTAGGTTGTATTAGATAGTTTTGAGTAAGTTTTGTTGGTTGGATAAGGCTTAAATAAAGTTGGGCTGAATTAGGTTAGGTTAGGTTGCATTTGTCGAGGCTAGGGAAGTTCTGTTGCCTAGATGAAGGTTGAATGAAATAAGCTTGGGTTAGGTTAGGCTAGATGAAGTTAGGTTGCATTAGATCAAGCTTAGAATGTTTTGTTGGTTAGATAAGGGTTGAATTAAGGTCAAGCTGGATTAGGCTAGGCTAGAAGAGAATAATTAGGTTGGAGAGGATCAGTTTACTAGGTTAAGTTAAGTTTTATGAAGCTAGATAAGGTGTAAGTTATGTTAGAAATGATTAAGTTACGTCAGACAATCGTAATCTCGTAGTTTCGGTTGGTTTTGTTTACATTATATCAGGTTAGGCTAGGTTACGTTGAACAAGGATAGTTCAGTAGGTTAGGTTAGGGTGATTGGGAAAGGTTAGTTTAGTGGGTTTGGCAGGCTCATCCGAAGATTGTCAGGCCGAGCCAGCTTAGGTTAGATTTTATTAAAGCAGAATCTTGTCTTTCAACCGGTAAGACATTGCTCCTTCAGTTATCTATACTCTAAGAGATACATGAATGTCTATTGATTGTCAAACATAAAAAAGAAAACGAAAGAAAAAAGGATGATTTACAATTTTAATTATGCTCTCTCTCTCTCTCTCTCTCTCTCTCTCTCTCTCTCTCTCTCTCTCTCTCTCTCTCTCTCTCTCTCTCTCTCTCTCCATGTCCTACAGAAACCAGAAGTCTTAAGGAAACCAAGCTGTAGTAAGTTCTCCAACGCCTCCCTCTCTCCCATTTCTCTCTCTAGTTGACAAAATCGCTCACCAATAGTATAGTGGCCTCGTGCGTAGTTATTTGCAGCGTCCTCCTTTCCTGTGATGAGGTTGCTTGGGGCGAAGAGGTCTTTGTATGTTCCTGTGCGAACTTCATCTGTGGAAAACAGACATTTAGAGTAGTTGAGACGTTCAAGGGATAATAAGGGGAAAATACTATATAGATTAAGATGCGTATTGCAACAAGGGAAAAATTGGTCCTGATTGCGAAGACCTTTGGGAAAATTGGGGTTATTTAATAAATAATGAAATCTCCTTTGAAGTGAAATGGAATATGTATGTATGTATGTATGTATGTATGTATGTATGTATATATATATATATATATTATATATATATATATATATATATATATATATATATATATACTTATATCTACATATACTGTATATATGTATATATTTACGTATATATATGTATATATACGTATATATGTATATATCCACATATACATATATACACATATATGAATATATATATATATATATATATATATATATATATATATATATATACATATATATATATATATATATATATATATATATATATATATATATATATATATATATATATATATATATATATATATATACACAGGAATTACTGTGACATAATTTTCCTACGGTTTCATCAGATAGCGTCCAAGAAATATTAGAAAAGCCATAAAGATGTCCAGGAAAAAAATACTAGAAGATTGACAATAATCGATGAATATTCTGAACTTTCATCAGAATTTTACAAGAAAATAGTCGATTCGATTTGATTAGTGGATAATTTTGAACTCACATCAGAAGAAATTTTAGTCTTCCATGAAACAACAAATTCAATATAACTATGACTTTGTGCTAGTTCTGGCCTTTGGACCTTATAATATGCTTCTTCAATTTTTTCCTCTTCATGCTTGTGAATTTTCCGACTAATAACTTGCCAATATCAAAACAATTATGGTCGGCTGTCAAATCACGCGACTGGTAGGATAAGTATCTCTGGGAACCAGTGGCCAAATTATACAAGAATTCGGTTCCTATGGGGGTATAATGGAGGTCACGTAGGATTCTGAATGTTTAGAATACATTTATATACGTTTCCTATTTTAGAATATATATATATGTATATATATATATATATATATATATATATATATATATATATATATATATATATATATATATATTGGTAGAGTGGAGGGTTTATGTGTATTTTATATTAGGCCAACTTTTCATGTTCAAATGATAGATACTTTTTCATTCAGATTTAATTATTACGTATTTTCTTTTATTTTGGACGTTTTATAATGTTAGCTCCTTAGATAATCAGTACTTGTTATATAATAATAATAATAATAATAATAATAATAATAATAATAATAATAATAATAATAATATCATCATCATCATCATCATCATTATAGTTGTGCGTCGAAATAATAAGAAAGTTGGATATTTGTAACTATACCCGTGACAGCATCAGGCTATACCTAATTGCAATTAGAGAAGCCATCAAGAGATTGTTTTTGAACTGTGTAATGTGCAGTATTTACCAGAACCTCACAAAGAACAATTTTATATGAAGGTATTCTTAAATAGAATATATACAGTATAAATGCATTCTTAAATAATATATATATGTTAATGTATTCTTAAATAGAATATATATTAATGTATTCTTAAATAGAATAAATATAAATGTATTCTTAAATAGAATAAATATCAAGGTATTCTTAAATAGAATAGATATAAATGTTTTCTTAAATAGAATATATAAAAATGTATTCTTAAATAGAATAAATATCAAGGTATTCTTCAACAGAATATATATAGATGTATTCTTCAACAGAATAAATATAAAGGTATTCTTAAGTAGAATACTGTACCATTTATGATAAATTTTCATGTAAGCAAGACTGAGATGTTTGTGTTTTCTTTAGGTTTTAATAAGCTATGATTAATAAGCTATGATTAATAAGCTATGATTCCCTACGGAAAGATAAAGATTGCCAACCTTTGGTAGATCATACTATCGCGTAAAACGCAAGACATAAAAGGCAAGTTTATTAAAGAAAATAAGGTTAATCTAAGGCTGTTTTTACGTAAGACTTTGAGGTATCATCATAAATCAACGTTTTGCTTTTCATCATCCGTCTAAATCCCCGTTTCCGTCGTTTTTGTTACGTGAATAACCTCGTCAAAAAAAGAGAACAATTTCAGTATCATCATAAATTACGGTTTTTTTTTTAGTTCGATATAGGGTACCCATAAAATAAAAATAGGGAAAAATTTATATTTAGTCCGTTATTTTAGATATTAATAAAGTTTTGGAAAAGCAAAAAAAAAAAAAAAAGAATAAAAGGAATATTATAAGATATTTCAGAGAGCAATGAAAAATGAAAATAATTTCAGCATAAACGTGCAAATGGAAATATACGATATGATTCTTATTTAGATTCTGCAGCTAATTGTGACGAGTATCAACGTATTAACACACTAACAAACAAATTGACTGCTCAGCAAGTGGTCTCAAATTTGAGTTCATTGGCTTTAAATGCTAAATGACAATCTTGTTTGAGAGAGGAATTGAATGTAAGTATATAATATTCCTTGTTTAGATTCTGCAGCTAATTGTGGCGAATAGCAACGTATTAATACACTATCAAACAAATTGACTGCCCCGAAAACAAACTCATATTTGAGTTCAAATGCTAAATGACGATCTTGTTTGCGAGAGCAATTGATTATTATAATTTTCGTAACTGTTCTCTTATAATTCTCATCTTTACATCCAACTTATTTCTTATCTTGGTCTGTTAGACTTCCATGGGGTCAAACGAACCATCTATCCGTCTGTCTATCTCAGAAGAAACAGTTCGTGATAATATTATTGGAACATCTGCCAAAAGGTCAGTTGTTTAGTTAATGGTCCTATTTTTATCGTCTCAGACAGACTTCAGTTTCGTACGTCTGTTTTGCGCTCACGAACCAATCGATAAGAAAGGTTTCTATTTTCAGATATAACAAATCCAGAGTAGGTCAATTGTATCAAGTTTAGTGCTAAAGGTGGAAGTGTATATTTTGTGTATATTATGGTCATTGATTCAAGAACTGAACTGTAGGAACAACCATGGCATTTTTGATATTGTCATGTTTTGCAGAAATGGTTTTCACACTAGTTTAAATTTTTGCCACAATATATGTTCCATAATTTAACATGAAAATAGTTGGCTATAGGTTTAAAAAAATGAGTTTTGGAGACTGGCCAGAAATCTAAATGGTTTCGGAATCTGTCATGGACATTTGAAGCCAACATTTATTTTTAATTATATATGAGGATATAATTGTTCCTCTAAAGATCCGGGCAGCAAGGTGGAATATAAGTGTTTTTTTTTATTTCATGTACTAGAATTTTTGTTATCCAAATGACGAATGTGCACAGATATATGAACCTTTAGATATACTGATGACGTCATTATTCTAGAGATTCTGGTTTCTTTGAAAGGAATCAGTAAACGTGAGTTGGAATCTTGCATTCCAACGAAGTAAAAGATATCTGTATTCTAAAACCTCTCATAGTTTAAGCTCCGGCAAATGCACATGAAATTTATTATTATTATTATCACTGACGGTTGCTGGTGCGGCAGTATGGACGACAAAAAAAAGAAAAAAAAGAAACGCACATTAGCATTGATTTATACGAGGCATCCCCGCAGTGGGGGTAGTGTCGTCAGTGCACCTCATGTGGTGCACTGTAGGCATTACTTAAGGTTCTTTGCAGCGTCCCTTCGGCCCCTAGCTGCAACCCCTTTTATTCTTTTACTCTCCCTCTGTTCATATTCTCTTTCTTCCATCTTTCATAGTGCAACTGCGAGGTTTTCCCCCTGTTACACCTTCCAGACCTTCTTACAGTCAGTTTCGCTTTCAGCGCTGAATGAGACCTCACAGGTCCCATCGCTTGGCCTTTGGCCTAAATTCTCTATTCTGTTCTACACATTCTATTCTATGCGAGGCACAAACCCACCATAGTTGATCGTTGTGTGTGTCTGCAATTACCCTAGATAAGCGCCCCTTCTGGCCAATTAGAGGGAACAATTGACCTCGTAAGGGGAACTCCCATATAAATCAAATGGACGTTTATTCACCCTTTATTGTAGGGAGGGATAATCGTACACGACTTTCACGAGCTTGACGTCGGCATGCGGCTCGAGTCATGTTTCACCTTCAACACATTCCTGAATCAAAGCTATTTACGTCTCTGCAGAGGGTTTGCAGGAAGAAGAAAAAAAAAACAGAGGAAAGTGGTTCACATGATTTCTGCAAACAGGTAAAACTGCTCAAAGCAAATACCATTCAGGTGACTGTACCTACACGCGCTAGCTGCTGAATAACAAACTTCCGTACGTGCATACGTCGAAGTAGGTCACGTGACCTTGGCCAGTTGGCTCGTCGTGGGGGGTTTGGGGTTGGGGGGTACGAAATTTGGGAGAGGGCAGGATTGGTGTCCTCGCTTGAAAACACGTCCAAGAATTCTGCGTTAACTATATTTTAGCCATGACAGGGCTATTTTTCATCCTGTTTTCACCACCGTTAAGCAAAAGGAAGTTGAAACAAGGGGATAAACAGGATATGAGGGACTCAGGGCCTGTGCAGGGTGGGGCTGGGGGAAGGTGGGGAATTACCTTTGCGTGACTAAAACCATTGACACTTGGGGGTTGAAGTATTCATGTCCTGTGCCTGCCTGTTTGTCTGTCTTGGTTACCGAAGTATTCCATTACTTAGTGCTAAGGACACGTCACTGCTAATTCCACGGAAGGGCTGTTTACCCAGGTTGCCACTCATTAGGGAAATATGCCTTCGGAGGGTAACCAGTGCTAGCAGGTCACATACTGATTTGCAGAGCTATTTTTGTTATGATTGTCGTCGTTCCTGTTTTGTTTTTGATTGATCAGTGCGATAAATAATGTTACTTCTGTCGCTGTTAAAATCACCGTTGATACTGCTGACTGTGAAGAGCGATCGCCCGTAGGACTGTAGTGCTGTCAGTGCACCTCATGCGGTGCACTGTAGGGCATTACTTAAGGTTCTTTGCAGCGTGCCTTCGGCCCATAGCTGCAACACTTTTAATTCCTTTTACCGTACCTCCGGTCATATACTCTTTCTTCCATCTTACTTTTCTTAACCCTCCCCTCACAATTTTTCAATGGTGCAACTGCGAGGTTTTCCTCCTGTTACACCTTTCAAACCTTTTTTACTGTCGATTTCCCTTTCAGCGCTGAATGACCTCGTAGGTCGCAGTGCTTGGTCTTTGGTCTAAATTCTGTACTCTGTTCTATTCTATTGTATTCTATGAAGGAATATAACATTCTTTTAGGATGGGGATAACATAAGAACCCTTTTTCTTGAGTGTAAATTTTGGCATATTTTTTATAAAAAAAACACTTAAAATCCTTAAGCTTTATGAAGACTACTGCCCTCAGTATCTGACAATGAAGAAAGTATTCCTCATAGAACCTAAGGATTTTAAGTGTAATTATAACAGTACATCAAGATTAACACTCAAGAGAAGGGTCATATTTTATCCATTTCTTTAGTACTTTCATCATAATTATCATGCATTACGTCATTTCCTCAGGATCACATTACTGACATGAGGTAGCGTGTGGCTTACTTTAGCGACATAATGACTAATATTCTCTAGAGTATTATCCTTAACTGTTGTGCCCATACCACCATAAATGACAGGAGCTCGACGAAATTACTTTGTTTTTCTACATACTTTTGAAGTGGCAAGTGTCAGAGGACTCATTCCAGTCTCGAAGAGGGAATGTGTGGAATTCATTACAATTATATTATCGGTTTTTCACAGAAAACAAGTATGTGGATATATACTAGATTTCATCAGGTAATGATGTTTTGATTATCATTATAAAATGATAATGATAATAAGAACGATATCTGCGTATGATGAAATGCTGTATGTATATCTATCTATCTATCTATCTATATATATATATATATATATATATATATATATATTGTATTTAAATATATAAATATATTATTATTATTATTATTATTATTATTATTATTATTATTATTGTTATTATTATTATTATTATTATTATTATTATTATTATTATTATTATTATTATTATTATTATTATTATTATTATTATTAATGAAAAACAACGAGTAGGCTATGAGACTATAACTTTACATAGCATGCATTTACGAAATCAAATACGTATATTTGTAGAGAAGAAATTTGTTAAAAACGGCGTAAGAAAATGATATTTAAATTATCTATCTATCTATCCATCTATCTATCTATCTATCTATCTATCTATCTATCTATCTATATATATATATATATATATATATATATATATATATATATATATATATATATATATATACATATACATATGTGTGTGTGTATGACTCACCTTAATTCTAAGACAATCAGAAACATTGAGTATGCAGTATTCACACAGACATGCAATTACAATGACAGGACAAAGGATTAATGAGGTCGAGTCTTTACCAGATATTGAATAAAATTGATATCCAATACAGGTTGTCTTCAGACTGAACATAACGAAAGCCTAAAACATCCAGATCAGCCAATGGCCAGACATGGATATCATATAGACATTAGTCTAGGACGGTCTGTATTGGAATGTTTGAATGAACCACAGTACGTCAATACAAATTTGCTTAATGGATTCTGTCAATTGTCGAATGAGTCTTCAAGATGAATATTAGGTGTCAGGTGGCTTCGTGGAGTGAGAAATGATACGGAAAGGGAAATATTTACTCGGCCGATATTAGTATGAGGCTCTAAGATGAATATTAGGTGTCAGATGGCTTCGTAGAGTGAGAAATGACACGATCAGGGAAATATACATTACAAAAAAATGGAAAGAAAAAAAGTTGTTTAAGCAAGAACAGCTGATAGCTCTGTTTCGAGCCTGAGTCATTTAGATTACTTTAAGTTCTCTTAACTGATTTCTTACCGTTTTTAATATATTATTTTTTAATTGTTTTACTTGGCAGTTGATTTATTTATTTAGCTTTTATTGATTTCATTGATTATTTATCTAATTATTTTATCTCTAATCTAAAGGGCAACGCACCATTGCTTTCATTTGTTAGAATTTTAAATGCAGGTTTTCAATAAATGTTTGAATTAATTTATTGACTTATAATAATAATAATAATAATAATAATAATAATAATAATAATAATAATATTTCAGCGATTTTTGATTGGTTGTCAAAGCTTGGATGGGAGGGGGGAGGGGGCCTCCTCCTATTAGCTGGGAGCGGAACGATTAGTCGGGGAAAGTCTAGCTAATAATAATAATAATAATAATAATAATAATAATAATAATAATAATAATAATAATAATAATAATAATAATAATAATAATAATAATAATAATAATAATAATAATGCTAAAAAGAAGAAAGCGAACGAGGAGATGGAAAGTAATTTGCTTATGATAATAAAAGAAAATAACCTTTTAAGAAAAAAGCCATCTCCTGAAATAAAAAATGACCTAGCCGTGAGAGAGAAAGACGTCCCAGCATCCATAGACGAACGCCGGCCGTGGCCTTTCGTCTCCAGGCCGGAAATAGGTCCTGTCTATCGACCACATTAGATATTCTTAGGTGACATTACCGGTACGTAGTAGCTGTCTTTGAGGTTAAAGAAGGACTGTCTTCGTTTTCATAAAATCACTTCTGTCTGATACCGAGAAGGGCCAAGATTTTAAGGGGTTTGGGCTGAGGTTTGGAAATGCCACCATTCTGAGCAAGCTCAGTTGAACTGTTGTCGAATATTTGCTGTTGCATGAAAATATTTACAGGTCAATTTATTTATTTCTCTTTCCTTATGTGACGGATGAAGAAGGATCGCTTCTTTTCTGAGGAGAGCTAAGGTTTTAAGTGATTTAGACTGGGGTTCGTCAGTACAGTAATTTTAATCTGATTCTATTGAATGGGTGATATGTATATTTTGTCCAATTTTTTATGTTGCTTTAGAGCCTTTTCAGGTTAATTTATGTATTAATCTTCTTTTTAATTTAACATGAATGATGTTACAAGGCAAGGTTTTTATTAGGGATATTTTTCGTATCTGAATATGACTGAATAGCTCATATTGTGTAATTTTAAAAATTATATACATATACTACATATATACATACACATATGTATATATATATGTATATTATATATATATATATATATATATATATATATCTATATATATATATATATATATATATATATATATATATATATATATATATATATATATATATATATATATATATGTATATTATATACACATATATATTTCGCCACAAACTGCGGATTTCAAATCAAAATAAATAAATACCAGCAATGTAAAAAAAAAAATCTGCAGTTCGTTTCATCTGCGCTAAGGAGAAATGTAAAGTACGTTTTGACATAAATATGGATTTATCTCAAGGCTGAAGAACGGTTTCCTTCGAAATAGTGATTTCCGATTCACGGATATGACTAATAAGGTCGATATCTCGAAGTTATTCGTCTGCGAGATGGACTTTATGGATTATGCCATAAGGATGTTTTCGTGCTCTCCTCCTTACGTATATATTTTATTTTTTGTCTCCCTTTCTCGATTTTTCTCTTTCACTGTCCTTACATTTTTTCATTTACCTTTCTTCGTTACTACATCTTAGTATTGATCAATTCTCTCTCTCTCTCTCTCTCTCTCTCTCTCTCTCTCTCTCTCTCTCTCTCTCTCTCTCTTTCTTTCTATCTATCTATCTATCTATCTATCTATCTATCTATCTATCTATCTATCTATCTATCTGTCTGTCTGTCTATCTATTTTCTACAATCTTGTCTCTTCATATAGCAACAATATACATAATATTTTACCAAATGACTATAACTTTTGTATACATATTTATGAATCTGATGGAGAACGAACATACACATGAACACACTCTCATATAATACTCACACCTATTATGTATGTACACACACACATATATTTATATTATACGTTTCATATGTATGAGTGTGTTATGTATGTGTGTATATGATTGTTATATACTGGTGAGACTAGCCTCACCAACGTAAGGCCAAGACTCAGCATGGTACCCGGGAAGTACTTGACAGCATCAGATCGTACCAAAGATGAAAGAGTACCCTGTGACAGACCACTCCCCTTCTGAAGTCACAATCTAAGATGAACAACCACCAGACGACATCTTACCGACTACAGTAGGCTCGAGATCGACGAAGATGGCCCTAGGAACGTGCTTCCCGCTCCTGGTCTCGTTGAAAAACGTGTTGAAAGAATCATCGTTGAATTCATTGCCGTCTTCGTCCGAGTGCAGCATCCCGTTTGGCTGGATGCCATGTTCCAGGCAGTAGAGTTCCCAGCAGGCGTTGCCCATCTGGACTCCCGCCTGCCCCACGTGAATGCTGATGCATTCTCGCTGTTGGATTTGGGATGGAAGTCATCAGTGGGGGTCGTCATGAAGATTTGCAGGGGGAAGGTGGAAATGAATAGATATTTTGTCATGAAAATAACGGGGCTGGAAATGTTTATTTTTATTATCAAGTCATGATCATGATTGGGGGAATAAGTGTTAAAATTTAACTGGTGAAACAGTCTGGAAATTTGTTGAGGGTTATGACTGGAGGAACTGATCAAGATGACGACTAGGAAAACAGCTAAAGAACTTGTTAAAAGTGATGATTATGGGAATTAATGAGAAATTTTGTCATGGAAATGCCTGGCTAAGTGAGCGAGGAATATTTTCCTGACTGTAAGGGAGCTAGTGAGGATTCTTTCAGATCGATAAAACTGGGATTGAGGTGGGTTTTAATTTTTTGTTTTTAGAAAAAATATGTAATTCGAAGTGTAGCCATAAGATATGATCACAACTCAAAATATAAGCGACTATCTTATTGATAACTGGAAATGCAATTGTTCAAGTGTACTGAGTGAGATGTGTTTTGTGTTTGGTATTCAAGACTTGTAACTTTGACAAAAGTAGACTATGAACTATTCTTTTTTCTGAAACATATTGTTAACAAAATGATGGAATAAAAAATAAATTTTTGTACAGGAACAACCAGGAGACTTAATTCTAGCCTAGTCGTATGGATCTTAGCAGTCACTTTGTTTAGTTTTATATAAAGTTAACTGGTTTTATATTATACTTAAATTTAAATGCTTTTATTTATGAGGCCTTAAATCTTATTTAGCATAATTTTAATATAGTTTAGTAGGAAACATAACTTATTATATAAACTGCAATAATAAATGCCTGAAAATATGGTAAAACTTTGGAAAATGTGTAATATTGAAATATAATATCAGCAACTTCGTTTTTAAACTTTACTCTGTGACACTGGGTGAAATTAACTTTATAATTTGAATTACAGAAGAAACTAGTTACTAATAACCATGTAAAAGACTGGTTTCAAAAGTTTACATTCACGAAAAAGGAATTTGCCTCGAAAGAGTTTTTTTTTTATCAGTCGTGAAATGATTGTAATTTTAAGTTTCAAGTATTTTGTTGTATGTGACATGCTGGTCATAGCTTATGAATTTTTTAATGTAAATGGTAACATTTGAATAAGATATTATACATCTATACATATATTTGATACATATATATATCTATATATTTGTATATATATGTATATACATATTTATTTATTTATATGTATATATTTGAGTGTGTGTGTGCATGTGTGTCTGAATTATATAAAATATGGGGAAGAAAATGAGATGAGATGAAAAGAAAGTATAATGAGGAAAAAAAACTGAGATGATTCAACAAATTCACTTTGGTCGAACAAGTTAGGTTAAACCTATTAGACATGTGAACAACTTTGGGTTATTAATTTTATTTGTTATAGCTTCAAAATATGAACAAAATTTGAAATTAAAAGTTATTAGTTTTTATAATTTCTGGATAAGTAATCTAACGTTCCAGTTCCTATGTCTAATCTTGTCTCTATGAAAAAAAGTATCATGCAATTGAGGAAGAATAATAATATTTGTAACAAAACTGAAATTCAGAAATACTCTTTATGTTAAAGAATGGTCTCTTACATAACTCTTACAACATTTCTAACGCCAGGATAAAACATAACAGAACAGATGGCCACGATGCTTAGTCAATTCAATGAAGGGAATATGAAATTCATAGTGCCAATCATTATGGGAAACGAAAATGTTCACACCACAAACACATCGATCGTGATTCACCACTGCAAACCAGATTGCAGAAGGAAACTCTGTTTAAAAGGAAGATTCATGCACAGTGAGAATAAACACGCAGTGAAGAATGTAAAAAAAATTATAGTACCTTGCTGACTCTCTCCTGTGGAAAGCATTGTGGAACGAGTAAGTGAAATGTTATGTAAATAACCCGTAGACTTTTACAACAAAATTCATCATGTTAATAACCCATAGAATTGCACCTCCCTCGTGATTTACAAGCTAGCTGTCCTTCAAGATTTGACAGACATACAGACTGACTTACCTTTTTTGAGAGTCAATTTCTGAGAGAAATGGACTCTGATGGAAAGCTGATAATGCCTCGCAGGGGTATAAAGGTTAAAATAAGCGTAACAAAATCAGCGAATTGATTCGCGCGGCGGTAAAAAATTTCAAGATGCTTTTGCATCACACAGAAATCTTCTTACCTCATCATTTTAGGTATTATCACGAAGCACATAAATTTTTGTTGATTTGTGAATTTATATACAAGTAGAATTCCTTCGTCATTTATTTTTTTATTTTTAATAATGGCGTTAACTTGTATTTTTTTTGTTATTCCGAAATCTGTTAACAACAAGTAGGGCTATTGCCATATATATATATATATATATATATATATATATATATATATATATATATATATATATATATATATATATATATATATATATATATATATATATATAGATTAGTGTGTGAGGGTGGTTCTTATATATGTGTGTCTTTTATCTCTGACTTTTGTTTCTTATTTTTCCAGCTGCTGGGTCAACAAAAATTAGGGAGGGGGAGGAACCCCCATGTCTTCGTGCTGATTGATACGTGCCAGTCGGTAAGCTCAATTAACTTTCCTTATCTAGTATATATTATAAATAGAGGGATTATTATTATCAACCTTTGGGGGTAAGAAGAGAAAACTGAATGAGTTTTGGCCAGGGCACCTTGCTGGTTGATTTGCGGGCGATGTTAATCTTTTGTTTTTGATCTTCAGTGGCGTCAGATTGTCTGCAAGGTCTACGTGTGTGTAGCTAATTATTCGTTTAAAAATGATTTACTTGATGATAAATTTTATGGGTGTCTTTACAGGGGGATTAGATTTGACGCATGACTGATAATGTTCATGTAGAGTTTCACCATACATTATTGGGAATAACTGGAAAAGGAATCGAGAAATCCATCAGTCTGACTGACGTGTTCTTGTAAATTTTCCCCATACACTGTAAAGGAACACTAGAAAACAAATCAAGAAATCAATAAATTAAAGCAAAAAAATAAAAGTAACATATGCTGGAAAAATTAAACTATCAAATATACAAAGTTTAACATAGAAGAAAAAAAAAAAAATCAAGAATCATCTGATGAATAAATAAGCTTCCCTTTGAACACTGAGAACACATACTTCCCATGCGATGCTTCTCCTGCGAACTTCTGTCAAAGACATGATGAGACCCTTTCTTTATCTCGTCCTCCTGTCAAAAGCATCTTTCCAAAGCCCAAAGAATTAAAGATAAAGCATTTCAAACACGACAAACCAAACATGCTTTGCAAAGCAATTCTACCGGGGTTCACTGGACTCTAAACCAAGAAATGACTTACCATAGATGCCTGCAGTGGACAAAGAAATAAACAAATTATGTTGATTTTTAAACATTTCTTACTGACTTTCGTCTGCTTAGCAAAATAGTTAAGGGTAATCGAGTATTGGTTTGGTGAAAGACTGACATAGAAATCGAAAGCTATTGTGACTATTTTGATAATTGTATAGTTGTATTATGCAATTGTAAATAAAATTTTACGACTTACCAGTGTAGGTGATCATTGAAATGATAACAATCGAAGAAAAGATATTACCATAGGTTTCTCTCGTTTCATAATACGAAAAATTCCATTCATTAGAAAATTTTTAATGGTCTGAGATGAACTTAGATTCCTAAAGAACATTTGCGAATCCCTAACATCTACATGTACACTCTCATCTTTCGAAAAAGAAAAATACGAAATAATTAATTTCAATTAAACTGTTGTTTTAGGAAATTTTGCTAGTGATAGATTAGTTTCTACTAAAGAAAAATAGTCTTAAAGAAATGATTCCACTCACAAGCAAAAATAAAAACTCAGTGATCATGCTTAACAAACACAGAGTAGACGAGAATATTCCCAAAATAGCAAATTGATTATAGAACCCAAAAGTTAATCTATACCTCTGCAAAGATAGAACCATAAAAAGCGTAAATAATATTGTTTAGTCTCTGTAATTGATGAGAGATATTTATGAAGCTATTTATCCAGATACTAAGCTGATACAGGTAAAAGAAATTTAACCCAGCCTAACCTCAATTTGCCCAACCTAACCCAAACTCACTGGAACCCTCTCTTCTACGTCATACTATGTGCGTCTCATGAAATGCACGTAACCTACTGTTTTTTTTTCCTGACATAAAATTTAAGGTAAATTGAAAGATCAGCAAATTATGTTAGAAACATGAGCTCTAATTAGTTAATGGAATTCACGCAGAAACGCCAATATTTGCACTGGCTAAGGACTGATCACCATCCAACAGTAATGTAAATTTGAATGAGAACGATGATACAATTCCAAAAATAAGCAGTTGTTGAAGTGAATGATAAACAAGTGAATGAATAAATTGGATATAAAACCGAAAGTATAATATAAAAAAAAAATAAGTAAAAACACAGAAATCTAAAAAAAGTGAGACAGATGCAAATTCTAGTGCAAAATTAGTAGAGACAAAAACTCCTTAAAGAAAGTTATAATCAAGAAAGTTCTCAGTGGAAGATTGTCTGTCATATTTCACTATTATGAGAGCAGAGCAGACTGAGAAACACAACGTTAATTCTTATATTCTCTGAAAATCCGGATCAACTTTCTGAAAAGCATTCCAACCTGGATGAATATCTTTATAATATATTTCTTAAGGACAGCTGGAGAAGGCTGGGGGCAAACTCTCTAGCTTCTGAGGAGGAATGAGCTCAGCCAAGGGTCCTTTGGATGTCCTTTTGGTAAATCCTTTCATGAAGCCTCAGATGTTAGCCTAGTTGTTAACAGGATCGTTTGAATTGTAGGATGTAAAGCTAACATAATCCCCAAACAGAATGGATTTTCTGAATGCTTTAAGCATTTATGCATTTTTGAAAGTATTCATAATATTTATGTTTGCTTATGGAGGAATTCATACGAAGAAAGAAAGAATTTGTATATTTACATTTGTGAATGTAATATCTACTTCATTCCACTAGGAGTACTGTAATTAAGAAGAATTAAAGTATAATCACTTGAATGTCATTTCTGGTGATCCCTTCGTCACATATAACAGTGCAGTTGAATAGCATTTTCTAGATCTTACTAGAACTATCTAATATGGTTAAATAGAACCATTTATTGGTATATTTGAAATTGGGCGTTTTAGAATTGACAGATAAAACCAAACAGGTTGCAGCGTTAGCGAATTGAATTGAATATAGAATTTAGGCTAAAGGCCAAGAACTGGGACCTATAAGGTCATTCAGGGCTGAAACGGAAATTGACAATGAAAAGTTTGAAAGGTGTAACAGGAGGAAAACCTCACAGTTGCACTATGAATCAATCGTCAGGAGAGGGTTGAGGAAAGTAAAATGGAAGAAAGAAAATATGAAAGGAGGTAGAGTAAAAAGAACGAAAGGGGTTGCAGCTACGGTCCGAAGGCATGCTGCAGAGAACCCCTAACAATGCCTACAGTGCACCACATGAGGTGTACTGACGGCGCTACCCCTTACGGGGGAGGTAAGTTTATATATCAAGCTATTAAGTCATCACAAAACACTTCTAGTTTTATGGAGCTGCCTGACCCTGGTTTATTCATGTCTAAGACATAAAACCTATGGATCCAGTCATTACTGGGACAATTTACTGAACCCTCAATACGTGTTTTTGTAAAATTAAAGTCTCCATAAAAGAAAAATCTCTCAAAATATTTGATCGATAATGTAAACTGCATGATTGAAGGAGGCCATTACTGATAAACAACTCAGTTAATCGAGCCGAAAGATGGGAAATTTTGTTACCGAGTCTGAGGTTAGTTCCCAGCTTGGGAATACTTCTTGGGAATTGCTCGCGAGTTACTAGAAATGATTCGAATTCCAAGGTAAACATAAAGCTTTTTAGCTGAACGTTACACTTTTCAAAGTGTAGAAAAGCAAAGTCTGAGTGACGTTTGTATTTCCTTCTGGAAAACTTGGATTCATAGAGGAAATCAATGAAGAATCCTTCGACCCGGCTGAAGTTCTTCTTCCTTTCGTTTCCTTTCCGGATTTCGAAGCCAACATCGTCGGTGATACTGAATATCCCGAAAGTCTTGTTTTGTAATTTTCTTCATCATCATCATCATAGAATAATGTTAGTGATGGTAGTAATTATTATTATTATTATTATTATTATTATTATTATTATTATTATTATTATTTATTGCGTTTTGAGCTGTAACCTTGATCATCAGTACTATCATTAAAATGATTAATAATGAAGAGATAAGATTCATCACTATTACATATACATATATATATATATATATATATATATATATATATATATATATATATATATATATATATATATATATATATATATATATATGTGTGTGTGTGTGTGTGTAAATATGTATATATATATATATATATATATATATATATATATATATATATATATATATAACTATTATTTGTACCACAGAGAATATCTCCAACCCCCACCCCTCGCGATCAGACTCTCCATGGAAAGAACTCTAGATCTCCCAAACGCCTCTTAGACAAGAGTAATTAACCGGCCTCAGATAAAAGTCTATTATTATTATTATTATTATTATTATTATTATTATTATTATTATTATTATTACTCAGAAGACCAGAAGACGAACTCTATTCATATAGAACAGGCCTACAGGTGCCATTGACATTAGGCACTGGGACTCAGTGCCTCTCTCTCTCTCTCTCTCTCTCTCTCTCTCTCTCTCTCTCTCTCTCTCTCTCTCTCTCTCTCTTTGCGTGCGAGTTTATGGTTGTTCACGGCTGTTATCATGAATACTTCAGGTTTGATCAATTTCTTTACACGAAACTATAAATTGGTAATAAGGCTGGGCCGATAATCGAGGCACATATGTTAGTTGTTCGACCTAGAAAGGGAGAGAGAGAGAGAGAGAGAGAGAGAGAGAGAGAGAGAGAGAGAGAGAGAGAGAGAGAGAGAGAGAGAGAGAGAGAGAGCTGAAACTCGGGAATTGACAATAAGTACCTGAAATGGTTACTACAGAGTAATGTCGTTCTCATTGGAAAATCACTAATATGTCACCTCGCCTGCAGTTTCCCTCTCTCTCTCCCTTTCTCTCATTCTCTCTCTCTCTCTCTCTCTCTCTCTCTCACACACACACACACACACACATACACACACACAAACACACAAACGTGGTATAGCAACTAGAATATCTCATTGGAAAATCACTAATATATCACCTCCCCTGCAGTCTCTCTCTCTCTCTCTCTCTCTCTCTCTCTCTCTCTCTCTCTCTCTCTCTCTCTCTCTCTCTCTCTCATTCTGTCTCTCTCTCGCTATCTCTCTCTCTCTCTCTCTCTCTCTCTCTCTCTCTCTCTCTCTCACACACACACACACACACACACAAACACACAAACGTGGTATAACAACTAGAATATCTGTCACAAAGTTGAGAGTATATATACTGTATATATATATATGTGTGTGTGTATGTGTGTGTGTTTGTACGCGCGGGATAGGCATTTATAAAATTCTCATCTCATCCGTGTGGAACCATTCTTCAGCTATTTCTTGTCTCTCTCTCTCTCTCTCTTGTATTTTGAATGAACTAATGGCATTCCAGAGAGCATTTCTAAGCCCCCTCTATAGGTCAGACGGCCAGACTCACATTCCGTTTATAAATATCTCCAGTCCTTCAAAACTTACGATAAAGTTCGAATAGAGAATAAGATTTCCTTTCCTGAAAAAACAGTAGACATTCTGAAGGCTTTATATTAAAGTATCTATGTATCTTTTAAGCTAGAAGGCTTCAATATCAGTTTAAGAGTCCTCAAAACAAGGGAAATCACTGGTCCAGAAATACACGCGTGATGTGACGCATGTTCCGGTGGAGATGACATCTATGAATTATTAATCTACATCGGCATATCTCGTGTCGTCAGGAAATCGTAAGGCGTTATGTAAATACCTGCTTATGTGTGTCAGGTTATCGATAATTTTTTAGTTCTATATGCTGTTATTTGTTGTAGCTTTACGTATCGAATGATGAAAAATGATAATTTCATGAGAAATATAATTATTTCTTAATTAACAGATACTCGGTCGATTACAAAGAAAATGGAAAGAATCATTATATTTGTAAGAATTATTTTCAAACCTGTATTAGACCTTATATGAATATCTATAATCGTCTAATAACGAATAATCTGTTATTTAAACTGAAAACAATAACAGGTTTAATATGATGCGAGTGCTCGAAGCCTGTCAATCAACTAATGGTCGTATTTATGAAAATTGGCAGGCTATACATTTAACAACAAAGTTAATAATTCCGGCAGTAATGTCTAAGATGAAAGCACACTTGAAACCTATCATTATTTGCTAATTTAAACTTTGATTTCTCCAGCAGAGGAACAAAATCGACAAAGACATCTAAAATTCGACTTCTGAGATCACTATTCATTTAAAAATGGATTCTACAAATGACTCATTCCCCCCCACCCCTCCCTTCCGCTCTCAGTGTTTAAAGCCTGACCTCCGAAAATAGCTTGAGGTGGGGTGGTCCATTTGCAAAAGAAATTGGGATAAATTGTTTTTATCAAATGGGTTTTCTTTCTGTTAAGCTGCACGTGCACCCGAATTTTTCTTTAGATACAAATAAGCGAGTGTATAAGTTCATATACACAGATGTATATATATATATATATGTATGGATGTGTGTGTGTATATATATGTATATATATATAATATATATATATATATATATATGTGTGTGCGTGTATGTGTGTGTGCGTGTGTATTAACGATTAATGCAAACGCCAAAGAGGCCAGGAACCAATGAAAAACATCACAAGAATAACAGTTCATAAAAAGCTATGCTCGACATCACAATAAAGTAATTATAGCCCCTTCCCACCCCCACAAAAAAAAAAAAAACAAGAAGTATTCTCCACAAACTCCTCGACAACAAACGTCACTTCTGTCACTTATGCCGTCATTCCTGTCAACTCCAGCTGACACAGAAGCTCACGCACGCCATTTGTAGTACGTCTTGTCTGATCTGGGTCTCAGGAAAATGCTTGCCGGAAAAAACATTTGTTAGAAGTTTTAAGAAAAACGTTTGACAAGATGGAGACGAAGTTAGATTGAGATATCTGGAGTCCTGGAACAATTATGCTGAATATCTGTTTTATTTTTTTTACTGAGTGTATTTACAGAGACGCGGTCGGTATCATTTATGACGGGAAGGTAGCGATAATGTTAGTATAATACAGACAGACACACACACACCCACACACACACACACACACACACATTATATATATAATATATATATATTACTAACAGGATCTTATTGACACTGGATGGTATCTAACGTAGCTGAAAACATTTCTTTTAGAAAGGATAAATTTGGCATTTTGTAAATGAAAAAAGAATTCTTGTCTCTGAATGTTTCTTATTTTTCTAAGAAACGGAAATAAAGCAAACAGAGTCTTTGATCAGTACTAAAGAGAACATTGTAATCTCTGGCTTTCCACGAGCAGTCAAGGTCGAATGTGATTGGTCCACGTGCAATGGGTCAATGCGAAAGAATATAGCATTCGCTTTTTACCATAACTGCGATTCGCGATAATATTGACTATCCTCTCCACTCGCGTGGAAACAATGAGTCATTCAACTTCTGGGCGTTCTGGCTAGCGTGGGATATGATTCAAGAACCGTTTAGAGGATTCAAGGGTATTTCTTAGAGGAGAATTCAAAATGGAATTCAAAAATGGGAAGTTTATTGTTAATAAACTGCTCGATAATCCTTAAAGAAGTTGTGCACTGGAGGAAAATTGAAGATTAGACAGTCTGATCAGTGTCTGATGTAGAAACTCTCTGCAGTCCTGCTTGTTCCTAGAAAACATGGGTTTTTTCTTTATCGAGGCGATTATCTTAAAAGCTTTTGAACTACCTGTTTTCTTTGTAATGAGACAAGAATAAAAATATACAATCTCTTTCTTTCAAATGCCCAAGAAGGATTTTCATCTCATTCATTCTCAGATAATGGAATCTCACTGGAGTTGTAGGAATTCTTGAGTTAAGTAAAAAAGAATGTTTACCACTAAGAAGAACAATCACATTCTTGAAAGTTGAGGATGAAATAGGGCCTTTTTACTTATATATTATTTCAAGGCAGGAGGAACTCTTTATGCTGGGGTGATAATAACTTTACGTAATATTTCCTTCCTTACATTTGGTGTTTTAATGAACTTTATTTTTTCTGGCCTTCGGGGAAGATTGTGGAGAAAGCTAACAACATTTTTGTTAAGGATAAAATAATAGACTTTCCTTGGGTTGTAAATCTTGGTGAAGTGTAAAAATGTACCAAGACTTTCACCATGTAAATCTTGGTATATTTTTTTCTAAAACCTATCAACGCCCTATAATTTCAAGTAAAGAAATATATACCAAGATTTATACAGTGTAAATCTTGGTATATTCTTACACTTTACCAAGATTTACACTCAAAGGAGAGTGTCTTATTTTATCCTCAATAAAAATTGTTGCTAGTTTACTCCATAATCTTCCCTGAAGACCAGAAAAAATAAGTTCATTAAAAGACTAAATGTAAAGAAAGGAATATCACGCAAGGCTATTATCACCCAGCACAAAGAGTTTCTCTGTCTTGAAGCAATATATAAGTAAAGGGGGCCCCATTCCATCCCCATCTTTCAAGAACGTGATTGTTCTTCGTAGTGTTCAGCATTCTTTTTCGCTTAACTCAAGAATTCCTACAACTCCAGCGAGATTCCATTACCAGAGAATGAATGAGATGAAAATCCTTCTATGGGCATTCGAAAGAATGAGTTGCACATTTCTAGTCTTGTCTCATTGCAAAGAAAACTGGAAGTTCAAAAACCCTTTAAAATAATCGCCACGACAAAGAAAAAAGACCAAATGTAATGAAGGAAATATCACGCAATGTTATTAGCACCCAGCACAAAGAGTTCCTCTTGTCTTGAAATAATATATAAACCTATAATCTATATCTGCACCGAATGTCATCATCGCACGATTCCAGAACTTCCGTCCCCGTTACGGTGACAAGATATATCGAAAAGGAATTACGAGTTTTGATGGAAAGGCTGACGTATGAATCGTTTCTATGGCCGAAGAGTAATGATTTTTAGTTTGCTGTAAAAGAAATCTATTGTGCCGGCTTTGTCTGTCCTTCCGCACTTTTTCTCTCCTCCCTCGGATCTTAAAAACCACTGAGGCTAGAGAGCTGCAAATTGGTATGTTGATCATCCACTCTCCAATCATCAAACAAAAAAAATTTCAGCCCTCTAGCCTCTGTAGACTTTATTTTATTTAAGGTTAAAGTTAGCCATAATAGTGCTTCTGGGAATTGTATAGGACAAGCCGTGGTTAAAGTTTCATGGGCCGCGGCTCATACAGCATTATACGAGACCACCGAAAGACAGATCTATTTTCGGTGGCCCTTGATTATACGCTGTAGCGGTTATACAGAAAACTCGATTGCGCCGAAGAAACTTCAGTGCATTTTTTATTTGTTTTTATTGTAACCAGATTTTGTATTAATATGAATGGAGCTGAGACGTTGCATATTGTTTAATACTGTTGGTTGTAGCAAATGGCCCGGGCTGGATGACGCTAAGTTTGAGCATGGAGTTTTGGGAACTGTAGACTGTGTTACACACAACGTACACGCCTGAGTATATGGGTACACATTATTATTATTATTATTATTATTATTATTATTATTATTATTATTATTATTAGATTATCTGTTTTAGGCAGGACTGACGTGCCTGAACATATAAGTAAACATATTATTATTATTATTATTATTATTATTATTATTATTGTGTAATAAAAATCCACAATCATACAGTAAGCTGTATTAATATTGTAAAAGACAAAAGCTTTTGACTTTTACATAGTAATACAATTTAATATATAATTGTGGATTTTTATTACAAACTTTTTTCACGAGATTGTGAATTTCTTCTTCTTCTTCTTCTTCTTCTTCTTCTTCTTCTTCTTCTTCTTCTTCTTCTTCTTCTTCTTCTTCTTCTTCTTCTTCTTATTATTATTATTATTATTATTATTATTATTATTATTATTATTATTATTATTATTATTATTATTATTATTATTCACAGTACAATCGTCTTAGTGGAGTTAATAAACCGACTGGATAAGGCAACAAGTGCGGATCGCGTGCCGGTAGAAAAACGCTTTTGGAGTGAGTGGATAGGTTGGAGGAGGTGGGGTGGGAGTTGTGTTGGTGGAGTGTGAGGGGGGAGGCGATGGTGAAAGGGTTGTGGGGGGGGGGGATAGAAGGTCCAGAGGAGGTATGTAAAATCTCCAAGGCACCTTCGCCCAAACATATCAGGTATGAAAATTCGTCCCACACGAAAGCGGTTATATAGAAACTCGGTCACCTCTGAGGTAATTCTTATGACCTGCTTCGAGAAAAGGGATATAAAGCTTTTTAATTCCATTTCTCTGTCGTTAAAAATGTGATTAAATTGACATATGGATAAAGATAATATATTATGTATATGTCATTTTTTGATTTCGCATGAATGTGAGTCAGACTGATATGGGACAAAGGTCTTATTTTTTTTTTGTATATGTTACTTTATCAGGAATACAGTCAGCTGCTGTTTTCTGGTTATGAAGGCATTTCAAGATTAAGTCAACAGCATTTTTCATTTCACGACCTCCAGTCTCGCGGGAACTGCTAAAAAGGCTTCTTTAAACACATCTCTCTCTCTCTCTCTCTCTCTCTCTCTCTCTCTCTCTCTCTCTCTCGCTCTCTCTCTGATTCTACAAAAGCTATTATTATATACAATTTTCTCGATGATTTACCTTTGGTTAATGAATAATATCTGAAGAATTTTCTAGTGACATATACACTTAGCAGATACCTTTTACTTAGTTTTGCTAAAACAGTACGATTGAATTTAGGAAAAATGTGTAGCCTGACTTTTCAGTAACTTAATGATGAAAGATCAGCTCTTTGTTATTATTGTTATTATTATTATTATTATTAATTATTATTATTATTATTATTATTATTATTATTATTATTATTATTATTATTATTACCTTAGTTTTGAATGTTATCGTTCAAGAGACTGGTGGCAGTTTGAATAAAATTCTACCTCGCTTGCTTGGAACCAAAATTTCGTAACTTAAATTAGTTTCCTTATTTAAAAAACCCAATGATATTCAATTTCAAATATAAACACATGCAAATGCAAAAAGTAAGATTATTAGGAATTAAAAACACGAATACGTAAGTAGAAAAGGAACTCATTTATTTCAAATACGACTTCTTAAAAGGTGAATTGAAAGTCTTCTAAAAAAGGAAATACCCCACTTGAATAATATGTCAATATGTCTGACAAGTTCCAAGTATTTACTCGACCGGTATAAAGCGAGAGTAAGCGTCAAGTTCTCTCTCTCTAAACGACTTCAAAATACTATAATAATAATAATAATAATAATTCTAAAGCGAAAGGAATGTGCCGTTGCTATTAAGATATGCGCAAACCAATCGATTGCCAGCCAACGACTTCTCAGCAAAGGGGCCACAAATAGCAGGTATCTTTAGATATGCGAATGTTTTCTAGGTTCAGGGCGAGTGACGTTTTTGAAAAGTGAAATTCCCCTCACCTTGACCCTAAAATAAAAGCCGATGCCCCCGTAGGGGGGTTAGTGCCGTCAGTGCACCTCAAGCGATGCACTGTAGGCATTACTAAAGGTTCTTTGCAGCGTGCCTTCGGCCCCAAGCTGCAATCCCTTTCATTCCTTTTACTGTACCTCTGTTCATATTATCTTTCTTCCATCTTGCTATCCACCCTCTCCTGCGAGGTTTTCCTTCTGTTACACCTTTCAAACCTTTTACTGTCAATTTCGTTTCAGTGCTGAATGACCTCATAGGTCCCCAGCGCTCGGCCTTTGGCCTAAATTCTATATTCAATTTAATTCAAAAGCAAATGCAAACAAACTGGAATAAAATGGTCAATTGGTTGTTGTCCACGAATATATAACGACGAAGAAAGGACAGAACTTCTTGTTAAAGACTGGGTTATGAATAATGTTGTTTTAGTGGAACCTTGTTTTTCAGAGAGCCGATAGTTCTCAGAATATCTGAGTCTGGTGGAGGAAGTCCAGTGTGGACAGCCAGTTGTATATAGCGTGGAATGTTCGTTGTCTCTCTTTTTATTTAGTGATTTAGATTTTCTCACTTCTTAAATTTGGCATTTTACGATTGATGCTAGCCCCCCTTCCCAAAACTATGTATTTATGTATTTATATATTTTATGTATAATGTATATATTTATACACACACATATATATAGTATATATGTATATATATGTATATATATATATATATATATATATATATATATATATATATATCAATCCGTTTCCACTCAAATAGGCGTGGCTTCAAGACCAGACACCAATCACTACCGCATTTATACTTTGACTGCTGACGTATGGACGAGCCCCCTGTACAGGAACATCCCATAACATCAGACAATTTATACACTTTCACGAAAGTCTCATCAACATCCTGTAGAGACCCTCCCCCCAACCCACCCAGCATACACAGTGTGCCGTTCACCTCTGTCTTCAACGCATTCTCTTGCTTCCTGGATTTTGAGGTTCTTCCTTACAAATACCTAATGTTTCTTGCGCGCCATTCTCCTTCAGACACTTCTGAATTCTACACTATCATCCTTTATTCATTTTGCTCAAACAAACACAATCTCAAAATATCGTGATCTATCCTTTTGCCTTTTTCAGCCATACGTCACCTCTTTATACTGTTTTTCATTGGCATCATATATTACTGTACATCTTCAACCTTGCTTTCTCTCCATTCACACCCTACAGCCAAGTTTCAGATTTATGGAGGAGAGTTGGCTCCACATGCTATATTTTCATTCTGATTCTGTCTTCAATACACATTCCTAGCTTACGTAACATCGACAGCAATAACAAAATCTCTCTCGTAACTCGCCTGAGGTCGCCAGAAACTACTTACTGAAGAACCTCGAACAACAGCAGTGATGTATAGGTCACTCACCCGACATATTCTTATCGTATTTCGATAGCTGTTAGGATAAATCAGCGCTAAGGTTCTTGCAAGAAAGCGACTGACTGACAGAGGGAGGGCTGGTTCTTCATATATTTCTGCGCAGTTGCAAACGGGCCTTCCCTTCTAAATGTTTATTTTTGTAAACAACACGCAACAAGTAAAAAATGCGCCGAATTTTCTTCGGACCAATCGAGTTTTCTGTACAGCCGCTACAGATCTATCTTTCGGTGGTCTCGGTATAATGCTGTATGAGCCGCGGACCATGAAACTTTAACCACGGCCCTGTGGTGGACTGTTCTATACCGTTGCCAGACGCACGATCATGGCTATCTTTAACCTTAAATAAAATAAAAACTACTTAGGTTAGAAGGCTGCAATTTGGTATGTTTGATGATTGGAGGGTGAATGATCAACGTGCCAATTTGCAGCCCTCTAGCCTCAGTAGTTTTTAAGATCTGAGGGCGGACAGAAAAAGTGCGGACAGAAAAAGCGGACGGACAGACAAAGCCGGCACAACAGTTTTCTTTTACAGAAAACTAAAAATGGTCATTATAGAAGTATAGTTGCGTCAGATTTCTGTTGAACTGTGACATTTGAGAAGAATAAAGAACGTTCCAAAAGTTTCGGGAGGTTATATGAATATTTCATATGACTTTTTCATAAATAAGATATTTAATATATACAGTATATATATGTGTGTGTGTGCGAGTGTGTGTGTGTGTAAGTATAAAATACTACTACACAGAAACAAGAGCGAGACGCACTGCTCTCTAAGACACAGGTAAACATATTAAATATTTATCTGAAATCTTTATATGCTACTCCCGGGCCAAGTAAGGTACGCTTGCGACGGTAGCTCAGGGTTGTTTGCCTGAAATATTTATGTGCTTACACTGTACTGAATAGTTGATATTCAGAAACGTGATTTCTCTCCTTTTCTCTCCTTCTCTCTCTCTCTCTCTCTCTCTCTCTCTCTCTCTAGGAATAATAACCTCATTTCTCCTCTGATGAACAGGCCTGCATGATTCTGTTCAACAGACTATAACAATAGAGCAATTTCTCTCTCTCTCTCTCTCTCTCTCTCTCTCTCTCTCTCTCTCTAGGGACAATAACCTAATTTCTCCTCTAATGATGAGTTCTGCAAGATTCTGTTCAACAGACTATAATAATATAACGATCTCTCTCTCTCTCTCTCTTTCTAGGAGCAATAACCTAATTTCTCCTCTGATGAACAGGGCTGCAAGATCCTGTTCAACAGACTATAACAATGAAGATCTCTCTCTCTCTCTCTCTCTCTCTCTCTCTCTCGGGACAATAATCTAATTTCTCCTCTGATGAACAGGGCTGCAAGATCCTGTTCAACAGACTATAACAATGAAGATCTCTCTCTCTCTCTCTCTCTCTCTCTCTCTCTCTCTCTCTCGGGACAATAATCTAATTTCTCCTTTGATGATCAGTTCTGCAAAATCCTGTTCAACAGACTATAACAATAAAGCGATCTCTCTCTCTCTCTCTCTCTCTCTCTCTCGGGACAACAATCTAATTTCTCGTCTAATGATCAGTTCTACAAGATTCTGTTTAGCAGACTATAACAATAAAGCGATCTCTCTCTCTCTCTCTCTCTCTCTCTCTCGGGACAACAATCTAATTTCTCGTCTAATGATCAGTTCTACAAGATTCTGTTTAGCAGACTATAACAATAAAGCGATCTCTCTCTCTCTCTCTCTCTCTCCCTCTCTCTCTCTCTCTCTCTCTCTCTCTCTCTCGGGACAATAACCTAATTTCTCCTCTGATGATCAGTTCTGCAAAACCCTGTTCAACAGACTATAACAATAAAGCGATCTCTCTCTCTCTCTCTCTCTCTCTCTCTCTCTCTCTAGGAATAATAACCTAATTTCTCCTTTGATGAACAGGTCTGCAAGATCCTGTTCAACAGACTATAACAATAAAGCGATCCCCTCTCTCTCTCTCTCTCTCTCTCTCGGGACAACAATCTAACTTCTCCTCTAATGATCAGTTCTACAAGATTCTGTTCAGCAGACTATAACAATAAAGCGATCTCTCTCTCTCTCTCTCTCTCTCTCTCTCTCTCTCTCTCCAAGAACAATGACCCCATTTCTTCTTTGACGATCAGGTCTGCACTATTCTGTTCAATAGATTATATACCAATAGAACGATTTTAATTGCGTTTTCATCATTAAAGTCGCCACTCTGCAAAGTGCAATGGCAGGTGTTTCGTTCAATGTCCCCTCAACCGTTTCAGTCTCGCTACAACGACGGTAATGCATGAATAAAAACACCAACCTTTCGCTCGAAAGTCAATGGAAATGGCACGAAGGCTTTGCCAGTTACCGAAGTATTTTAGCTGATATATATCGCGTTTTAAAACTTGTGATCTGTGAAGTTCAATTTCCATACTTTCGTTTCGTACGTGAGCGTAGCTCTTGCTGTAATCTATAAGTGTTCAGAAATCCATTTTATGGTGACTAATACTTTGACCTTCAGGGGGTTTTAACACCACAGTTTTAACTAAAAACCCAAGAAACATAAGTATTTGGTGCAAATTCACATTCCTAGTATTATAAGACCACTAAAAAAAAATATCCTCTTCCATTCTAAGTTAAAAAAAAGTTCACACAAGAATAAAGAAATGATTACTATCAGAACTGAACTTGTTAGTCCTAAAGGAAGAGGCGAAATATATTGATATCTTTGAAGAATTTAATCTAGCTGTAATGTCTGACGGGAATTTGTAAATATTGGAAATAAATCTACTAAAATAAGCTATCTATAATAAGGAGGCTATTGATAATCAAATACTATACAAGAGTACACAAATACACATAATGAATAGATACAGCTGTATAGCTTGTACATATATGTTATTAGATATATATATGAAATCTAAATGTATTAATTTCACTCAGAAATATCCTTGTACGAAAATGCATACAAAGATAAACAGACACTTGCATATCTCTCTCATTATATATATATATATATATATATATATATATATACATATATATATATATATATATATATATATATATATATTATAAACTTTTCATTCTTTCTCTCTCATCTCTCTTCTGCTTATAAACAGGAATAGATCCACTTCTTTCCTCTTCAAACAAACAACAGCACATCTACCCTTCTCTCGTTTTCTGCACGCAGAGAGAGAACCATCAAAGCCGCACATTTTCCGATTCATTCTCTCTTTTGGAAACAAAGCACGGAAGACCTACCCCCGCGACTCATGTCGACGAAGTCCTGAGGAGCTCAAATATCCTGAAGGAGCCTTCCTAAAAGATCCGAGACAGACTCGAGACGTGCTTCCTTCCCCCTCTCTCTCTCTCTCTTTGGGACCTGCAGCTGTGCGTCACCTGTCAATGGAAGGGCGCACTGCTCACACTGAACTCTCCACGTGCCAACCCTCCACATTCGTGGGCCTTCGGAAGAGGGAAGGATAAGCCGATCTGGCCAATCGGAGAGCCGGGACACAAAAAAGCGCGACCAATCAGCGAGCGGGTTGCATGTCACCCGGGGTAATTCCCGCTAAAGACTTTCCACCCGTCTCTGAGTAATTAATGGCGGGTTGCTGAATGGGAGACGGAACGCCGGTGCTTGAATTACGAGGGGCAGTTTCGATGTCTCCTTAAAATGGAAGCGATAAAGTAAACAACAGCGGTCAGTGGTGGTTCCTCCTACGCTGCGCTCGCTCCGAGGCAAGCAAGTCGAGATTGTGGGGGATGAAGTATAGCCTACACTACTCCCCCTCTCGTATTGATGGTTTTGCATGCATAAATCATGTCAACCCATCTTATGAGGAGAAGGGCGTTTTAAGACGTCATCATCTCCCTTCACGTAGGTGGTGGTTGTCGGTGGGGGTGGGGGGTCGGTGGGGGCTTCTATCTCATTCAGGCCGTTCGTGGATAACTCTTACTATGAACGTACTAGTATGTGTCTGTAGCGGTCTTGAGGGGAAACCATTCGGAGATATTGATCCCTCGTTCATGTGTACTTCTGTGTGTGTGTGTGTGTGTGTGTGCTTGTGAAACCGTCAATATCTAAATACACAAACGCACCCACCGTTCACTAGTGCTTTTAGGCAGTCACGCAAAAGGAAAACATGCATGTTTGCTGTCGGGACAGTAGTGATACTGCGCATACAAAGAAAGTTGTTGAACAGGAAAGTTCGTATACCACATTTATCCTCCGCTCGCATTCTGAGTGACAAGGAGAAAGATCCTCACGTAAAAAGAAGAAGAACAAGGCCTAGATCTCGTTAGAAAGAGGTGACGTCATACGTCAATTTCTGTCTTGCACTTAGCTAATTGCCAAATATGGATATTATATAATCTACTTGGCATTGCGGGTCTTTACTATTTAGTGTTCGTGACATTGTGTAAATTTCTGCCCTCAGGAATTCAGCCACAGAAAGGGGGCAGAGAATTATATTCCCACAAATATTAGTTTTCATTTTCATAAACCATTGCTAAGGCGTTGTTATTGGTTTGTAATGACTGGATATTTCTGCAGCCTTCTTAGTGGATTGTAGATGGTTTTGGCTATATTAAACTCCAATTTAGGTACATATGTATGAAAATATGCATATTCCTATAAACAATGTAAATGTTATATATATATATATATATATATATATATATATAGAGAGAGAGAGAGAGAGAGAGAGAGAGAGAGAGAGAGAGCTGGCCTTTCAAGCTGTCAAAAGAAAAAAAAAATTGTTTCTTCTACCTGACGCTGGCCCTTCAGGCTGCCACAAACAGAATGTTAAACTATTTCTGTTGGACAGTCATGTTGGTAAAGCTGTGTAGCTTAATCTGCTAATACAAAGAAGGTTAAGCTTTTCCTTTCTGATAGTAATGTTGGTAAAGGTGCCACTTCAAGCTGCCAAGTAAAAACAAAGAACGTTTGGCTGTACCTTTCTTTTGGTCATGATGGCAAAGCTGTTTCTTCAAGCTTCCAGACGGATAAAATGTCAAGCTTTTTCTAAGCGTCACGTTGGCAAAAGCTGTTTCTTCAAGCTACTGTAAACAGAATGTTAAACTTGTTAAGCTTTACGATGAGAGGGCAGTCCCGTCAAGCCGCCTAAAACACAGAAACATTAAGCTT
>JANJGK010000031.1:14828414-14866785 GCA_039081455.1 Macrobrachium rosenbergii
AGTAGTCCGAGAAGTGGGAGAGAGGGAAACCTGCTCGTTCTTGCATTAGTTAAAAATAAAACACACGGTAAAAAAAAAGAAAATTGAAAAAAAAGTAGAACATTCGTGACGTCACGGAAACTCGATACGAGAGACAATTAGTTAAACGGAAATCAATCATGACCTGAGCCTTTGTTCCGAAGAGTAACCTTATTGCCAGGGTCCTGAAGTTCTTCCTAATTGCCTTTCGTTCATTAAATAAGGCTTAATATCGTTCGGGCCGTTGTATCATCTCTTCAGACCTTTATTGGAAAAAAATATATTTGAATGGAAGCGAAGGATTAACAGGTAATCCGAAGAGGTTTAACTCGTTGCAGCAATGTGTTAGTTATTGTAACGAATGCTTTCATCAGAAATGAATTAGGTCAAGCCTCAATTGTAGGATATTGCAAAATAGATCGGGTCTCGCTCTCGCTAGCGTGACAAACAGTCGCAGTTTGCCGGGGGCGCTTAATTGCCTGCTGGGAAAACCTTGCACTTTCTCCTGATTTACTGCCGGGGTAATAAACGTGGAAAAACGTGGGAACACTTTTCTTAGTATATCAGATGCTGGCATTAAAGTTTTAGATCCGCTTAGTGTCTTAGCATGTTACAAAATGTTTCTAATGAAAAAGTAAGGCTTTGTATGCTTTTGAAAACCCTGTCAGTTGAGTCGCTAAATCCTCTCTCTCTCTCTCTCTCTCTCTCTCTCTCTCTCTCTCTCTCGAGCACAAAATCTCAGTCACAAAGACTCACACACTTGCCAGTACGTCTGAGCCTTTGTAAAGTGACGTCGTTTCTTTTGACAGGAAAAGATCAACATCTCTCAAGCGATAATTCTAAAACCATCGCGTGTCTTTGTTGAATAAACAATATCGTTGAAGGCGAAGGGATCTCAGACGTGTTAAAATTATTCTTTAGTTCACGATTATTTGATTTAACATCAGGGAATATAGTTTTCCTTGCACGATTTTTTTGTTTTTGTTTTAGAATTACTACCTTTTTATTATGTTACTTATGTTATTCCTCTTCATCAGAGCTGTTTACTTTCCCCGTCTCGAAAGGTAGGCATTCCTTTTAAATACGTCAAACTCCCTAGAGATTTCAAAAATGGAGTTAAGATATAATCGAAGGATTTCGGAGGAATATATAACGTTCTTTGGATAAAAATTTGCATCGTCCATTTCTCCGTTACCAAGTCTATTTTGCAAACCTCCTCTCCTCGAAGACTGAGAGGAATCTTTTCTCTTTTGGTGAGTTTCATGGGATTTCGCAGCCTTTTTGCATTTTTGACGACTTTCTTCATAAAATTATCACGAGATGTTTGGCTGCGATTTCGGAGTCGAAAGGATGAATTTGTATTTCAGATTTAAACCTTCGGGGTTCATTTTCCTCGGATTTCAAAAGTATTTCTCAGAAGTGGTCTCATTTATTCAGGCAACGGGAATCCTTATAAATTATAAGATTTATGTTCTTTAGTTATTTATAATGTTAAAGTAGGGTAATCGTTACGAAATGGTATGTTAATGTTTTATGGGACTTCTATGGTTCTTTGACAGCCAAGGTCTCTCTCTCTCTCTCTCTCTCTCTCTCTCTCTCTCACACACACAGCCACTCTTTCTCTATCTCTCTTTCACTTACACTCTCTCTCACTCTCTCTCTCTCTCTCTCTCTCTCTCTCTCTCTCTCTCTCTCTGTAACTTGAGATTTAATTAATGCTGACTGAGCAATTTATAGCCAATTCATTTACATTGAGAAGAATGGCAGATAAATTTCCAATCAATGATTATGCAATACCTGAGCAGAGGGCAATATTAGGAGCCTTTATTATCGCCGATAGGATTATTACTTTTTAAAATTAATTTTTATAATTGTCTGTTTGTCTGTTACGCAAATAACGCGAAGAAAAAATCACCTGTGGGTTTTTACAAAAATTTTGCCAGAGGTTGGCATTACAAGTGGCAGCAGATTATTAGAGTTTGGCTGAGATAGGGATTTAACTTTTGGAGAGTAGGGACCTGTTAGGGGAATGGGAGACTTAGCCTTGGTGGAGGTTTGCGGCCTCTCTCGACTGAGGATCACACTAACAAGTTGACTGTAAACTGGTCATTGGAACATGTTCTTGATTTCTGTTTTTAATTATGAAGCTATTGTTATATTTTTTGTGTGCGTTTAGTTGCCTTGATTTGGACAGCCAGAATTCAGTACTAAAATAAAAACGAAGAACAGGGAAGAAAAAAAAAAAAACAAATTACTATCTGTTTTAAAGTGACTCGGTCAAAGAAATAAAAAAAAAAAAACAGATATAGAACCCAGAAAAGGATGTTTTAATGAATGACACTGAACACAACAAAACCTGCCACAGTGAATAACGTCGTTATACAAAAGACTTTAGAATCGCCAGATATTCATTTTTTTGTGGAAATAAATGTACGAAGTGAAAAGTCATTGTATACACAATGGAAAATGTTTACTGGGACAAAAAGAAACCTGTGTCCATAGAAGAACACACACACACACACACACACACACACACACACACACACACACACATATATATATATATATATATATATATATATATATATATATATATATATATATATATATATATATATTGTTGTAATAAGTTCATTCAGCACTATTTCTTTCCTTGAGTATTTTTTATATCCAAGACAGTAAAAGCAATGGAGCAATTAAAACTCTGATACAGAAACTGCACTGTGAACTGATTATTATTATTATTATTATTATTATTATTATTATTATTATTATTATTATTATTATTATTATTATTATTATTTCCCTGATGTCATTCATTTCATTTAGTAGTCCACAGAAATGAACGGAAATTTCCTCCATAGCAATTACAACTGGTCGTACCGATAATCAACTGGGACCATCCATGTCCTCACAAAAGGGCCAATACCCTCACACAAAGTCGACAAGAGCCAGGAGTGAGCTTAATGACACCTCATAATTGAAACGTAATTCTCCATTAACGAGCTCAACAGGCGGCTATCCTTGTAATCTTCGACGCCAGGGCTTGTAGCTGGGTTAAATGTTTATAAATCCATCGAAAGGTCTGAGATACAAGGATGATTATTCGTCTCATATTTTGAACTCTTGTCTATTCGTTGTCGTAAGAAAATGGTCATTCTGAATGTGATAGCTTGTATACTGTAAATGGGAAGACATCATTCATAGATATTTAATAAAAAGTGTGTAGAACAGATTAATGGTTTATTCCTTATTGGAATGAGCTTTCAATGGCCTCAGAGGTAAAGGAAGAGTTGCCTAATGTTGCTATACCATGATCTATAAAATATTGGCTATAAAGCCAAGCACTGGGGCACTACCATCCATTCAGTACTCACGACGGTGAATGGTTAGACAGAAATATGAAGGAGGGGAAGGAGATGGTAACGGAGGCAGAGTAAAAGGTTAAAAAGTGGGTGCAGAAATGGCCGAGGATCTAAAGGAATTACGTAACCATTCCTCTCGCGTCATCTGTTCCATTACCTTCTTTACCTGTCATGGGACATCACAAAGAATAACGGGTGAAAATAGAAGGGAACGGAGTAGATAAAATTTATTCGCATTTCCTCACAAAGTACCGCATCTAGCAATTCAATTTGCGTTCTAGGAAAAGATTGAGACGGGAGATAATCGGTTCCTCGTGGCGCGTCTTATTCTTTTTCATTCTGGATTCCATGGAGAAGGAGGGGAGTAGGAAAACGGTGGTAAAAATGAAGAAAGTCATTATAAGTCATTATAGGTTTTTTCTTCAATTTTCTCTCTTGTCATTGCGGACGTGTGGTGAACAAATTGCGGGAGGAGGAGAGAGTATATACGGCATTAAATGATGATATAAGTGAGGAGGATAATAAAGTACTATTAGTACGGTTGTTTTTCTTTTTTTTTTGGGGGGGGGGCGTGGGGGAGGTTGGTGCAGTGGTTGCTGAGTGAGGTTTTTGAGTGAGGGACCAGTTGTTGTATATCGGATGGAGAACTGCTAATAATTGGTCATTTATTTCTAATTCTGATTCTGATAAATGAAAAAATTTCTTTCACAATTTATTTTAGTTCAGATCTGTTTTGTACCTATGCTTTTATGGACCACTTATTCAAAACTGAAACTTAACCATACACACACACATATACATAAATACATACATGTATATATATATATATATATATATATATATATATATATATATATATATATATATATATATATATATATATATACACTGTATGTATACAGTATATAATAAAAAAAATTATAAGGAAATATATCTCTCCTCCTGTACGAAGAATAAGTGTACCCAGTGAGTGATTAAAAAAAAAGAGTAAAGGACTTACTCTCACCTGAGGGATCCAGCGTGTGACCTTTACTTGTCATCAAACAAATAATTTTAAAATCACGTAAAATTGTGCCGGGATCTTGTGGAGGTCAGAATCGTCTGCTTCCTCTTTTTTTTTTTTTTTGCATCAGATATGGAAGAATTCTATATCAAGCTGAGGTCACGTCAGGCATGTTTTCAGTTGTTTTTTATTATTCATACGTTAATAAAGTCTAAAACTTTTTCTGCTGTGCGTAGGTTCTCTCTTTTATGTCTTCTATGTGTTTTGGACATATCAATCATCCGTTACGTTGATTTCATATTACCAGATTTTATAAACAAAAAGACAAATTAACAAGTGATTACTGTGTCCGATGCAATAACAGAAGAACAAAAGGTGCGAAGAATCCATTCATTCTACTGCATTAGGCCCTGCAAAAAATATATATTCCTGTTCCTGCAAGTTCATTAAGGCAAAAAGAAAAGTTTACGGAGAAAGAAACGTTATTTATCCCTTTGTTGTCACTCTAGAAATTGGCGGACTCTCATCTCAGAAAGGATAGAGCTTCTGATAAATTGTTTTGTAGTAGGGCAGTTTTTGAAATAACGAGACAAAAAGACCTTATTTTACATTTTTATTTTAGAACTTGTCTTGATTTACGATTAAGCCACTTAAAAATTAAAGCTAAATTGAGACCGGTCCCACAAATGAAAAAGAAGTTGCATTATTTCCTGGATGCGTTTAATAGGAATGGTGTTTTAGTGGTGCTAGATATAACTACTACTCCTTTGAAATGATTTTTAACAATTCTGAACTTATTTTGATTTACGATTAAGCCACTTAAAGCTTAAAGTTAAATTGAGACCGTCCCCACAGATGAAAAACAAGTTGCATTATTTATCAGCAGAAGAGATCGACTGAGGCAAGCAGCCTCTAAATGCATCATCAAGAGGTCAAATCTCAACTTTCTCTGATGAACTTGAAAAACCGATGTATCTGGGAGGTCGGTTCTGTGAACAAAACAAGGGAATCTACTTCAGGAAAGCCCCGTAAGAAGGGTAATGCCGTCAGTGCACCTCGTGCAGTGCACTGTAGGCATGACTTAAGGTTCTTTGAAGCGTGCCTTCGGCCCCTAGCCGCAACCCCTTTCGTTTCTTTTGCTGTACCTCCTTTCCTATTTTCTTTCTTCCATCTTACTTTCCACCCTCTCCTAACAATTGATTCATGGTGCAACCCCTTTGAGGTTTTCCTCCTGTTACACCTTTCAAGCTGATTGACTTCATAGGTCCCAGCGCCTGGCCTTTGACCTAAATTATATATTCAGTATCTATATTCACTTCAGGAAGGAAGAGAATAAAGAAGAAAAAACAGAAAACGACCAACTCTTGTTCTGTACCGATTAATGATCACTTATACTGTGTATTAAACTCATTTATATTATGGAGAATGAAAGGCGTAAACATACTAATTAGGCAACAGAGACCCGAAGGTATAGTTATCGAGGGTGTTACTTGAAAAATGCAAGAGGGAATCTGACTGACTTATCAATGCAGTCATCAGAGTATAGAAAGACGTGGCTGTAATTATTGCTCGTGAAGCTATCATTAGCCATCTCTCTCACTCTCTCTCTCTCTCTCTCTATCTTTACATATATGAGAGAGAGGGAGAGAGAAAGAGAGAGAGAGAGATGTATAATATATATACGTATACATATGTATATATACATATATGTGTGTGTATGCGTGTCTGTATGTATGCGTGTGAGAGAAAAAATGCAACGAGGAACTTCCCAAAATCAAAACGAATCAATGGAATTCTTTCGGATCTTTCACCCTTTGGAGAATCTTCCACCGATCTGTGGAACTCCTCGGGATTCCATTACAACCAGGGGATATCAACAAAAGGCCAATCCCGGTTAACTCGAACACCGGAAATTCGAAAAATGATCGACGACAAAAAAAGGAAAAAAAAAAAAAAACTGTCAGGAATGAGGACGTTAAAATCTGTGCAACACCTTCGCCACAGGCCTGAAGTATTCAGTCAAAATGTTATCACAAAATCTCTCTGTCAGTGTTTTTGTTCTGTAACAAATGGGGTATACTCCCAAGAATAGATGATATATCTTAAATAGAATGGCAATTCTTCTAAATACAAGCTAAGCCACAACAGCACTGTCATGAAGAGACCTTTAAAAAAGTATACTTGATATTAGAAATTCTTCCCTAGAAATTTAAGATATTCGTCGTTATGTTAATTAGATTGTTCTTGTAGACTTCCTTTCTCTCAGTCTTTTCAGTTCTTCTTCAATAAACTTTGTTTATTTTCTCTTTCACCTCCTAAGTGTCTCATCTGCCTTACCTTTCGTCACCAATAATAAGAGTTAAATGAAAATAAAACGAAGAAAAATTATAATAATGAATCAAAAAGAAATTTGTGAAACTCTCTCCACCCAACTCTAAATGTCGATTGCGACAGAAAGCCGGATAAGTCTTTTATCCTGAAATACTACGAAATACCCTACAGGGATTTTTGTTGAAAAATCTTGCAGGGGACTCCTCTGGTCCACTTACAAGGCGGATAAGAAAACAAAGGATTGTGAATGTATGTATGTATATATACATGTATGTGTATATTTGTATATATATATATATATATATATATATATATATATATATATATATATATATATATATATATATATGCAGAATCTACTGGTCACTTTTACCAGACACATATGTAATTCTAATAGCCACAATGCCCTCTTAACTTCGCTAATTCTTCGCGCTTTTTTGGATATGCTTGTAACTACGAAGCCGATAGATCCAAAGGGAAGAAATTGAAGAGCCTGTGACGGCCGGCCGCGGGAATCGAACCCGAGTTACCTTAATCACAAGGAGGTTCGTAGTTACAAGCATATCCAAAAAAGCGCGAAGAATTAGCGAAGTTAAGAGGGCATTGTGGCTATTAGAATTACATATATATATATATATATATATATATATATATATATATATATATATATATATATATATATATATATATATATATATATATATATATATATACATATATATATAGCATTCGGGTCGTTTCGGCCGTAAGTCATTTAGGCTGTAAGCACGTTTACGTGCCAAAATGGGCGCCGTGTTTAGTACCAGCCCCTTGGGGATGTACGTAGAACATGAAATAATAATGGTAAACATCACAAACATAATGGTAAATACCATAAACATGACGTCTTACATTGTTTTGGATGTTACTGCCTAAGTGACTTACGGCCGAAACGACCAGGACCGTATATATAATATATATATATATATATATATATATATATATATATATATATATATATATATATATATATATATATATATATATATATATATATATATATATATATATATATATATATATATACACACACACACACACACACACACACACACATATATATATATATATATATATATTTCATTTCCCCTTCATACAAATAAACAAATAAATAAACAAAACTATTCTGGTTCCTTCCATATCAACCGTTGCTGAACAGTTGTGTTGAGCCAGACCCTCCTTGAATATTATCAACACTTTTTCGCCGGTACTTTACCCTTGATGTAGAAACGAGTATTAATATGCATGAAGTAACTTGGCGTTCATTTTTAAGGGATAGTTTGGAGTAATAATACGAGATACACTTTTTGGAATTTTGATTTGGACTGGAAGGGGAAGATGATCAGGTTAGTCAAATAGCGTCTAGAATATACGAATTAGTTCCTAAACATGCTCTTCTTCATATATGGTCATCTTATGTGGTTTCCATAATAATAATAATAATAATAATAATAATAATAATAATAATAATAATAATAATAATAATAATAATAATAAGAATAATAATAATAATAATAATAATAACGAGTTGTAATATTACACACTTTCTTTGACAAGATAGCAAAAGATAATATAAACTATGAGAGAGAGAGAGAGAGAGAGAGAGAGAGAGAGAGAGAGAGAGAGAGAGAGAGAGAGAGAGAGAGGTGCTTTTGAGGAAATAAGAGGAAATCAAACACTATGTTATGTAAAATCTTTTGGCTCTTACAATGTACTTACCATTAAGATAATATAATTATTCCAGAAATATTCAAGTGTCGAGAATATGCAATGACGTGGCAACATTCATTGTAATTCAATACTTCTTTAAGAAAAAGACCAAAAACTACAGAAATAAGTATCCAGATATGCTGAGTACTAAATGGACAAACATGAAAAATGGTCAGTGACTGTTCTAAAATGTTGATGAATCTGAAGCATCTCATGTACAGAAACAAAACCTAGATAAAATTGAATTCAGTCGTTTAATTGGTCTCATAAGTTTTGGTCTTTTGAAAGTTTCTAAGCCATAATTTTGTTGGTGGGGAGCTAATTGGGACCTTGTCTTATTTTACTTTTTATTGAAAGGATTAAACTTACATTAATTATAATTACAATATTTACAATATGGTTATAGTATACATCAACAAAGTATACATAGGAATTTCTTTACATAGACAAATATAGTAAACTGCCTAACCGTACGAGTTGTCTAACTGTGTCCCTTTCTTAATACCTATATAACCAGGTGTATGGACAAAGTACTGGTTTTCCGAGGTACCCAAATCCAAATGTTTCAAACTTAGATTTGACACAGGCATTTCTAAGTTAGTCGTTTACTGTCTAAGATTTAACGCAAATCTATAATTTGACAGACTCAAAGTCCCATCGTCTGCTCTTCCATTGATAGCAGCTGTAATGTCACCTTTAAGGGTGACTTCTATTGCTTCTCCGTCTAGACTGGAAAGGCAAACAGATGGTCCCTCTTTTGAAGTCAAAGGTCGGGCTGGGTAGCGATTCCCCGCTTACTTTGTTACCATCTCTTTGCTTCAATAAATTCACGCAATAGGCGTTCGTTCAAAGAGTTATCGTGGCGGAGAGATTTCTGCTTTAATTCTGGTTTTTGCTTCTCCTTGTATTCAATGTGAGTCTCTCTAGCCCTTCCTCATTTAGCCCATTTTACATCGAGGAAGAGGGAGGCAGAAAGAAGAAACAACTCGGTGCACGAATGTCAAGGAAATGGCCGAGATTTTTATACGCAACCTCTCATCTTCTCTTCACAACGTTTGGAATGTCTTCTAAGGAAGCCGTCGGCCACGCATTCAGAGAACCCGAGAAACGTGACGCGGAATTTCAGGCAGTTTTGATGGCAGCTCCTTCTCGCCTCTTTCCTCCTATTGATGATCGACAAATACGATTCCCCTGCTTCGAGATCAACAAATGGGACAAACACGACGACACTTTGGCCTCGTGTTCTCTCTCTTTTTCGAATTACCTTTGACTTGAGACTTGTCTTGTCTTAGGCAACATTCTGCTGACGTCTTGGGTTATTCAGTTGACAGCAGACTTGAATCGATAACACAATTTCTTCTCGTATAACCTGTTGATTTCATTTAATAATACAATCAGCTATGATAAGACTTCATCTAATTCTCATAGTCCCAAGACTTTTGTAAGAATATGATACCCTTGTCTTGCACTTGATAACAATTGTTATCCTATAAAAATAGGCTTGTCCTAGATAAAACCTTCTATGCCAGGGCCGTCCAAGTTGTTTAGTTTGAGGGTCACTCTTGAAAAAAATAAATCATGCGGGCCACCTATGTATATGTATGTATGTATATAAAGAGAAAAATATTCTTTTACTTATTTTTCTCCAGCGGGCCGCTTTCAAAATCAAACGGGCCACTTTTGGCCCACGGGCATGGGGTTGGACGACCCAGTTCTAGACTAATATCATCCGTGGTGAGAATATCAGCACTGGTAGTGCTGGATTATCTACGGCCTCTGTCCTGGTTTTTTTTCACTTTATTTTCTTTCTGTGAATAAATCTTCATGCTTACAGGATATGAATAACATCAGTCTGCCTTTCTGAGTCAGACAGGTCTATGGAATTTTCCATAGATTTTCCCTTTATGTTAACCCCGTAGAGAGACGCTCTTTCAATCGAGAAAACTCTTTGATGCTCCAAATGAGCTCAGAAATAGGTATGAATGGGCATTCTTTGATGATGATAATAATAATAATAGAGAATAATGATCAGAGTCCTGTGAAAGCCACCTGTACAATTCCTAATTTTTTGGTCTTGGTGTTTGTTAGGAGACTATTTTGGTCTAATACCTTGTTGTCCTGACCTATATATAACGTAGCTGAGTTGGTTAACAATGTCTTTCATCAGCGAGAAGCTTCCACATCAGCTGCTTCATAGACCTACATATTATATTAATATTTTATAACAAGAAATATTGTGATATATTTTTGCTAGCAGTTTGTTTTTCTAAAAAGAATTCCAGACTCCCAAGACGTAATATATTTGTTAGTAGTTTGCTTTTCTGATGCTCAAAAAAAATAAAAATCCAAACTTCTAAAAGTGAGAAATATTTTTCCTTACTCTCAGGTGAGTTTAATTCTGACCAAGCAACTTTACCTGATACAGTCCAGAGTTGTAAAATGATTTTGTACCATGCCATCTGCCAAAATGGACCTCTGAACACTTCATGGGACATGGAGGCTGAAAAATTGAATTCAAATTTGGAGTATTGGAGGAATACGACGATCCAGGAAGGTTCCAACCCGTGCTTGAAAATGCACTGATGTATGGCAGACTTCTTATTGCTACTATCACGGTGAGAGAGAGAGAGAGAGAGAGAGAGAGAGAGAGAGAGAGAGAGAGAGAGAGAGCATTCGAGTTAATGCCTGCTTTTAGTACGTATGGAATTTAAAATATTTTTTAGATTCCATTATATATATATATATATATATATATATATATATATATATATATATATATATATATATATATATATATATATATATATATATATATATGAGACTGTGAAATATTTTCTGTTATAACAGAATTCCATCAAATATAAGGGAGCCCATAAAAACGTCAAAATGCGGAAAACAAAGGCTATATTTCAGAGACCAAACTGTCCCTCTCCTCAGGCAAATATTGAGGAGAGGGACAGCTTGGTCTCTGAAATACAGCCTTTATTTTCCACATTTTCGCGTTTCTATGGGCTCCCTTATATTATATATATATATACTCGTATATATATATATATATATATATATATATATATATATATATGTAATGCAGAGAAAGAGGCTTACCTATAGATAAAATTTTTAAAGAGAAAACGATAAAAGTGCACAATTCTTCGCGTCTATTAGACGCGAGTAACAAACCCTGCCACAGAAATTCATCTCCCTCATCATTAAGGAAGAAACGCTTTTATATTTACTTCTCTTTCCCGGACTTCGTTCAGTTCAGCTCGATACGTAATTAAAGCGAATGAGGTCTTCCATTTCTTATAATTCTTCTCGAATGGGGGAAGAAAAAAAGCCTTGTTTGAAGCCACCTCGATTCAGAGGATTTTTTTTTTTTTTATTATTGAACTTCAGTTCCTCCGTTATTCCGCAAATGAGTGTTTGCGTTGCAATGCATATATTTGTGTTCAGTGATCCCTGATGAGCCGGCATTAATTGCTGGTGAAAAAGGAATGGTAGAATGGTATATGCTGATTGTGTATGATTCTTAACATTATTCATAATTCTGGATTTGTCGACATTATTACCGCAAAGGGAAAGACGTCATTGCATTATCCTACGAAAGTTCATGCAATGAGAAGTCTTTCAGTAAAGCGGAATAATTCATGAAATGATAAGATTCTCTTGAAATTCACTTGTGAAAATTTAACAAATGTTAACAAGTGAATGACAGGTTAAATGCTTTCATATTGAATTAAGGTGTCATCCAGTTTATAGTTTATTGAAGACTCAGTCAATAAATCTTTTAATCAGGAGGAAAAATTCAGTCTTCAGTAAGTAAGATAGATTGAATGAATGACCTGCTTCAGTATTTATAACTTCTGGTTGTAAGAAATCGCGAGACCCCATAACAACGATTGCTTGAAGAATAGCACCACTTTTGGATGGTAGGGAAAGTTCCTCACTGAAATGTATTATATGATATATGAAATATGACCTAGCTGGAAATTTACCAATGAAAGAAATCACTGTGGCATTTGTCAAAGAAAAGATGAGATTAGAGGCTGCTCATTTCACGATAAACATAGCCTTTAGTCCTCTTGAGTCAACACTTTTAGTTTTCTGTATAAGAAAACTATTGAGATGGCTATTTATCTGGCCGTCCGCACTTTTTCTGTCCGCCTTCAGATCTTAACTACTGCTTCTAGAGGGCTGCAAATTGGTTTGTTGATCATCCACCCTTCAGTCATCAAACATACCAAATTGCAGCTCTCTAGCCTCAGTAGTTTTTATTTTATTTAAGGTTAAAGTTAGCCATGATCGTGCGGCTCATACAGCATTATACGCTGTACAGAAAACTCGACGGCGCCGAAGAAACTTCTGCGTATTTTTTACTTGTTATACAATGAAATTAAGAGAAATTTTAGATTTTTGTGGGATAGCTTTCAGCCAGGAACTTAATTAGATCTGTGTGAGTGCGTTTGTGCAAGCCTCACATAAGTCTCACATTCCCAGCAAAGTCTACACATTATAACTTTACCTTGTGAGTCTTTTCACCTTCGAGGAAGGATTTCGATTCCCGATCCGTTCCGTCGTTGTTCTGGGAATAAACGCCTATTCCCGTGTGCTCAGAGCCTGCTCAAGTGCCCGTATACTGGCAGACGTGTTTGTTTGCAATTACTTCCCATCGTGTTTACAAGAAACGTTTTTATTACTGTTATTTGGAATCACTTCTGTGGAAGGTCTTTTGTGTGACCATTCAGTCATAACTTGAATAAGGCTTTTCTGTTCGCTGAGTCGGGTATCATAACATCCATTGTCCATATCTTCCGGTTGGTTATTTATGTATTGTGGGTAATTTATTACGAAAATCACGCTAGTTGTTGATTGGTATATGACAAAGCATCCTTATTTGGGTCCCGTCTGGATGAAAACAACAGACGAGAGATTCTGCAATGTTCTCTCTCTCTCTCTCTCTCTCTCTCTCTCTCTCTCTCTCTCTCTCTCTCTCTCTCTCTATATATATATATATATATATATATATATATGGGTATGCGTGCTTGTCTGTCCAAGTATTTATAATGGGAATAAGATTGCAAGGTGGAAAAATGAAGGTAAATATGAATAAGTTCATTAGCATGTGAAATATTGTTTTTTGGTGACATATCCTATCATCATACATATGAGAGAAATTGATAATACATAAAAAAAGTATGTTATACATACTGTTCAGACACCTGCATGCGCTCTCGTGTGCACCAACTTTGAGAATATCAACTATTGAGATCGCTATTACAGGCGTGGTTCCTTCTCCTATTGCTGTAATTAGGAATACCGTTTAAAGTTTGCAAAGTGAAATGGCTTTGGAAGATCAAGGGACTGCAGCTAATTTCCTCTAGACCACTAGCGCAATGGCAAGAGTTTTGCGCAAATGGTATGATATGCAATTAAGCGACTTTGTACGTATTACGGTATGGTGAAACTTGTTCCTACTTTTAGCAGTTCGTTTTCCGTGTGGTAGTGGTTGTGTGCACGAACAGATCGAAGTAATATATGTATGTATATGTACACACACACACACACACACACACACACACATATATATATATATATATATATATATATATATATATATATATATATATATATAACTGTGAAATATTTTCTGTTAAAACAGAATTCCATCTGATATAAGGAGCCCATAAAAACACCAAAATGTAGAAAGCTAATGCTATATTTCAGAGACCAACTGTGTCTCTCTTCAGGCAGGTAATAAATGAGAAGAGTTACAGAAAAGCTGTATTTATACCAAGAGAGCCAGAGGTCAGCAGTTATGTCATTCCAGTTGACAATTTCTCCGTAATCTTCTTAATCGCTGGTTGGAGGATTGGAGGAAGATTTTATCTATAATATCTGAGTCCCAAGTGCCTTTTGAGAGGTTCATCGTATTTCTTTGCTTAATCAAAGCTGATTCTACCACCTGGCTTTTGAACCGACAATAGCTGCTATAAATGATGTGACAAATTCCAGTTTATTCTGAGATTATGGTTATTTAAGTGGTTAAAAATAGCTGAGCTCTGTTGCCTACCTAACTGAACGTTTATGTTGTATTAATCTCTGGGGGGGGGGGGGGCGTGATTTGCCTGTAAAGCCGATATAAGATTGGTCACAGTTGAGGCAAGGGATTTCATGTACTCCTGTGTCTTTGAGGACTGCCTTTTGTTGGACGTTAATCAAGGATTTGGCTAAGGTATTTGGGTAGGTAAAAGCAAAAGGGTTAGAGTTTCCGAATGTCTGTGTCAACGTCTTAATTAATCCTGTCCAGGTGTGGGATTTTTATTTTTATTGTTGGGCGTCTCTCCAGTCTTGTTTTGAGGGGGATGGTAGAAGATTATGTTAGCTTTGTGGATAGCTTTCTCAGTCATTATATATATATATATATATATATATATATATATATATATATATATATATATATATATATATATATATGTATATATATATATGTATATATATATGTATATATATATATATATATATATATGTATATATATATATGTATATATATATATATATATATATATATATATATATATATATATATATATATATATATATATATATATATATATATATATGTATGTGTGTGTGTGTGTGTGTGTGTGGTGAATCGTGACTGAATCTCTTTTGCAAAAATCTAAGGAGGTTTCTCACATAACAAAAGAGTGACACACTAACAATTGTGTTCGAACTCTGTTGTAAACAAAAGGTAGAGGCCGTTGATTGCAAGGCTATTAAAACATGAAATAATGATCGCAGAGTTTCAGCTCAAAAAAAGCAATCACTTAATCTCCGAATCTGCGTAATGTTTGTAATTGCCCAGCTGAAGGTCATTAGGCAAATGGGGCACTATTGACGCTTCACCAATTTTCATTTATGTTGATTTTACCTCATCAATTGGATCACCTGGTTTCAATTACAAATGGAATTACAACAATGCTCTCATTACAGTTCCGGTGCAAAATAAATTATTAAAATTCCCTATGTATATATATATATATGCATGTAAAAATACATAAAAGTCTCCCAGTATATAAATATGCATTTAGGCGTCAACCTTTATTCTCCTTCTATGAGTTTTATTTTTCTGATACAAATAGTTTTTCCACATAAGTATACTCGCATATTTATGCAAAAACGATTAGAAGTCCCCTTGTATGTATATATTTATGCGTATTTATCTTTACTCTTCTTTCAGCAGTGTTATTTTTCAAATTCTCCTCAGATCCTCTTCTTTATCAACCACTTCCACTAAAATCTTCTTCCGTCGCACAACTTTAACCAGCGTCTGTCTTCGATGAAAATAAAACGAAGAGAAAATTCGGAACAATAAAAAGCAACTCACCGATCAGACTTTGGGGGAGTCTCCCTCCCCTCCTCTTCAGATTGCAAAGACGTTCCCTTCGTCGTCAGCTTGAAAAGTAAGTCGTTGCCTTCCGTGCTTTGTGAGTTTGGCTTTGACTGTACGTAGGTCTCAGAAAACTTGACGTCAGACAACCTTCTGTCTCAGACAGTCACACAGAATCAAACCTCTCTGAGCACCGACAGCAACCAGATGCCTTTTGTCACTTTTGGCCCCAGATTGTTCTTCCTGAAAGGACGAGAGGGTCCGAATTAACTGCTTGAGAAAAATTCCATTATCTATTCTTCGTCCAGCAGGACAAAGCCACCGTCTATACTCCTGGCTTCCCATCCAAGCGCAGGAATCGAGTCAGGGCCATTTCAGAATGTCTTTCTAAAACATTTCCTCCTACCAGTGATGCTCATGGGAAACTTTACGTCCTCAGGTGAGTTAGATGTCGAGTATGACAAGAGTGAGACAATAAGTCAACTTTCAAGTTGACTTATAATTTTGGCCCTTTTCACATTGATGATACAATCATAAATGGCATTACTTGTTTATTGTACACATTGACAATACAATCATATACGGCATTACTTTCTTTTTTTTTTAAATGGTGGTTTTACAGGTATAATCTACATTCTCTGGACACAAAAACAATAAATAATAGTTCTGGTAACTGACGAATTCTACAATGAATTTCAATCCTTCAGCTGCCAATGCTGATGACAAACAGTTCATCACGAAGAACCAGATCAAATGCATAAATAAAATTCAGAGATAAAAGTATTTTCTATCTTATCGTTCGAAACATATTCGGATATTTGCAATAAATATTGAAATATTAACCTTTTGATAATGTTTATGACTTACTGGACGTGGATTATAGAATAAGTGGGATAATGGAAACTAACCAATCAAATAAAAACATAAACGCTTTAACATCAATACAAAATTCTTTACCCTAAGTGCATTTATGTCATACAAGCTGTCAGCTCTATGCCATGAAAAACAAAAATGTAAACACCCTCTCTGAAGTTTACATTTACTTTAACCGGCGAGGAGGCTCTTCGCCTCGTAAAAAAATCCTGTATATTTCTTGGATGAATTCGAAATCTATGTCGCTCTTACGGCATCTTCCTCCGTACGCTTTGGAGCCTACGGTCAATACAAACTAGGTGAGTTGGTTGTTTCTTGTTATTTTCAGTTGAAGAATTTGGTCACGTTCCGTAAACAGGAATCTGGTTTGATATATACGGCAAGGCCAAGAGAGACAAGGTCTACTCACTTCCCCCCCCCCCCCCGCAAATCCCCCATGTAGGCTGGGTTTTGTCTACCTCCTTATTGCGTCAGAAGGTGAATTGCCGCAATGAGCCGGTACCTCCAAGATACATCATCGCCTACGTAGTTACCCCAGGTGGGAGGCGACCCCACCCAATGGGTAGACCTTGTCTCCCTTGGCCTTGATATACAGAGTGGAGGCCTCGCAAAAAAAAAAAAAAAAAAAACTTCTGCTAAACTCACGAAGCGAGACTTTGCTGTATAGCTTATAAAAGTCGAATAGCACTTACTACAGAATTCTACTTGTGATAAAATACCTCAGCAGAAGGGGATTATTTATGAGCAGTTTATATTATGATAAATGAACAGTGCTTGCGTTTGGGAAAATTGACTCAGTCTTTAAAGTCTCCGTCGAGAATACCTTCGTTTTTGATAATGTATATACACACGCACATAGAGAGAGAGAGAGAGAGAGAGAGAGAGAGAGAGAGAGAGAGAGAGAGAGAGAGAGAGAGAGAGAGAGAGAGGAACCCCAAAACGACTAATTGCTTCTATAAATTCTTAAATTCCCTTCTTCAGATGAAGTGTGTCAAATATTTGCAAGCGGTAAAAGATTATATTCTGAAATAAATACATTTTTCATAAATTATGCATATGGAGCAAGCGCCTTTTACATGCAAATTGGCCATAAAAGTAGTTACCTTTTTTTCTCTGTCTTCCTACTTCCTTTTTTTTCAAACCTCGAGAATTTTCTCTATCCTTTTAGTATGCAAATATCAGGATGTTACAAGTATCGTGAGATATTTATTTTTTCGTATATTTTTTGTGTTGTTGACTCTGGTAAAATTGCCTGAATTTCTGTCTCGTGTAAGAGATTGTGTATACGACTGTTCAGATTCTGCCTGTGTATTGTATTTTCAGTATACTTTATTTCTGTGTAGTTTATACGTAAAATTATCTAGCTATAACAGAATAACTTTACATTCATGCCTTTAAGATTCAATAAGCATTGCTTCTGAAAAAAAATACACGTTTTAAAATGTTCAAAGGAAAAATATTTGTTTTTTTTTTACGAAAAAATTGGGGACTTTGTAGGACTCACGGCATTAGCATAATAATTCAAACGGCTTACGTTAGGTAGAGTGCTCATGATAATGAAAGACTGCACATTTTCCCACCCCCAAACAAATGTTCATCGGAGAACCCTTTCGTAAAGAATAAAAAAAAATATATTACGTATATTACATATAAACTGGATAAAAATTCACATATTAGAAGAAATAATGGTTACGAAAAATGACAGGACACTCTTGATAGCATAGTGAGCGGTTGTTTGGAAAATAAAAATTCAGTTAAATAATTTTTTAACGTACAAAATAAGGTCTGCAGTATGTTTTATATTCACATAAGGGCTTTTAGTCCATTAAAAACCAGTGCGCACTGTGTTAAAGTAAAAAATACTCTAAAAGTATATCATAAACACACACACACGTATATATATATATATATGTATGTATGTATGTATATATATATATATATATATATATATATATATATATATATATATATATATATATATATATATATATATATATATATATATATATATATATATATAATGTGTTTCATATATACATACGTGCTTGTATGTGTCTATTTAACCTCTGTTTATTAGCCTTTATCATGTTTATCATGTAAACGTCCTTATTTCTTGATATAAGTCAAGAAGTAAGATGATATTATTATTATTATTATTATTATTATTATTATTATTTGTTTTTTAGGCCAAGATATTACCCTAAGAGCAAAAAATAAATACAGAAAATGAAATTAAGACGTAAAGTATACACCATAAAAAACAAATAACAGAAAATAAACAAGATTAATAACAAAGTCAAAACATTAAATAAATAGAAGAAAACTATCAGGTAAGACTTGCGTCTCTTTGCTTGCCAAAATAAAACTCACTTGCACGAAGCTTTTGAACTTCTGAAATTCAAACTGATAAAAACTACTCGGTTAGGCAGATTTCATTTCGGAATTCGGTCACAGCTGAGTAGAACTTATGGAAAGCAGCTCTGTACTTGACCTCGCAGAGAACAAGGCTAGACTGTTGGAAATTAGCTGAATGCCTGGTGTTGTTCAGTGGATGGTGTAGTCTGGGAAGATCCGAATTCAAAGGGTAGTCATAATTACTGAATATCTTAGCCAATACACGCAGTTAGCTAATAAGACGATCGTCCCTAATTAATGTCAAGATCAAAGTTATGAAGGTTTAGTAGAGTTAACTATCCAAGATGCAAATCGGCTGGAGAAGACTAAGCATGGGTGAACGACATTCAAGACGCTGCACAACAAAAGAGTTAGGGAGACATTTCCCCGAGGTTATTGTCTCTAAAAATCTTTAAAGGCTTTCCCAGTTTATATATATATATATATATATATATATATATATATATTATATATATATATATATATATATATATATATATATATATATATATATATATATATATATATATATATACATACTGTATATATATTTTTCTTGCGCAGTGCATATTTCCCAAAAATTATTTTGCAATCGTGAATGAAGTTAAAGAACTGCCGATACACTTTGAGACTACTTAAGGTTTAGCTTCGTCCTGCACTAATTTGAACAGATTCTCCAGCCACATATCCACCCTCGGGAGATGAGATCGATGCAAAGAGTGTAGCATCATCTGCACAAGCGAAAAGTCTGTTTTCAAGGCTAGGCTGCATATCTTTAGAGCTAGTAAAAACCATTTGCTTGCTAAGCCAACCTTAGCTGGAATATCATATTAAGTGAAAAAAATGGAATGTAGTATGTAATATAAATAATGTCAGTTTCAGAGATATTCACATCTTTAATGTATCACATTTTTAATCCAAGCATTTTTCCCTCTGCGGCTGGGAAATATTTGGCTTGCTGAATAATAATAATAATAATAATAATAATAATAATAATAATAATAATAATAATAATAATAATAATAATAATAATAATAATAATAATAATAATAATTTAGTAGTAATAACCGAAGCGCTAGCAAATTATCCTCAATTATCCTCTCATATTCCTATTTATAATTAATTTCAAGGCTTTTAAATAATCCATGAAGCAAAAACCTCAAGATAAAGACGTCCATTAATGTAGAGCGATAACTCCGCCCCCAACCCCCCCCCCTTCCATTTTGTCCCCTCACTTTCCATAATGATTTCCAGGAATCATGGAACTGCATTTCCCTTTGTAGTTCATAATGGAAACGTTCTGTTCACGGAAACGCCTGTGAATATCAAAAGAATTTTAACAAGTGCTAAAAGTTCAGTGCAGTTCTTATATATATCTATATATATATATATATATATATATATATATATATATATATATATATATATATATATATATATATATACAGATATATACAGATATACATTCATACATACATATATGTATACATATATACAGTACATAGATATACATATACATACGTACATACATATATGTATACATGTATATAGTCCATATATATACATATACTGTAGGCTACATACGTACATACATGCATACATACATATATATATAAATATATATATATATATATATATATATATATATATATATATATATATATATATATATATATATATATATATATAAATTATATATACATGTGTATATATTATATATACTATATATATATATATATATATATATATATATATATATATATATATATATATATATATATATATATATAACATAAAAAGCCCATAAACACGCCGAAATGTAGAAAACAAATGCAATATTTCAGAGACCAACTGTCTCTCTCTTCAAGCAAGTAATGAATGGGAAAAGTTACAGAAAAGCGTTATTTATACCAAGAGATCCAGAGGTCAGCCGTTCTCAACGAGATTTAATTTTGCTGCAGATTCTAAAGTCAAAACACTAAAAAATTTAATTAAAAGTGTCTGCAAAAAATTAAACAAGATGGCATTGTTATTTGTTTCCCATCCACTAGATGGATTAAATTGTTTTTTAATATGTTGAAAAAAATGTGAAATTCCATTATCTTACCGTCCAATTTTAGGATTAAGTGGCGTAAAAATATATTTTGATATTCTCCCAAAACGGCTGTTGCATATGAAGAACTGTGAAGTATTGAATTAGTTTCAAAACTCTGTAACCTGTTGCACATTTGATCTGATAATCCATCAGCCAAAAATTTTGCAGAATTTCTCAAATTTTTTTGAATTGTTTTCATGATCAGTTTTTCAAGTTGCAATGGTTTATAATTGTAATGAGTGATGCGGCGTCGGAGTTTTGATAATAATAATAATAATAATAATAATAATAATAATAATAATAATAATAATAATAATAATAATAATAATAATAAGAATAAGAATAATAATAATAATAATAATAATAATAATACTACTACTATTATTATTATTATTATTATTATTATTATTATTATTATTATTATTATTATTATTATTATTATTAGTAGTAGTAGTAGTAGTAGTAGATGTAGTAGTAGTAGTAGTAGTAGTATGCATTATCAGTCATTATTATTACCAATAAAAATACTATCATTATCATTTGCAGTTGTATCATCATAGTATTATCTGGGCAAGAATAAAAATAATATAATTTCTTTACCATAGAAGATATATATTTCAGATTTACTCCTTTGTATTTCCACTTATTTACACATACAATTCCCCTTCCATTGTGTTCCCTATATTTTCTAAATGGATTCCAAGAGTCAGGAAGTGATGATTTCCAACAACAGAACAATATTAGTGATGGAAATTCATCTCAAACGTGATACGCTGTACACGCGTTTCCCTTAGGGCACATCCACACTCAGGTAAGACTTATAAAGACACGGCTGCAACTTATTGCATACATATCACAAAGAACTGTTTAGGATTACTTGTAACTTAATGCCTTGTATTCAACCTGTTTGTGATGTGTGTGTGTGAGAGACAAGTTGTAGACCTGTGTTTATAGCGTATTGTGCTGCAGTGTGGACGCAACCTTATATGGGGCTCTCTGAACAACGTGGCATGTAAGTGGCCTACTGTATGCAGCATTATCTGAACCCTTTCTCATTTTTCTTTTACTCTCCGGTTCCTATCCACTCTAGCTGTCCAACTTATCTAAATGTAGCGAATTTCGCGACATTTAAGGATAAATCCTCCTGCCTCGCTTTCATCATTCATAGTATTTGCACAAAATATCTGCTAATCACGATTGCTCTGATCATAGTCTTATTCACGTATCTCACCTTAAAGCGCAGAAGGTAAGTATGCAAGCAATAATAATAATAATAATAATAATAATAATAATAATAATAATAATAATAATAATAATAATAATATGGGTCTTTCTCCTCTAGATCGAGAACGGGATGGTCCGCAATAATATTCAGGGATGAATTATGTTGATTTCATAAAAACGTTACAAGAGCTTTCGAACCCTGTCCTGGGTTCATTTTCAGTCTAGACTGAAAATAAACCCAGGACAGGGTTCGGAAGCTCTTTTAACGTTTTTTATAAAATCAACATAATTCATCACTGAACATTATTGTGGACCTGATATACAATAATAATAATAATAATAATAATAATAATAATAATAATAATAATAATAATAATAATAATAATAATAATAATAATAATAATGTTTGGGAAATATTTCTTATTCATTATTCCCTGTCTTTTTTTATTTTTTTTTTTACCAGAAATGTATTGCTGTTTCGAAAAATTCCCATTTACTAAATCACAAGTGAGTACGAATAATCGTGTAGATTATTGTTACTTACTTATCTGATTCATATCTGTAAGCATCACCAATTGGTAAAAAAGAAAAAAAAATAGAAGATTATTCGTGCTTATTCACCCATAGGTAAAATGAAACAATACGAAAATTTACATTTTCGTGCCACTGTGATACGTCTAGACCGATAATTGACTTTGGAACCTTTAAGCCAAATTCTTTTATTTTTTAATTATTATTTTTTTTTTTTTGCTAGCGATCGCGGTGAATTTAGTTCCATGTTCCAGCTTTTACAATGCAATTTCAGTTATCAAAATTTCAATGTCAGATCCAGGTTTTCGGAATTTCCAGAATGGCCAATTCTAGTGACTGATATTCAAGAATGCAGACGTAAGGAAATTTATCAGCAATTGCCGAGTATTGCGACAGAGGAAAAAGAAAGAATAAAAGAGACTGTGGGTGCCTTGACCTAACGGAAAACCGAATTTTCAAGGTCTAAAATTCATTATATAATTCATATATCAAGGTAAGATCAAATAAAATCTAAACCTGTATAAATAATTCTGCAATGTTCATAAAATATAAGGTTATATTTTTCTGGGAAATGTTGTTTCGGGAGTAAAATAAGAAAATTGTAATATTTTCTCGTCATCAAAACAATTGCAAATTATTAATGCTACAAAGGCAAATTGATATAATTCATAAAAAGGCCCAAACCATAAAACTGTGAATATCATATGGGTATAAATGATACTGAAAAATTGTACAGTCTTCAGACTTAACTTTGCAATAGGTATCTTTGCACTTGTTGGAACTAAAATATTTCATGTAATAATTCGATAACAGATAACGAAAATAATGTTTATGAAGTCAAATGTGTACTTTCCAAAGTTTATTAAATATGAAACGTGATATCTAAAAAATAGCCAAACGTATTGGAAGCAATTTACATTTCTATTAAATATTTTTCTGTTCGTACATGCAAGTATTCTCATTTATTTTGCCAGTCTGAGAGTCATTCTTTGACGGAAATTTTTTTTTGTGACATGCTGTTTTATATGCACATTCATGTAACACTGTATTTACTTGTAAAGTTTTTGCGACACCCTGTTTTAAATGCACGCTTCTGTAAACCTCTTTGTTTGCTTAGAAAGTTTTTTTGTGACACCCTGTATTATATTCATACTTCCATAACTCCCTATGTTTGCTTGGAAAGGTTGATACGACACCCTGTTTTATATGCACACTTCTATAACACCTTGTATTTGCTTGGAAAGTTTTTTGTGACGCCCTTTTTTATATTCCCACTTCTGTTACACCCTATATTTACTTAGAAAGGTTTCGTGACACCCTGTTTTATATGCATACTTCTGTAACACTGTGTTTACTTGGGAAGTTTTTGTGACACTCTGTTTTGCATACAAATTCATGCAACACCCTGTATTTACCTGGAAAGTTTTTGTGACACTGTTTTATATGCATGCGTCTGTAACACTGTTACTTGCTTGGAAAGGTTTTAATGACACCCTGTTTTGTAAGCATACTTCTATAACACCCTGTATTTATTTGCTTGGAAAGTCTTATGTGATACCCTGTTTTATATGTACATTTCTGTATTGCCATGTATTTCTGTATTCACATGAAAGTTTTTGTGACATCCTGTTTTATATGTACATCTCTGTAAAGCCCTGTATCCCTGTATTTACTTGAAAATTGTTTTATATGCATATTTCTTTAACACCATGTAGTTGCTTGAAAGTTTCTGTAATACCCTGTATTTACTTAAAATTTTCCGTGACACCCTGTATTTATTGAAAGTTTTGTGACAACCTGTTTTATATGCACATTTACATGACACCCTATTTTACATGTGCATATCTGTGATGCCTTATATTTACTATTATGTTTTGTGAAACCCTGTTTTATGAGCAAAATTCTGTAACACCCTGTGACACTGTATTTACTAAAAAGTTTCTGTAACACCCTGTACTTGCTAGGAACTTTAAGGTGACACTTTATTTACTAGGAACTTTCTGTAACAAACTGTTTCTGTAACAGCCTGTATTTACTAGGAACTTTATGGGGGCACATTGTATTTACTAGGAAGTTTCTGTAACCCCCTGTTTCTGGAACACCCTGTATTTACTAGGAATTTTATGGTGACACTGTATTTAATAGGAATTTTCTGTAACACCCTGTTTCGGTAACACTCTGTACTTACTAAGAACTTTATGGTGGCACTCTGTATTTACCGAGAGGTTTCTGCAATACCCTGTACTTACTAGGAACTTTATGGTGACACTGTATTTACAAGGAAGTTTCTGTAACACCCTGTACTTACTAGGAACTTTATGGTGACATCTGTAACTACTAAGAAGTTTGTGTAGCACCCTGTACTTACTAGGAACCTTATGATGACACTCTGTATTTACTACGGAGTGTCTGTAGCATCCTGTACTTATTAGGAACTTTATGGTGACGCTCTGTATTTACTATGAAGTTTCTGTGACACCCTGCACTTACTAGGAACTTTATGGTGACATTCTGTACTTACTATGAAGCTTCTGTAACACCCTGTACTTACTAGGAACTTTATGGTGACACTGTATTTAACAGGAAGTTTCTATAACACGCTGTTTTTGCAACCCCTGTACTTACTAGGATCTTTATGGTGACACTTTGTATTTACTAAGAAGCTTATATAACACCCTGTTTCTGTAATGCCCTCTACTTACTAGGAAATTTATGGTGACACTGTATTTACTAGGTAGTTTCTGTAATACCCTGTACTTACTAAGAACTTTATGATGACACTGTATTTACTAGGAAGTTTCTATAACACCCTCTTTCTATAACACCCTGTACTTACTAGGGACTTTATGGTGACACTTTATATTTATTAGGAAGTTTTTATAGCACCCTGTTTTTGTAACTCCCTGTACTTACTAGGAACCTTATGGTGACACACTGTATTTTCTAGGATGTTTCTTTACCACCCAGTACTTACTAGGAACTTTATGGTGACACTCTGTATTTACTAGGAAGTTTCTGTAACACTCTGTACTTACTAGGAACTTTATTATGGTGACACTGTATTCACCAGGAAGTTTCTTCAACTCCCTGTACTTACTAGGAACTTTATGGTGATACTCTGTATTTACTGGAAGGTTCTGTAACACCCTGTACTTATTAGGAACTTGATGGTTACACTCTGTATTTGCTATAAAGTTTCTTTAACACCCTGTTTCTGTAACACCCTATTTCTGTAGCCCCCTGTACTTACTAGGAATTTTATGGTGACACTGTCTTTACTAGGAAAGTTTTGTGACATTGTTTTTATATGAACAGCTCTGCAAGATTCTGTTTCTACAATGCAGTTTTTGTGACATCCTTTTAAGACGGAAATTTCTATTCTTCCTGTTTTTATATGAACAGTTCTTCAAGTTTTGTATGACAATTTCTGTTTCAATGTTGAAGTTTTTGTGACACCCTGTTTTTGAACGACAATTTCTGAGACACCCTGCTTTTAAAGGAAAATTTCTGCGAGACCCTGTTTCTACATTGAAATTTTTGTGACACCCTGTTTCTGTGTATAATTTGATGTCCACACTTCCGATATGTTCTGAAAGTTTTGTGACATTTTTTTTATACGAACAGTTCGATAATTTGTTTCAACATTGAAGTTTTTGTGACACCCTGTTTTGGGACGACAATTTCTGAGACACCCTGTTTTTAGAAGAAAATTTCTGCGACACCCTGTTTCTACATTGAAGTTTTTGTGACACCCTGTTTTTGTGTATAATTTGATGTCCACACTTCGATATCTTTGGAAAGTTTTGTGACAGTATTTTATACGAACAGTTTGATAATTTCTGATTCAACATTGAAGTTTTTGTGACACCCTGTTTTGGGATGACAATTTCTGAGACACCCTGTTTTTAGAAGAAAATTTCTGTGACACCCTGTTCCTACATTGAAGTTTTCGTGACACCCTGTATTTGTGTATAATTTGATGTCCACACTTCGATATCTTTGGAAAGGTTTGTGACTTTTTTATACGAACAGTTCGATAATTTCTGCTTCAACATTGAAGTTTTTGTGACACCCTGTTTTGGGACGACAATTTCTGAGACACCCTGTTTTTAGAAGAAAATTTCTGTGACACCCTGTTCCTACATTGAAGTTTTTGTGACACCCTGTTTTTGTGTATAATTTGATGTCCACACTTCGATATCTGTTTTTTTTTTTTATATGAACTGTTTGATAATTTCTGCTTCAACATTGAAGTTTTTGTGACAACCTGTTTTGGGACGAAAATTTCTGTGACACCCTGTTTCTACATCGAAGTTTTTTGCGACACCCTGTCTTTGGACGACAATTTCTGAGACACCCTGTTTTAAGAAGAAATTTTCTGCGACACCCTGTTTCTACATTGAAGTTTTTGTGACACCCTGTTTTTGGACGACAATTTCTGAGACACCCTGTTTTTAGACGAAAATTTCTGCGACACCCTGTTTCAACATTGAAGTTTTTGTGACACCCTGTTTTAGGACGAAAATTTCTGCGACACCCTGTTTCTACATTGAAGTTTTTGTGACACCCTGTTTTTGGACGACAATTTCTGAGACACCCTGTTTTTAGACGAAAATTTCTGCGACACCCTGTTTCTACATTGAAGTTTTTGTGACACCCTGTTTTTGTGTATAATTTGATGTCCACACTTCCGATATCTTCGGAAAGTTTTGTGATAGTTTTTTATAGGAACTGTTCGATAATTTCTGCTTCAACATTGAAGTTTCTACATTGAAGTTTTTGTGCCACCCTGTTTTTGTGTATCATATGGTGATGCACTCTGTATTTGATATCCACACCGCTTCTAAAAATGAACTTTTTTTCGAGTACAGAGTTTAGTGAACCGTATGTTTGATACTCACGATGTTGCGACACCCTGCAGTTGATCTTAGAGCCGTCGTTTATGACGAGATAATCATTCGACTCAGTTACGTTCGTCATCAATTGAAGCATTTTTTTTCCAAAATCCTCTAGGAAATATTTGCAGTAATTTCCACCATTCTTTGGCAATAATTAGCAGGATTTTCATTAGTCTTTCTGTAGTAAATTTTTACAGAAAAAAAAGTTTTATTTTGCTATCCAAATTTTTACAGAAGAAGGTTTTAAGATTTTTTTACAGAAAATTCTTAATCCTGCGGTTAGTTTTTACAAAAAAGCTCTTAATAGTCCTATAGCAAATTCTTACATAAGGGTCTTAATATTCTTGAAGTAAATTTTTACAGAAAAGTTTTAATACTTTAGTAAATTTTTACGGAAAGGTCTTAATATTCTTGTAGTAATTTTTTATAGAAAAGTTTTAATACTTTAGTAAATTTTTACAGAAAGGTCTTAATATTCCTGTAGTAAATTTTTACAAAAACTCGATATATTCTTGTAGTAAGTTTCTACAGAAAGGTCTTAATATTCCCGTAGCAAAGTTTTACAGAAAGGTCTTAATATTTTTGTAACCAATTTTTACATAGGTTTTAATATTTCTGTGGTAAATTTTTACAGAAAGGTCTTAATGTTTATGCAGTAAATCGTTATAGAAAAAAGGTGGTTAGCTGTGTGCAATTGAATGAGAACTGACGTGGACCTCTGGACTCGGTTCAAAAACAGACATTTGATGCTGCACTCTTACTTCTCCCAGTGAAATGTCACATCCATTAATTTTGTTAATTCTTTCGACTAATAATAGATTCTAGTGGGGATGTATGAAATATATTGTGAGAAATATACTTTTATTATAATTAAAACCGCTTTTGTACTTGGATTCAACATTACCTTGAAAAAAAAGGCCAGAAAATTTTCAGAAGTATGGTTTGATATAAATTTTTCATTGTGGATGGAAGGTTTATAGAATTCTGGCCAAGGGTCAAAGCACTGGATATGAGGTCATTCAGCGCTGAATGGGAAAATCAGAGCAGAAAGGTTAAAAAGGTGTATCAGGAACAAAACCTCGCAGTTGCGCTAGGAAACAACTGTCAAGAGAGGGTGGAAAGCAAGATGGAATTAAGAAAACGACTGGAGGTAAAGTAAAAGGAACGAAAGCGGTTGCAACTAGGGGCCGAATGAACGCTGACAAGAACTTAAAAGTAATTCCCACAGTGCACCGCATGAGGTGCACTGACGGCGCTAGCCCCCTACGGGACTTTTTATGTGAAAAAGTAAATTTGACAAAAAATTTTTGAAAGACACAAATTCAATTAGACGATTTCACAGAAAAGTCTGACTTTCAAATTTATTTAACAACGGTTTAATCTTTCATAATTTTACTGGTATCTTTAGAAATGATTTCAAAGAGTATTTCTGTAATTGAAAGTTATTTACTGTTAACTTTTAAAATAAAATTGAAAATATTGTTTTGGTTTTTGTTTGCACAGAAGTCTCTTTACCACAGACTTTAAAGGAATTACTACTGAATCGTTTTGATTTAATAGTCAACGTTAGAATATTTAATTCAGCCGTTGGGTCGGAAAAAAATCAACAGGATGCACGGGTCAGTATAAATTTAAACTGTACCCTTACTTATTTTTGGAAAACGTCAGCTCTAAGCTGAACACAGCCAAGCCTCTTCCTTTTCTCTTCATAGCCGATGGGATTTTATAATAAAACAATCCAGCTGGCCAGGCAAAGGGATTTAAAAGGAAAAACATAAACGTTACTGGGAAAATCCGGTAACATTTTAGTTGTTGCTGAAAAGCACCAGCTTTCAATGATTTTCATCTCTTTCTCCCGTGATTCTTTCTCTTTTCTGACTCTTTCATCCCATGACAACTCTTTCTTTTCCACGCAAAACACATAACTGGTTCTCTTTACAATCTTTCCTTTTCTCTCACAAAATGGATAACTGAATTTTATTTGCCATATATTTATCCTAATATTTCGTTAAATATAAGTACAAGCAAGGAAGTAAATACTGATTTGGATTCGAGGCATATATTAACATAAGAATATTAAGAATATTCTCCTAAATGAAACCAATGGAGTTTGTGAATTCCAGCATCGAAGACAGAAGGTAAAAGCTTTCTTCGGCGACATCCAGCATGGCTAATACTAATGATCCATCCCTCAGGAGTTCAGGTGCACAGAAACAGGAGCTAGTTGTGAACTGACTTATTCCATCGTGAAGCGTACTCATGATGATCGATTGAAATACTAGTTGAGGTCAGGTAAATGGCGATGAGTACTGCTTATCACCACCGTGGTTCAGGTGGCACTACTGGGCTGATCAAACTTATGTCTCTGTCTCGAGATAATGAAAATTTCACCTTCTCGTTTCACCTACTTCTGAAAAAAGAGCTTTCGTTAATATCTTTCATCTTAAAACAATTATTGGTTGCAGGTACAAGAATCTGATCAGACATCTATAAAATTGCAAAGGGAAATAATTTGATTTTAATTAGTTAAGAAATGATACGAATAAAGCACATTAAAGAGCAGTGTTAAACTCAAGGATACAGGAGTCACTACAAAATCCATGTAAAAAATACAAAAATTTTCTTAGCTCTTCACCCAAACTTTTAAGGGTAAAGTGAGTTCAAGTTTTCTACAATCCACGCGGAGGATTCGTTATTTGTTAAGTATCAAAATCGAATAGAGTGTGGGCAAAAAATATACAAACTAGTGAGAAAGTTACAGAAATTCTTTGGCCACATGCATCTCACTTTTCTTTCCACTTCCTTCAGATGCTTTCCTTCTTTATTCAACTTCTTCACCAGCTGTGGTATCTATGGAATTTGGAGTTTCAGAAGCGTTCTATATGCCACTTAACATTGGTATCAAGGACGTAGCACGTCTCCTCACAATTTCTCTGTTATAGCCCTTCATGATGATTGCTCCGGTTACCTCATTTAAGTAATTAGTCATAATGTCCTTAACTAAACCCATGGGATAGTTAACTGCCTTCACATGCTTCTCCTTCAGCAAAACAACGTCACCTTTCTGTAATTTCTTTGCTTCACTGGAGCATGACTAGGTTTAGTATTGCCTGCCTGACCAACTAACTGTGAAAGGAATTCCGAATGATATATTTCACTCAACCTCTCTCTGGTTTTATTCATCTTAGTGAAACTGTCCTTCCTATGATCTTCGGGATCTGGTTCTGGCTTCCAATTAACATTTGAGTCTGAAGGTGCGAAGGGTATGATATCAAGAGTAACTAAATCATGACCTTTGATTAGCAATTCGGGGATTATTGGGGAAGGGATTTCAGATTCAAATGATTCACTTCTACTTCTAATGAATTCTCTCAAGGCAACTGGACGTTTGTTCACAAAGCGCTTTGTTTGTGCAATCACAAAATCAAATTCAACACAATTTAGGGCTGAGTTTCTTTATTCTTATGAACCAAAAATTAGTCTCTTTGTTTGACACAAGATTCTACCAGCCTACCTAATGAATTTACACCCTATAAAATGTTGTTCAAACTTGATTGGCTTTACTTTCCTTTACTCTGGGTACAGTCGAGTATCTACAACCTTTAATAAATAAAAAAATTACATTAGATCCAGCAACAGTTGTGAACCTAATCTGAAAGCACTGGCTCTGTTATGCCATAGTCAAAGATAGTAGCTGAAAACATCTTTAAAACTCCCTAACAGTCAAGTTAAAACATAACCTTAAGCATAAAACCCAAACCTCAGCCTTTTTTCTATCATGTTTTATGCAGTAAGGACAGAATTGATCAGTAAATATATACCTAAAAGGAATGTAAGGAGATCTACTCTAAAATATCCGCAAAATGATTGGTTAGGCGTGAGAGCACGCTCATTTAAATGTTGTACATGTCTCCAACACCCTTTTAACTACAGAAAACTGCCGAGGAATATGAAACTGCTGACTGCATAAAGACCAGAATGTGCTAGCCTAATATGAATGTCTGAAATGATTAATTCTGACAATTTACTTTCCTTATAAAGTTGTTTTCACCTCCGGTTCGAGCGCCTAACTTTTTTCAAATCAGGCTCCTTTATCCCTTGCGTTATTGTTAATGTTTATTTATTTACATTGCTTTCAACTCTAAAAATTATGCTCAAGCTCTTACTGTCCTGCAATTTATATTAAAAATAATGCTTTTATTTTACTTTACGGTTATTGTTTGTTTATATAATACAGTAAATATAACCTCCATAGCAAAAAAGAAAACGGAACGACGTCAATAATCTGAAAGAAAACGATGTTCATGTATACAGGGGTAACTTGATTGTCACACTTCTGTAAGCCAGGTTTATTTAATTTGTGTTATATAGGTATAGATATTTTGAGGTTTACATGCATATTTTAAAATTAGCAAATCATTGTTATAAGGCTTTTAGAGGTGTATATACTTAAGAGTAATTGTTGTAGGAGGTTAAATGTAAGATGACCTTGAGTGTTTTGGGATGATGGTTGGGGGTGTATTTTTGTTTTTAATGATATTAAATTGTTTTAGTATGATAATTTACGGTATATTTTTGTTTGAACTATTAAATTAGGCATTAAACTGTTAAAATATGCACTTATAAGCGTTTTGGTTTAAGGGGTACATGGTATAAATATACTTTACAGCAAAAACACGCATTCACTTATATATACAACGATATATCCGAGTTTCTTTTATGACGGTGTAGGCTCGGACCCTCTTATCGGTTATCTTGGCAAGCTACTACTTAGCCTGTTCCTTCCACCTATCAAATTTACCTCTCTCTCTCTCTCCATAAAACATAACTTCACATAAATATTCAATTGACTAACAAGATCGGGAATGTCTCTAAGTCTTATTATGTTGAGCAAAGAAACGGAAAATATCCCCAAGTTGGGCTCTTTGATCTGCTGAAATTGTCTCTGCAAACCATTTCATACAAATTACCCGTATAAATATGGAGACTATGGAACTTAACAGCATCCCTGGCCTTCACTTCAAGCTTAATATTAATGAATTTATGTACATACCTGTGAACACTTATTTAACTTATGGAAGCTTGAATATCTTTCTGTAGGCACTACGGACCCTTTCGCTCATTCACCCACTGAACACTTGAGACGTTAGCCTTTATGTTATCATCAGAAGGCTGAATTGGAACTGGAAAACACAGATCCTGTCAATATTGGAATCATCATCATCATCATCATCATCATCATCATCATCATCATCATCATCATCATCATCATCATCATCATCATCTTAGAAAGTTTGGACCTGTAAGAAAATTTGAAGCCATTAGTTGCTTATAGCTCAAAAACCTGGTGACACAATCAGCTGGATCTTCAATTCCAATACAAATTTGAATGATATAGGCAATACCTCAAAAAGTCTTGAAACTTGTTCAAGACGATGAGGAACAAACGTAGATTTCACCTGCTGAATAATAATAATCATAGACTGGTAGCTTTCAGCAGCATCAAAAACACGTACATTTATTTCATTAAGGGATGGCTCATTACAGTTCGTTTTATGCATAAACTGCTTCTGCAAACAATCATTCATACCAAACCAAAAAAAAAAAGTACTGCCAAACTGTATGTATGTCAATATTCCAAGCTTCGAGGGATTCAGTGAGTTCCCTCATTTTCCCAATAAATTCACAAGGATCATTCCCATACGACAGCTTAAGTGCTGACAGCTGTTTAGCAGCTGGATATTTCTGGGCTAATGGTGAAGTAAAAGCTTTGTGAATCAAATCCTTTGCGCTTTCATAATGATGACCTCCTACATCTGAAGACATGATCAACACAAGAGGTTCATTACGAAGCTGTCTTTTTAAAAATATAAGCATCTCATAGCTAGATAACGAATAATTACTAATGATATTCTCGAAATTACGAGAAAATGTACCAAGATCCTCACCTACCCTATTTCCATACTCGGGAAATGGCAACTTTTTTAACTTTTATTTAAAAATAACAAAAAATACAATATTTACATTATTTCAACAATTAAAGTGTTGAACACAAGAATTTTTTTGTAATAATTTTCCCCAATTTTCCCCATACAAAAATCCTATAAACCGAAATGGCAAATGAGGCAGTTTAAACTGATTGCGATACAAACCTTCATTAAGAGAGGCCTGGCTAGCCTGACTGCTAAAAGTCCTGCCTCTTCTAACTTTGATATACAAGCAAAAATTCTTTTTCTCCACACAGCTATCATACTCTGCTTGGAATAATTCCTCTCTATCCTCATCAGAAATCACCGATATCTGATTATTTAATTCTTTGATATCGTAATGAAGAGAGTTCATATGCATTACGGTCTGCCTAACCACCCCTTCCGAATAACTCGAGATATTAGCTTTAACTAGATGAGAAGTCCTTGTGACATCTGATAGCATATATTGATGACTTCGTTTAAAGCCTCAAGATAAATCATGATCAGAATGCAATTCGCACAAAATAAGCAAAATTCCACGGTAGCCCAACATAAGCCAATTAGCATGGAAAAATGAAGCCAACCAACCGACGACCAAGTGCACTACTCGGGAATTGACAACGTCCCTGCAACCCACCTTCTATAAGGAAAACGTCCCTACAACCCACCCTCCATAAAAAAACGACCATGCAACTCACCGTCTATAAGGGCAATGTCCCTGCAACCCACCTTCTATATTGAAAAAGTCCCTGCAACCCACCTTCTATAAGGAAAACGCCCCTGCAACCCACCTTCTATGAGGAAAACGTCCCTGCAACCCACCTTCTATGAGGAAAACGTCCCTGCAACCCACCCTCTATAAAAAAAACGACCATGCAACTCACCTTCTATAATGAAAACGTCCCTGCAACCCACCTTCCATAAGTAAACAGTCCGCGAAGTCCAACACCGATGACAGGTCAAAACTTCGGCGACATCCAGCGTAGATAATATTAACCAATGATCCATCCCCTAGGCGTTCAGGTGCACAGAAACAGTTACAGGAGCTAGCTGTGAATTTACTTATTCCAATGTAAAGTGTACTCAGTGATGATCAATTAAAATAAAAGTTGAGGTCAGGTTAGTGGAGAGGTATAACACTTCCTTCCACTGTAGTTCAGGCAGTACTACTGTCACTGCGTTTACCGAACCGAACTTCTTCCTCTGTCCGAGGCAAGGAAAAGTAAGGTTCTCGTCTCACCTTCTGAAAAAAAAACAACTTTCGGAAGTATCTTTCATCTTAAAACAATTATTGGTTGCAGAGGCAAGAATCTGGTCAGACCTTTATAAATTACAAAGGGAAATAATTTTATTTTAGTTAGTTATTATTAGGAAATGACACGAATAAAATACCCTGAAGAGCAGTGTTCACGCAAGGATACAGGAGTCACTAAAAAGTCTCAATAAAAAATGGGTTACATACAAAACCATTTTCTTCGCTCTTCACCCAAAACTTTCAAGGGTGAATTGTGTTCAAGTTTTATATATATATATATATATATATATATATAGTTTTCAGCACTAAATGGCTACTTTTGAGTATAACAATATCCATCATGGAAACTAAAAGAAAATATGTAAGACAGGAATTACCACGAACTTAGGGCTACGAAAGATGTGTTATTTGTATGAAAACATACGGACACCCTCTGTCTACCTGCGTGAAAATTACGCCCCCCGCCCCCTCCCTCTCTCTCATTTTACTCTCATTTGAATGAAGACTTCCTGCTCTCAGAGCAGCAGATGTCAAACAAAATACAGTCAGAGAAATGAGACGTGAGCAGCTGTCGCAAACATCCTCGCGTACCTCAGAAAATGTGAAGAAAAGTGCATGGCAACAGAAACAAGTCTCCTGACGAATGTGACATGTTGCCATTCGGGTGTATTAATGGGATGAGGCGCCTGCTTTATTATTTATAACAATCTTTGTTGTGTTGTAATTGTGACACCCTTCTCTCTGAGGAGAAAGCTTGACTTTGAAGTCATATAATATATTTTAAGATATCTAGGACAACAGGCTGACGCCCAAGAGGGCTTTGCTCTCAAAAGAAAATCTGTACACACACACACACACACACAGAGAGAGAGAGAGAGAGAGAGAGAGAGTGAGAGAGAGAATGATATGCAGCGGAAATCTTGATTGTCAGTACGAATCCTCCCTTTAAATTATTATTGATTAAGGAATTAAATTTCCATAGACTGAGCCTCTTTGTTTCTGATGTCATTGAACATGATCTAGTTAATTGCCTTATTAGCGGCAAAAAGTATTACGTGCCTTTACCAGCTTGCAGTCCTTTGATTTAATGATGAGTATAAATTATTCTTACCGGCAAGTCATTAGTAGCTTCATAAACTCAGGTGTTTGTCTTTCGAGGTGTCTGTTTGTATACCGTATATATATATATATATATAATTATATACACTGCTGGAAGGAAACCAAACAATATATATATATATATATATATATATGTGTGTGTGTGTGTGTGTATATTTATTTGTTTACATATGCATCCATAATACATACTTACTGTACATGTATACAAATACATGATAAATATCCATCCGACGTTTCTTGCATTTGCATCTTCTTAATTAACCTCATAAATCCCTCAAAGTCTTTTTAATCTTTCTCAAACCTCAGAAAATCCATCATTAATCATGCATTATCCAAGTCCCATGACTTTGATTATAGCCCTAATCGAAACCAATTGACGATTTTTTAATTCCAACTTTTGCAATACATTTTCTGTAATTAGTTTCTGATTATTAGGTCGAGTTTAAATTCCCATCGAGAAGTTTCGATTGGGAATGTAGAAAGAAGCGGGAATTCAAGGCCAAAGTCTTGCACTGGGATATAGAAAATTAACCCTTACTGCAAAACGCTGTACATCACTGAACTCTGGGCTCGTTCGTAGGATATACTGTTATTTGCCAGGATATGTATGACCCTCTGAATCCTGAAAGGAAAATAGGAAACGATAAAACTTATACAATTGTTGTATTCCTTTAAGATTAGTTTCATGATACAATGAATAAATACACAAGGGATCTGATTTGTTTTTTATTTCTTGTTTATTTTAGCTAGGTGTTCTTTAAGGTTTAAAGATCACTCATGAACTGGAAAAAGTTAAGGAACTCGTGATCATGACCCGTGCCCAGGCTAAGACCTGGAGGAACCAGGTAGTGGCTAATAATGACTCAACAGGTAAGCCTATTTGCCCCAACTCCACGGCAGACCCCTTCAAACTACTTTTAGCTAACAATGTCATAAGGTCGTGCTGAGAGAAATTCGCCCCCCACTCCCCCCACCTCTCTCTCTCTCTCTCTCTCTCTCTCTCTCTCTCCACCAAATTTTAATTTGATGAGTGATAAAACTCATAAACATTAAAGCTTGCAGTCCTCTTTCATCTTGGGAATAAACACTCACAGCAAGCAAAGATTCCTGGAAATGTTTGAGAGCATTAAATTTAATAAGTTGAAGAGTCACTGCGAGTTCCTTCAAAGCAAAAAAAAAAAAAAACAAAAAAAAAAAAACTATATTTAGCTATTTACATCCTTCATCAATTGGAATTTTTTCTCATGGCTCTCGAGTTATGCTTTTTTTAATTCGTGCCAGCCCTTGATCTTCTGATGCAATCGTCTACTTTTTGCATTGCAAAGTTGCATAATATTTGCAGGCTTTCATATTAACGTGTGTGTATTTGTGCGCGTGTGTGTGTATGCACACGTGTGTTTATTTATTTATTCAGGTATATTTGTAAAGTAAAAAGAAATAGTAATTCATAAATGATTAGGATTTAAAATCCTTAATATTAGTGAGGGGTACGTTTCCTCTGGAAGAGAATTTCTCACGTGAATTTTGGTAAAAAAAATCTTTCTTCTGAATGAAATGTGCTTAACGAGGGCATTGAATCCATCCATTAAATATTTACTTTGACTTGAAGATATATCTTGAGAGATTTCTGGCTTCTGTGTCATGGTCATGTATTTTCAGAATCTTCAAATACATTAAGAATCTTGTTTACACGCTAAATAGTGTTTTATGTATTTGTCGGAAACAAGACAACGTATTATTTTAAAATGCGGGCAAGAGTCCTAATTGATATCTGAGCTCTTCTTCAACAACAAACTCTCCTCTTGCTGTTGAAACGAGTAAAACAGACGATATCAGTTATTGTTTATAGATAAAACCTCTTTCTTTTCTCTGCTATTTTGTGTAAATCTTTCATAGTGTGTGACTAATAGATAATATAATTCAATTTGGAGGAAAAATATTTGGCACTCAAGATATATTCAGTTTAAAATAGGCTCAGATTGTCCTGCTATGTCAAAACGATGATTTAAAAAAAACAATTGGATAAAATAAAAATTGGAAAAGGCTTTTATTATAAATCTCAACTTACAGAGGGTACTGAATATTCTCTGCCCAAAGGGATTGCGAGGTATGGGTGAGTTTATGGGTGATACTTCCTGAACTCTGACCTGATTATAT
>JANJGK010000031.1:14866885-14869385 GCA_039081455.1 Macrobrachium rosenbergii
CCTTACAGTATTATTTGTAAAACTAGAGTACACATCTTTTCAAAGTATTTCTAGCCTATTCAAACTTCGTTCTCTTTCCGAGCATGCTTATACGATATGTCGTCTTCAGCCACCCTTTCCGAACAGTAAAATGTTCCCAGATCTTCCTCTTTCATCTGTATTTCGGCATAAAATAGATGCTTCCTCATAGTAAAATTTTAAAGGCTAATTTAACAACGAATTAAGATCTGCAAAATCTACGAGGTAACGTATTTCCAGGTTAAGAACTTCAAAAGCTGTGTGTTTAAATAATGTAATTTGATCTCATGTTTATATTTTTATATATATATATATATATATATATATATATATATATATATATATATATACTATATGTATATATATATACAGTAGGTTTGATACTTCCCAACATCAAATTGAACTCGGGAATCTCGTCTTCCGTAACTGAAAAAGTTTGTGCTTACCCCGTAGAGTTTTGTAAGATTTCCCCCCCCTCATTTTAAATAGTTAACTGTCATTGCGTAACAAGTTACTACAGTCATTATACAGATCCATTTATTCAATCTCTAGTTGCGTTGGCTAAAATACTCCTCTGTTGAGTGTCCCTGTTCTTAATTCTTCAGAAACCTTATAGTTATTGTTGTTGGTTACTTTCTATTATGGAAATTTTCTTATTTGATATAGTGCCAAGCAGCAAAGGTTATTACAAGACTATATAACACATTCTGTTCCACCGTTTCCCAAGAATGATGAAATGACGAATTTCAGTAAAGGAATGGCCAAGAACTTTCAGCCTAAAAGCATCAAAGAACGTCTGAAGAATCAAGAGTTGTTGATATTTATGACAAAGTCACAATAAGAAGGGCAAGAATGGAATGGAAACACGAAAACGTGAATGAAAATCGGAGCTAATTATTTTGAAAAAAATGGCGGAATAAGTGTCACTCAGCAGTTAACCTTTGGTAAAAGGATGCTTTGAAAGGATGCCGCTAAATGTTTCAGTATAGAGGATATTGAAATCAAAGTCCCGAGTACTGACTAAGTACAAGTGGTTCTTAACCAGGGGTGCTCGCACCCCTAGGGAGTGCGAAGCCGGGTTCCTAAGGGGTGCGAGTAAGCCTATGAATATTTAAAGCAAATATATTTATATATGCGCATGTTATTTATTATTATTATTATTATTATTATTATTATTATTATTATTATTATTATTATTATTATTATTATAGCTTTTTATTTTTATTTCAGCAATTCAGGGGGTGCGAGAACTGAATGTCGATTTGAAAAGGGTGCATACATTGAAAAAGGTTAAGAACCTCTGGACTACGAGAATAGAAAATGAGGCCACATGTTCTGTGATCTGAAGGAACATAGCCGGAAGCAATACTGATCTATGAATTCCCCAGCAGTAGACTTTTAAACCCTTCCTTTGAATACGAAAGTTCCCTTACGTCATACTGATGATCTTCCACTGCCTAAACAGAGGATGAGAAAGTGATGCAGAGGAAAAAAAAATCGTTATCCTCTGTGTTGTCAGATGTATGTGGGTGTAGGAGAATACAAAAACGTTAGCCTAAGATTGTCCAGAGAAATTCTAGGCGAATGGTATATCATTTTTATTAATCCATATTGTAGAATCTTCCAGTTTTTAGTCTCTATTTTATTCAAGGTCACCTATTTTTACAGCTTCGTTTTACCAATACTTTTATGACCTCAAAATATTTACTTTACTGCATTTATATACTTCTTTACTTTATGCATGATGGCTTTTAATCCTTTATTTGGCCTGTATTTTAACCATTAGTTTCAAAATACTTTACTTTATCTGTATTTATAGTATTGCATAACTTTATTATATATTGTCTTTCAATCCTTTATTTGACGTGTATTTTAACCAGTAGATAAACCTACATGAGGAGAACTTTGGTATTTTAAAACTTGGTCAGATCAAAGACAAACAGAATAAAAGAAATTTATTTTATTTCTTAAAGAAATCAGCCGTGATACTTTTCAGCTGACCGGAACCTAACGTCAGATTTCTGTATTCCAACCGGCCTGCAAATGGATTTATTATGGGGTTAAATTTATTAATAATTATAAGGAATACAAATGATCACTGGTTCATTAGGAGACTGCTATAAGCAATACATTAAACTCTAAAAGGAGAATATCAGTCTACCTACATGGTAAGTGTATTCCAATAACTTAGCATCTCGTGTGCATTAAGTAGAATAAAGTTAGTGGTCAAGTTAACGCTACTTAAAATCAGTCATCGTATTAGCTACTCTCTCTCTCTCTCTCTCTCTCTCTCTCTCTCTCTCCTCTCTCTCTCCTCTCTCTCTCGTCTCTCTCTCTCTCGAAATTTCTCTGCTGTAGGTGCATAACTTGGTTGAAATCTCGCCTTGATCAAAGGCTTCGTTCCACATTAATTAGCGATTCGAGACAGAGTTCAGAGACCGACCAAGAAAACCACAGTAGCAACTCAAAGGGGAGCGAGAAC
>JANJGK010000031.1:14874385-14908660 GCA_039081455.1 Macrobrachium rosenbergii
TTTCAAAAGAGGCTAGGTTGTTAAAGTTTCTATGTAGTTCATTTATTTTTATTTATTTTATTAATTCTAATGGGATTGATGAATAGTGTTTACGAATAGAGAAAATAATAATATATTTTTGAACTATATCATATATTAATTTAATAAAATTCTTTGTATTTTACGGAAAATCGAAGATTTAGCTTCTAGGTTAATAAATAAGTTATCAGTTACTGTTTATTGTCTTATTTTTATTATTCTATAGTTACTTGAACTGTCAATAGATGTCCATAGCGGCGCTGTCCCCGTGTTTTTTACGATATTACGAAGACTACAAGCCTAAAATTAAATGCGTAACACGTCATGCAACTGTTGGATAATTTAAATAGCAGAATATTTAATTTATAGTTATTAATTTTAATACATTTAAGTCAAAATTGTACATTTAGATATATATAATTCTAGTTCTTAAATACGATTTTCGCATGATTCTATTTTAGGCTCGTTATCTTCACCAAAATAAATAACAACAAAAGCCGACGAGGATGTAACTAATCGTATGTTTTCGCAAATATGTAAGTGTATTCATACGGATAATTGTGTAATATTTACTCTGATGCAGTCTTAGATCACTATAAGGCATATTTAATGCCATTTGTCAGATTCTTATAATATATATGAGCTGTCTGCATTTGAGTTGGTCACCTGGTTTGATCACCTTCCCTATGATCAGACCTGTTATTAAAGTGGTAATTGACTATTTTTCTTCATCATATTGGATATAAGTCTCGTCTAAGTACATTAAAAGTTAAGGAATGCGTTTATAGAAGTTCCGTAACAACGTAACATACAAAATAGTATATTATAACTTTAAGTATAACGAAACTATCATGCTTTTAAAGACCATATTTCCCGTCCATCTTTAACCCCTAATTGTCAGGTTGTGTTTACAGCGAAACTTCGTGTTGTTTAAGTGCCCTAAGGAGACTGGACTTAATTAAGCAACTTTCAGTTCGAATTCTAGGTTAATCTACGTAGGGTAACCTAGATTTTGGCCTGTGGCCCAAGATCTAGGCCACAGGCATAAATGTAGGTTGTTCCATTCTCAGGTAGGCTACCCTACTGATCTTGGGTACAGCAGTTGAATTGTGACACAGGATCATTTTTAATTATTGTGGGATTGGAGACTCGAAATTCCTCCGAAGTGTATGTCAAGAGTAACCTAGTTGGTGCATTCCTCTGCAGTCTTGGCACACTGTTGTTTGTCCAGCCTAAGCACTTGTGTAGTTGAGTGTCAAAGCAGGAGAATAAATTGCCTGTTAGGTAAAGGAATGGCAGAGGGTCAGATTTACATGTTTCACAAGGTAGCCTAGTTACGTATAAATGTGTGTCAAGATATGTTTGTTGTTTAAAAATGAAGTAAGTTAGATTTTAGGAATAAGTGAGTGGATAGTTTTCATTCAAGGTGTTAGGCTTAGCAGGTCATAAGGAGTCTCAGGAGACAAACAGAGGATCGCAATGTCTTAATTTTGGTGTTGATGAATCAATCTCTTGTGAAGGTAAGGCACTGGAAAAATAGAAAGTATATTAATTTCTCCTACAACTCGATTTGATGTATTGGGAGGACTTTGCTTAACAGCTTTTGGTGTGTATTGTAAAGTTCAAAAGGCTTTGTGTACCTTTTAGAAGGTAGTGCCTTGAACTCACATCATTATGATTTGATGAGATGTTTTCCTTTTAGGCTGACAACTCTGAGGAACTGATGGGTTAAAACCCTGTATATCATATACTGGAGTGAACCCTTGTACATCATATACTGGAGAGTACTGTTCTTCATGTAGATCAATAGCTTATAAAGGTAAGGCACTGAAAAAATTATTTTAATAATAAAAGTAATAACTGAAAAAACTAGAAATACTTGTACTGATTTGATATGCTTATGAGACCAGTTAAAGATTGCCTTTTGATTGATTATGGAAATAAAAATCTGGTGCAGTGTGTTATGTATTTTTGTATAAACATCAATTGAAAATTGACAACCGATTGTAGTGAACAGGAGGCCAGACTTCACAGAGTCAATGATGGGGTTTTAGTAGTATTTGGAACCTTGTGTGGTAAACATTTTGTTAAAATAAAAAGCATTTGAAACTGTATATGGTAAACATTTTGTTCAGAATTTTGTTCAGACAAGTACAGTATATTTGATACAGACTTGTGTAAATTGTAGAAAGCAGTACCAATGGAAAGATATATAAATTTTGCTCGGGAAGACATTCGTAACAGAAGGATACAAGAAAAGCCTAATGAAACTTTGTAGAGGAGATTGCTGTCTACAAAACTAAAAATTTTAGTTTTATAGTTTCTTGACTGTAGAGTGCGATTGTGTTATTACTGGAATACCTCTGAGTGTAGGACATTTTTTACTGAATTAATAGATAATACTGCATTATTACTCATCTGCATTTGATTTCCATAGCATTTTTTACTGATTGAACACTAAGGACTATATTATTATTCAGCCCACCACTGTTAGCTTATAACAGGTTATAAAATTCACTGCTTAGTTAACAGGGTGCTATGGATATTTCGGGAAACACCCACAGATGTTTTTCCCCTCTGGGATCGAACGCTGGTCCCTAGCTAATTATGCGATGTGGTTAACCCCCTGAGATAAAGATAATAATAAAGATAATTTGCATTATAGTTTGAATTTTTTAACATTAACTATTATGGAGACTGAATGAAATTTCAGGAAGATAGCCTTGGTAAAGCACCACAGATTTTTCTAATTATGTCACTTTTTATATATATTTTCCATGATTTTCCATGATTTAATTAACCTGTTTCATGTCTTTCAGGTGATCTACAGTTTCCAAATCCTTGAAGAAAGTAAAGATGGATTTTGAAGTGAATACTCCAGAGGAAGTTGTCTAGTCCTTTAACAAAGATAAGTGTTAATCAGCATTAATTGAGGTTTCTGGGTGAGATAAAAGCTGATTGTTCGGATGGTACCTCAGCTATTAGATGTTTTTCCTTTTATGGAAATTTAAAAATGCAATTTTAAGTTTTGACAGGAGTCTGCAATAGAATGAAGATGTGGAACTGAGGTTTGTAGACTGTCAGTAACAACAGCTTGTAGAATATTCTAAAATGAAAGTTACCTTTTCATAAAGCAGTAGTCATTGCAATAGGAAAAGGAGCAAAGGAAGTAAATTATTTTAGTATTCGTAACTTTTATATAAAGATCTTGTCACAGCAACCCCTTAATTTAATGGACTCATATTAACATTGTTCTTTCATGGCTACCATTTCAGATTTCCTCCATTTTTTAGTAAACCTGTTGAAAGTCAGGTGTAAAGTACTGGTTAGTTTAGTCTAGGAACTGTGTAGAATTGATGTTAGCTGTAAGATATCTATAAAATATTCAAGTGCTTGCTAAAATATAGAGTCTTTGTTACTTATCAGAAAGCCAGACCCCGAAGTGTTTGTTAAGTTGGGGTGGTAATATACCTGGAGCATTTAAGATAAATGAGAGGGGTAGAGCAACTATAGTTCTAAGAGATTTTACCAGATTGTGTGAAAGTATTGAAATAGTCTTGTAAATCTTATAGCCAGACCCAAATGATAATAATAATTATTTAATCGAGATACAGACTCCAACCACAGGGCACTTCACATGCGGGTGCAGCTTTTTGATTGTGTGGGTGTTCTATCCAAGATTAAGAAAGTCTTCTTTACGCACTGTCTCATACCCTGTGAGATGGACATGAATATCATTTGGCAAGGAATCTTCAAACGTTCCTTTTTTCAACAGTTGTCCACCTGCAGACACCCAAGCATGGCATCACTGGTGAAAAGGTTGTAAGACTCGAGAAGATTCTCTATAAATTAAGTGCTGTTATATTCATTAATGATAATAATAATAATATAATAATAATAAATTTTAAACAAGATATGGAAGTATTTATTGTAATCTGCTGATTGAAACTTACATAAGACAGCGTAAGTCATTTTTTTAAACAAAATTTGCATTGACGTCCACTTTTTAATTACCTAACGCAATATATTGGTGACTAAACAACTCATTAACATATCCTTGATAAAATACAGAAATTCAACACTAGTTGGAGGAGACCCTGTCCTGTCTGTGCCCCTCTCAGTAAAAGGGATGCTTGAGGCATTATAACTACAGTAATTATCTTTCACAGTGATATCTTTTAAGCCAAAATATTTCGATTTGAAATTATATTAATCTCTTCCTCTTCTCCTCAGGAAAGCATCTACATCTACAACCTACAGGCATAAATGGGACAAGTTGAAGTAACAAAAGTCTCACTTTGGAATTCTGCAAGTTTCCTGCTATGAAAGAAGATTGTTAATTAAGAGAAGACTGCATTTTTAATTATCAATTTGTCTACTTCTGACTGTTAAAACTAGGGCAACATAAGATTTATTGTATTGTGTAACTGTTAGTGTATCAGAGTCATAACAGTGCCTATGACACAAAGCCAGGTAGAATCCAGCTTTGCCTCTTGATATTGCTAAGTATGAACTGTAGAAGTCTCTTATTTATGAGGTAGTTCACTATGGTTCAGAATATATGCACAAACTGGCTACTGGTTTGATAGGAGCTGTCAGGTAGCTAACATAATTCAGGATACGTATCTTCACATTCATTTCTTGTTAGCTTAGCATAACTTATCCAGTAGCTCAGTATGACTGAGAGTATGTAGTTTTTCTTAAATTTCTTATCTATTTCAGTTTATTTCCTCTACATGTTTCTAGAATCATAGTTTTTATGTAAAGTTCAAGGCAGTTTAATATTAGTTATTGGGTAGCATAGTATGTGTGTCATACCACATAGTTTTTAAGTTTCTCATTTTGATGTGTACTATCAAGTTACTCAACAAGCATCAAGATACATTGTTTTTAATGTAAGATTCTTGGGAGTTTAATATCGTATGTCAGATATTGTTGGTACACAAGTAAGTCTCAGTAATATTCAAATCACTTTAAATTAGATGTCAGTAATCCAGGGAATTTCAGAGTACTGAGCATCCACCCAATTCTTGATTAAAACAGTATTAGCGATAAGATGACTGAATACTTTTCAGGATACATCTTTTTTAACTCAAAATACGTACTAAATTTAATAAGAGCTGTCATTAAGTTAATACTGTACAGTACCCTGTATGTCAGATAGACAGGGTATAGTATATTAGGTAAATTATCAGTTGCTATTATTTGATGGATGGTCACGGCTATATGTGACTTGTTTCTTATAGGATAGTCTTGTATGTTCAACCATATTTATTTCTTTAACTTTGTTAATATCACTTGTCAGGTAATTAATTATGTTTCAGTATACAGTATCTGCTTAGAACTCATTTTCTAGAAATTCATGTGTGATTTAAAATAGTTCATTAGCAAGAGAGAACATATTTGAATACTGTATATGGAATTTCTCCATGGTAGTCAGTACTGTATAGTTAAAATAATTTTGTAAAATAAAGCCTGAGACATATTAACTTCATAGAAGAGGTAAATAATTTATGATAGTTTTGCTCAGAATGTCTTCTAGATAGTCACACTAGCCTCCATCACAGCAGGAATTTGGAGATAAGCTTTTTGTATACTCTTCATGTCTGTAATCCATAGAGTTTCAGTTATGGAGTTTTATCAGAGCTTAATAGCTTTTATGTGCAGGCTTTGTTTAATACAGAAGGGATATCATAGCCTTGAAGTATTTACATGCTGCCATTTCAGGACAGGAAATATTTCAGAATTTAATTTAATACTTATTTCAAATTTGATGAAAGATGAAGAGCTTACATAATTGGAAAGTGATAGAAGTATACTCTCTTAAATTTGCACGAAGCTTGCCATGTAATTAGTGCATTCCGTTAAAAATTAAACATAAGTTGATTAAAAGTAAATATCATTAGTACTACTCAGTAGCTTGTGAGAAGCATTAATTTCATGGCATTTGCATATTTCAAGACTGCTGGCATTTGAAGGTTCTTAATTGAAAGTGTTCCTTTCAGAATATTGTTGTGTTGTTGACAATAGTATTGTAAATAAATGGCTTAATAAACTCATATTCAGTTGTAACTATAAGGAGAAGTTTTTCCTAACTGACAGTTGTACTATTTACGTAAATGAATTATTCATTACTCAAATGTATGACTTCGATGATAATTTGGTCTTGTTGAGAATGGTGCTTTAGATAAATGAGTGAATAAGCTCACATTCAGTGTTACTGGAAATTAGATTTTGTTAATTTCTTAGGCTAATTAATTACTATTATTGTAAGTCACAAATCCCTTGTGTTGTAGGGTTCCCACAAAGGGATTGATTTTCTATGAAAGATATAAATTACATTAAGATTATTAAGAATGAGTTTGAACAGCAGAATGGAAAGAGATAAAGATCATTTATTTAAAGCAAAGGTAAGGTATTTGATAGTCAGGGGTTTTTGGAACAGGAATACTTATCCAGACACTGACTTAGTATGAAGCTGAACCAATAACCATGTAAAATATAGGTCATGTCAGGTCATAAGTGTCATTTAGAATGTTATCTAAAGTAAGATAATAATTGAAGAGTTTTGTCATAGGAACAAAGTCATTTCAATCAATGTTTATATACTGTATATATTTTGTGTAGTTGTAAATAGATTGAGAAGCTCCCTTTCTTTAACTCAGAATTATAGGTTTTGTGAATTTTAGAACTCTCAATGCTTCAGTGTCTTGACATATAAAGATTTTTATTTTGTTGGTTAAGGTATAAATTATTTTTTGGTTAAAATCATACAATTCCCATTGAAAATCAATAATATCAAATTCCCATAAGCTGTTACTCTGTTAAAAATTTTATAGATAGGAAAGTATTGTAATACTAAGTTATTGTACATTGATTATGTTGTTCAAGGACTTCTGTACTATATTTCAGCTTTGTTCTCAGTTCTCATCAAGTCTCTAAACTTTATTCAGCTAGGAGAGGTAAATAAGGTAATTTTTAGTTGGCTTGTGTCACCAAAAATAAGTTCATAAACTTTAATCCCTTCTAGTCACATGTTAGTTATACCAGTATAACCATTACAATCAGTGTTTGGGATTTTTTGAATTTGGAAACAGAGTTACACAAGTTATCCCCTCTGATTGAATTCTGAAGTAATCTGAAGTAACAGTAATTCTTTGCAGTGTTGTTTAGCCATAGAAAAAGCGTTGAAAGATTTTTAGTAATTAGTATGAATCATTTAGAAATTGTTTTTGCTTCTCCCTATCACCCTTTCATTCTAAACTCCCCAATGTGTGACATAGATGGACCCTACTCATTTAAGAGCATTTCTGTCGTCTTTTACATGCTTTAGTCTTGTATAAACTACATGCTTTGCTTAAGCCGCCTGCACTTACTGTATTATTAAGGTTCTCTTGATATTTTATTCCCACGAGGGACTAAGTACTGTACTCCACTCTTAAATATTGTCACCTAGCATTCTCACTCTCAGCATTTGTATCTGTTTTGTTGGTCTATGATCACAGATATTTCAGTCTTAAATTGTGTAGGTATGAAATTGTAGTAAATCTTCGGGTGTAAAGTTAATTTTGTCACCAAATTCTAAAGTGAAATATTTCATAAATTTTGATCCATTTAATGGTTTGTGCCATAATTTAAGTTGTGAGTTTCATCTCATGTTAATTTTTGAGAAGGTAACTTCTTGTATTTGGTGGTGAGAACAAAGTGCGAACTAGAGCAGTGCCTAAACATTGATCTATAAACCTTGATGGTTTAAAAATAACTGTGATTGTTCAGAATTAAGGGATGGAAATTGTAGTACAGAAGTCCTTATATGTGTACATTGTATAGATTTTTAACTGAAGAGATTTTTGTACATACGTAACTGGAAATAATTAAAATAAAGGACTCCTTGGAGTCAGCATTGCAGTGCCCCGAGGAAAGTGTCCACAGCAGGAGATTTTATATCCAGTCAGTTCAGTGACCAGCTTCAAAGCAGACTCGGTGCTCTTTGCTAAGCTGAGGGCTGATTGCCAAAATGGGAAAAGCCCCTAAATACTTTGCTTGTGGTTTCCCAGATGTATTCCTAGTTTCTTGTCACTGCTGAATGTTAGTCCCTCTCAAATATATAAGAAGATTGTTATGTACAGGAAGTCTAAGGAGGGTGTGGTAGTTACTACTAAGATGAACCTTCATTCTTGTGACTGTATTTATACATAGGCTAATGCTTGCTTGACAGGTTGTGTCTTATGATATGGTATAGTGTGCCTGTAGAGTTTACTGCCAGAACGTTTTATCTGACGAATGTATAATGGCCAGAAAAACTTAATTCACTTGTAAAATGCATAACGTGAGAAACTCTATGATTTTTGTACATTGCAACATTTTGTTTTTCGTTTTTGGATCTTTGTCAATGAATGGGCTTTTAAATATTTTTAGATAGACTTATTTAAACTGTTTTTCAGAGATCTTTATATCTAAGATTGGATTATTTTCATTATGTATAGGTAATCGACCAAAATTACTGTATTAGATGGATAACTTTAGATTCTCTATTTTTAAGAAAAGTTGTCATTTTGGGGAATTTTTCTTTTGAATTGTCAAATTCGACTTGAGAAGTTAATTAATAGATTTTGTTCTTTAACTTACTGTTTCCTGGCTTGCTTTTTGACCAAAATTTGACACTTGTTGACACTGGATTCGAGTAACTGTAACACATAATACATGCTGGTATTTTAAGGTAGTTTACATGAAACTTCGTTTCACAAAATTATTGATAAAGTACTGAATTGAATTTATATCCCCCATATGTCATAAAAAGTATAGATTAAGTGCATCAAAACATTCAGTAAGTTAAAATTTATCCTTCTGGCCAAGTATACAACAATACTTTTAATAACTTTTTGGACGCATGCCATCCTTCCAAAAGGGGGTACCAGCTTGGGACTTAAACACCTTCTTGTCTTAGGCTGTATATTTCATTCGTGTATTTGACATAAAGGAGGGATAAATACTACGATGGCCATTTTTAGGGGATTCGTGAGAAACCTTACAAAATTATAACATTGTCAGTAATTAGACAAAAATGGGTGTGTAGTAAATGTAAATCGTGGAGGAATTTGGATGGTTGTATTTGTCCTAGAATGGTAAAAAAAAAACTGATTTGACAGACCTACCAAAAACGAGATTAAAATATAACACTAAAGTCATTGTGTTTGAAAGGTTATTGAACTATCATCAATACCATACAAATGGCTTGCTTTGATTTATGTGGCTCTGTGAAGTATGCAGACTTCATTGAATGCAAAATATGAATTTTAAAGACTTCATTGAATGCAAAAGATGAATTTTAGACCAATGGTTTTCCCTCTCATTTATTAGGGTTAGGAAACCGTCGTCTTCTTTAGGATACTTTTCTAAAATGAAGGCTTACTGATATGAAATCATTCCCGTGAAAGGCTTGGTGAAATTTGGAGGAAATAGAAGCTATGGAAAAGTTAGTTTCCCTTTCCTTGCAGACGTTACTCAAATATTGAATGCTAATTTCAGAAACGTTGACTTTCTTTTGTTTCATTGATTTCAGGTGCTTGCTGGTTTCCTCTAGAGGTTTTTTGCTAACAAAAGTGTTCAAATGGTAACTGAACCTGGAGTTAGAAATACTAGTCACTGGTGTTATGTGGCTATGTAGTGGTGGTAATGTTCTGAGGAATTTCATGGCTTGGTGTGATGCAAGATTTGAATTTCTAGCTTTGCAGTTGATATTGAGATGTAAGACTGGTAAATTTTTTCAGGTACAAAATTTTGGTGGGCCATACTGACATGGTAACATGAGAATTCACTAGAATGAGAACTGTTCTTACAGTTAATGTATCTGATCTTGGATAACTGGATTTAGGGCAGTCTTGCTTTGATGTCCAATTTGTCTTTCAAGATGTCAGTGGATCTTCTGGAGGTTGAGAAAGGTGGAGGTTACAATATTTAGGCAGTCCCTGGGCTAACAGTGGTCTCAGTTTACAGGGTTCCAACTTTAGGGCACTGTTAACATGATTTTACAGTGTCGTACCCAGGTTTATGGAGTTTACAGCACTGTAAGCTCCATCTGTTCCCATTGTTATTATGATGTTCCAGTTTACTTTGTTTTTCTTACCATCGGGAACGGAACCCCCGCCGTAAACCGGGGACTGCCTACAGTAGTATCCAACTGAAACTTAAGTATGATAGTCAATCCAGAACACTTTCACCTTTGCACCCTGGTTTACATTCAAATGGTACACTTTTAAGATTTTAGGTGTAATTTTTTAGGAGAAATTGACTTTTGAGAAGCAGGTACGTAAACCTGCTTCTTCTCTCAAAAACTTGGTATCTTGTGGGAATGTTTTAGAATGTTTTGAGATGAAGCTATTGTATTTAAGAAGTTTTAACTTTACTTCCTTGTTTGGATTACTGGTCTCAAGTGGGATCTCTGAGGCTGACTCATTTTAAACCTCTGGATAGAGTTGTGTCGTCAATCAGGTTTATTTCTAATGTTGACTTGTAGCATAGACATGAAGTGATTTCATTATGATTGTTGTATAAAATGTACTACAACAACAAATATCCTTTGCCCTCTTCTTTACAGTGACCTAGCTTTTACATTTACAATACTAGGCAACCTGTTGTTGCAAAATAGTTTAATTTTTAGTATCAGGTTTAGTATGACTCAGTTTGCTAGGAGTTTTACCTTTGCTACAACTGAAATGTGGGATAGTTTGCTTAGTGCAGTTGTGGAATCTTCTGATCTCGAAGTGTTGAAGTGAGGAGCAAATTTATTTCTGCTCTGCTGAAGTCTTCTGAATTTCAAGTGTAGCGGTTTTATTTTCTACTCCCTCATGTTTATTTATTTATCACCTTTTCCTAAAATTTGTCTCTCTCTTCGGGTTGATTTACCTTTGGAGCCATAATGGGTTTATAGTTTGTTGACTCTGTCCATAAGGGTTTTCAGCTGAAGCTTGAAAGTAAGAAGAAAGAAATAGCATCTAAGAATCTTACTGAAGATATCTACTTTAGGATTAAAGATCTCCTTTTAATGGTGGTGGTTTAATTTGAGTCAAGTCCTCGTTCAGGGTGCTTAAGAATTAATTCAAGGTGTTAGTTTGCACTGGTCAAGTCCTGTAATGAGAAAACTCAAAGATTAAACCTTGGTATTCATAGTATTGTTGATTAACAGTCAGGTTTTTGGAAGAGTTGATGATAAGAGATTGTGATTAAGATGTTTTTAGTTCCTCATAGCAAATGTTAGAGAATATTGATAATGTCCAGCTTGTAATTGTAAGATGTAGATCATGACAGGACTATTTATTCAATAAGTATTTATTCATTTTGGTATAATCTTGGGCTCGAGAATAAATGTAGGCTCAGAATATGGAATCCAGAAAGAAATATTTTGTGATAGTGGTGTTTGGTGTTTAAAAAGTGATTAGTGATTTTTCAGTATCTAGATTTTATTTTGTTCCTGTGGAGTTTGGTACATTTTTGGAAATTAGTTTACAATGGTGAAGTTAGTCATTCAGTGTGTTAGTTTATAAGAACAGTGTTCAACATTGTTACAGGCTTTTGTCTTGATAATTTGGGGTTGCCCCATACGTGCACAGTGATAGAATTCAGAATTCATCATCATTAATATCATTTACACTTATAGTTTCCAGTGCAGAATTCAGCTGTAGGGTTTGAATTATATGTGGGATTCAGAAAATATTTTATGATCACTCAGGATTCAGGAAGTGTTTGTTCTACTGAGGTTTTGATTCAGAGAGTCTCTTAGTTTATGCCAGCTGTGGAATTAGAAGAAAGTTTTTAGTGTGTGATAATTTTACATTTCATGAAGTTAGTCTATGATGCTTTTGAAGTTTTAGAAAGTTTCGTATGATATTTTCCATTCAGTTTATATCAGACACTTTGTCATTCAGGAACTGGTATTATGCACTGATTTTACTTGTGAAAGTCTGGTCAACTGTGATACTTAGATGGTCAGGCATTCTTATTTTCATGGTATACTTTCCCTCCAGAGTGAATGTTTTCAATATTTTTGCACTCAGGAACTGTGCTTTTTTATAATAGTTTTGGGGTTAGAAGATGTTAATTTGCAGTAATGCCTTATTTAGTTAGTTATAAATGATATGTTTAACCAGATCTCTGAACTCTTTTAGGGTTCTTCTCGGGCTGGGAAGTAATGCTTTATGGAAAGTCTGTTAATTGTAATTGTTCATTTACAGTGTATGACCAAAGTTGCCTTCAGGATGTCAAAAGGTTGGTTACAATTTGTCTCACAGCCTGTAGATTGTCAGTTACCTTGAATACTTTTGCACTCTAGAGGTATGAATTTTTTGGCTTTTGGTAAATGGTTTTTTGCTAGAAGTTCTATTAGCTTCTCTAAGTTTCTTTTTGCATAAGAAGCCTCTTTGAAAGTGCGTTAATTGATGTATTTTTGCCCAGGAAGTGTTAGTTTGTGTTTTTCGCCCAGAAAAGTTTTTGGCTTGTGCATTTTTGCCTCGAAAGTCTGTTAGGCTGTGATATTTTTTATTTGGTGTTTATTAGTGTGTATTTTTCATGCAATATTGGCCTAGGGTTTCTTGTAACTAGTTAGTTTTATGCCAAAGATTCTTTTAGTTCATGAGTTTTTTGTCTGGAAAGTCTACAAGGTTTTGAGTTTTTTCCAGAAAGTATTTTGTTTCAGAAGAAAAATTTTTTTATTTTAAGGTGTATTTGTTCATGTGTTCTCTTGCCTACAAAGTGTATCAGCACGGAGAGTATTTTTGTCTAGAAAGTGTAATAGTGTTGGAGAGTGTTTAATAGTAATTATTATTTCATTCAGTTTTATTTCCTAGGAAATGTTTGTATAGAAATCCTGTTCATTCAAGGAAGGTTTTTTCTGTGAATTTCTGTTTTTTCGTGATTTTCTTAGATAGAAAGACTGTTGGTTATCCACCTGAAAGTGAGTTCTTGTTCCAAGTTATTCTTACATTTTTACCTTGGGAATCTGTTAATTTGTCAGCCTACAAAGTTAGTTAGTCTTGCAGAGTACTGTACCCAGAAAGTTTAGAACCTTTTTGCCTGGCAAATGTCAGTTTGGGAGAATATTTAGTACCCAAAAAGCGCTAGTTTGGAAGAGCTTTGTAAACCCAAAAATGTGTCAGTTGTTGACAGTTTTGTAACCTAAAAGTGTGTCGGTAGTGAAAGAAGTATGTACCTGGAAAGTATGAGAGTTGGGGAGGTTTTGTACCCAAAAAGGTCAGTTGGGTAGGTGTTGTACCCAAAAAGTTTCTGTTTGTGAGAGCTTTGTATCCAAAAGCTGCGTCAATATGGTGGAAATTTGTACCCAAAGATATGTTAGTTTGGGCGAGTATTATATCCAAAAATTGTGTCAGTTTGAGAGAGTATTTACCCAAAGTGTGAGTTAGTTTGGGAGATATTTGTAATCAAAAAGTGTGCCAGTTTTGGGGAGTTTTGTATTCGAAAAGTGTGTCAGTTTGGAAGTTTTGTACTCAAATTTTCTACCTCTGATGTGTGTGAGTTTGGAGATTTTTGTACGTAAAGAGAGTCAGTTTGGAAGAGTTTTGCACAGAAAAATTTTTCACTCTGGGAGACCTTAACGCTTAGAGTCAGTTCATTAAAAGATTTTTAAGAAGTTGGTCATTGGTCTTGAAAAATTTGGGTAAACTGCTTATACCTTAAAATTCTGACCAAAAAACAGGTTCAAAAGTTATGGAAAATTTGAGGCTTCTCAGCAGTTTGGTATTAGCTTTGAAAGGCTAGTCTTGAACTGTGTTAAGATTAAATGCAATAAACTTACCATGAAGTTCTTCCTAAGCAGTATATGGAAGTGTAATTTTCATTTGTGCCCAGTTATAGCGACCTGTGTGAGGTAGCAGTTTTCATAGTCATGTAGCCCAATGGTAGTGAGCAGTTTACAGCAGCAGTTTTTATAGACTTGAATATCCGTTCAATATGACACATAAATTTTTAGTTTTGTACTTGCTGAGCATTATAAAATAGGAGATTAAATAACCTTGCTGTGATAACCATTACCAAATGTCATTTGCATAGCTTGGCCTTTGGCCTAAATTCTGTCTATCTTCCATAATCATGTAAAAACTGAAAGCTGGAAAATTTGAGATGACACCCAAACTTCCAAAAGGAATGTCCCAATCAGGTACTGGACATTTCTGCCTAACTACCTGGCAATGGGATGACTTTGTAAGGTATTATCACTCTGAACCTAAATTGGCCTGGTGGTCCACGTGCACGGTGAAGGTTGACGTTAGTCCGACCTGCTGCCCTGCTGGGGGAGGAAGAACGGGGCAGGAGGACATTAGCTTTGCACGTCTCCAACCATTTACCTGACTCAATCACTTACATTGAATGGTGTCCAGCCGCAAGACGAGTTATTTAAGGCATTTGGGTCGCTTGTCTGCTTTTGGGGGTACTGTATGGTATGCGTCTTGATGTAATTAATCGCTGTTGTTGTAACAAGACTTGAAGGGTGACTTGCAGTTTTAAATAAAATAAAATACATTTCACTGAAATATTTCTTTAGTGCGGTTGTGAATTTCCCGTAATTCTCATTTTCAAAAAGACATTTGAGGAGAATATAGATGAATATTCATGCTTATCAAATAAATATTGTGGACAGAAGTTTAAAAGTCATGTAACCTGCTGTTAACAAAGTTAGCCTAAAGTTAAGCACAATTGCTCTCATTTTGAAAAGCATTTGAATGCCGTACTTGTTGATAATTGACTGTTGTGTGCACAAAATCAGAAATTTATAAGCTCTTAACAGCAAATAAGTGTAAGGCGCCATTTTTTAAACATTGAGAGTCAGTCTGTATATGAAGGTTTGAGAAAGTTCTTAATTCACTTAGTTTGTATTCCAATAAAGAGCAGTGTTTGTATTCTAGTAAAGAGCAACTTGAATAGCAAAAATACATCAAGTTTAACAATAATGGAAGTAAAGCAAAGACAATAACTACACACGTGCGTGCCTGAAACGTCAGGCTACACCAAATTAATATCAATTATCTCAAAGTAATATTTGCAAATAATTAAAACTGGTCAGTTAAATGAGGCTGTCATGTGGCAGCTGGTGTTTCAGAAGTTATAATTGAATGCAGTCTATTGGCAAATTATATGAGATAAAAGTAAGCCAGGGAAAGGATATTGAAGGAACAAAATTCACTAATTACATATTTTCTGTTAAATTTAGTCATTTCAGATTTAAAACTTGATGAGGTTATTGTTTGTAAAGAATGATCAAAGGTTTTAAAGTCAGTCGTACAACATTCCTGTAGAAGAGTGGTACAGTAGCTATATTCTGACAATTTTAACAATTTGGCGTTACATTTCACATTAGTAGCAAATGCTGGTGGTAAAACTGCAGTCTCCCATGCTTATAATCATGGTTAGGCATCAGTTTTGCCATCATTATTGACATTCTGATGTCAAATTTGACGGCAAAATAGTGCGAGTATACACCTAAGAACTAAGACACTAGTTATTTACTTAATTCCATAGCAAAAAAAATAATAATCAGTTTATATGTATCTCTGAAATTAAGGATAAATTTTCATACTTATTAATATTTTCAAGCCCATTATCCATCAAAGCTCTCAAGACGAGAATTTTGTCAGTAACAGACTCAGTTTCTACGTGGTTAAGATGCGTTAATATGTTATCCTAGTCACCCTTCATTTGCGTAATGTTTCCTAGTTTTCTATGTAGGGGAATAATCGAGACCCGTTTTCTTTAATAAGACATGCTAGAGATTCCTTGGCATTGAAGTCTCAACGAGAGCTGAAAACAAGTGTTAATATTGCAGGCTAAACACCGGTAGATTTATTCATTGGTTATTTATTGAGGAACTGAAGTCATGGGTTTTTTTGGCCATTTTACTTAGCATCTGAACGAAATTCTGGATGCGTAACTCTACGTGTTTGACACGCCATGTTTCATACAGCTCTCGACGTTTAGCAAAGCTTTTGCCTGAGTACGAAATCGCAGCCATATGAATGACGTCATCAAAAGCTTGTCTTAGTGGTAACTTTATGCTACACCCCCTTGGAGTTTTGTACATAACGGTTTTCTTTTATATCTACAGGGGTCTAACGTTCTTCAGTACAGGGAAAACGGGAATTCAGCTGGGAAAGCTCAAAGAAAGTATTTAGGGGCTTTTCCTAGCTTGGTAATGAGCTCTCGGCTTAGAAAATAGCTCTTTGTGTCTGCTTTAACACTGACGACTGGGTATAATACCTCCGGCTGAGGACGCTCCTTCCTCGGGGCACTGGAATGCTGGCTCCAAGGGGTAAAAAAAAAAAAAAATGGTATTTCATTGTCAAAAGATACCATCCCAATGTGTTACTCTTTTGGATTCAAATAAAAAGACGGTACGGTTACTATTTGTCTTTATTACCTCATTATACAAAATATTGTAGTGCTACTTTTGTAATTACGTGCACAATATCAATTACATCAAATCACAACGGGTCTTTCCCTTATTTTCTGAATTCTAAAGTCTACCCTAAATTCCAAAGCTATAGAGATACCTTACATTACTATGACGTCAGCAGATACGAGTACCAAGGCAGTTCATGACGTCACAAGACTATAAACGGACTACCTGACGAGCTCTGACGTCACATAAGACCATGACGTCATCAGAACGGACTACCTGATGAGCTTTGACGTCACATACGACTATGACGTAATCAGATACGAACTGCGTTACTTTATGACGTTACAGCTATGGGCTACCTAACCAGCTTTATGTTGAGCTACTTTATGACGTCAACAGATATGCACTACCTAACCAGCTACTTTGGACTCGAATAAGAATGAAGTCAACTACCTAAACAGATTCTTTATGCCAAATACGGCCATGACGTCACGCCTGAACTTAACACGCCCTAGGTTTACTTCAGGGATGCCTTATGATTTGTAGCGAATTTCCTAAACTTGCCTAATCCTACGGCCTCGATATAAGCACTAATCTTTAGGTGGTCTAAGGCCTTCACCAAAATTACTCTTTACTGCAGATAAACTGGTTATGCAGAAACCGCTAATTTGGTAACTATAAGAAAAGCTGGGTTCCATCATAAATTAAGCATGTCTTTTAGTTAACTTAGCAGGATTTTTTTATTTCTTCTTGGTCTTAAGGTTTAGTTTCACCTCTCGTCTTACAGACCATTAAATTTTTGCTTTTACTTACCTTACGAACGTCTGTAGATAGTTATAACCTCACGTAGTAAATCTGTTAACTTGCTCTACGATTCTATGTTTGAACCTCAAAAGAATTCTTCTCAATTTTGTTTCTTTGTTTACAATAAATTCTCGGAGAGAGAGAGAGAGAGAGAGAGAGAGAGAGAGAGAGAGAGAGAGAGAGAGAGAGAGAGAGAGAGAGAGAGAATTGCACACTTATCAGCTCTACAAAGACCTCTTGCCAGCCTTTGTAGCTAATCAAATAATTCCGGATTTCCAAATGACCAAGACTAGCAAACGTGACATCTTCACCACAAGAGACCCTTCCCATTTTGCTAGAAGCACCTGCACCACAAGACGAGGTTCTTGAATCATGTTGAATAAAGAATTTAGGCCAAAGGCCAAGCACTGGGACCTGTGCGGTCATTCAGCGCTGAAACGGAAATTAACAGTAAAAGGTTTGAAAGGTGTAACAAGAAGAAAACCTTGCAGTTGCACTGTGAATCACTTGTTAGAAGAGAGTGGAAAGTAAGATGGAAGATAGAGAACATGAAAGGAGGTACAGTAAAAGGAACAAAAGGGGTTCTTGAACCAGTCAACAGGAACAGAAACCTTAAATGAAAGAGGTGATCAACAATGAAGTACGTATAGACGATGATGAGACTGCTGTTACAACAGTAACAAGACGAAATTGGACAACATGATGGGGAGGTAGCTGCCTTCAACGAATGGACCAAGTAATTCTGACTGTGAAGCCAAACAGCAAGTCAAGCTAAAACAAGCATATATATACAGCAAGACTAGATTGGGTGATTTCTGCTGACCAAATGAAAAAGACTATGCAGACACCTCAACACTTCGTTTCAAACAATATTGTAAGCAGGGTTGCTGCATCAACACATGCTTGTATGTGTGCATTAACGCTTATTCAAAATAACCATACAGAAAACTCTTACTAAACTGCAATACTATCACAGTACCTTGGCTGGAGAATGACTACCCACTGCAGTAACTTTACCTGATAGACAAAGATCCTTAAAATCTCGTCTTCCAGGCATTGTACACAATTTCAAACAATGTCAAACAAACGACCTGTTGCAGGACAAGTATATGTGGTGAAGGTTACAAAAAGCAAAAACCTCAGATAAATTACAAGATACAAGTGGAAATTTTTTTATAAATAATTAGACATTTACTTTGTTCTTCCCAAGAGATGTCCTTTGCTAATTAACCACAATGGAGGTCAAATATGGAAATCAAGAATTTCTCTAACTTGTCAAGGCAAGCAAAAATGGCTGCTGTGAATCAATGGTTTGCTCTTTGTAGTAACATTATTGCTTAAGAGGAAAGAAAGAAGGCAGAGAGGGAAAGAAGTTTAAGAGGAAAGAAAGAAGGCAGAGAGGGAAAGAAGTCTAAGAGGAAAGACAAAAGGCAGAGAGGGGAAGAAGTTTACGAAGAAAGAAAGATGGCAGAAAGGGAAAGAAAGAAGGCGCAAAGGTAAGGAAGTTTAAGAGGAAAAGAAAAAGGCAGAGAGGGAAAGAAGTTTAAAATGAAAGACAGAAAGCAGAGAGGGAAAGAAGTTTAAGGGGAAAGAAAGAAGGAAGAAAGGGAAGGAAGTTTAAGAGGAAAGAAAGAAGGCAGATAGGGAAAGAAGTTTATGAGGAAAGACAGGGAGGGAAAGAAGTTTAAGAGGAAAGATAGAAATTTTTCACCAATGCCTTAATGCTGGTCTATACAGATAAAGCCCTAATTACTGGTCAAAAACCAAAAACTTGAGCACTGATACGTGATCCTGCTAATCTGACAAATGTTTCAACTTTCTTTATCTTCACTGAAGCATATTTTAAGCATGAAAGATGGCGTTACTTGCCTACAAACCAAGCAGAGGATGTTAACCATGCAAGTGTTAAAAGAACCTTGAAAGTTGAAAGTGAGAGCTGTGTCACTCATAAAACTGAAAACCTTCACTTTATCTCATCCTTGAAGAACAGTTTCCATCCCTACATAAAACATTTCTCAGCAAAGTTCAGTAGGAGATACTCGATTTCCTACATTTAAACACAGACAGGGCCATGACATGTTTCTGTCTTCCTACATAGCCAAGGTTATGACTTATTTCTAGCATAACATGATTACTTACTTTTCATTCTTTGAAATATATAATCAAATTGAAAGCCTACAAGGTCAACTGCTTGCATAGCAAGCAAGCTTACACAAGCCAGTCTACATGTGAAAAAACGCAACACTGAACAAGACAATTAATTTGATAAACTTGGTGTTGGGGGGGGGGGACAGGTGCAATTGTTCTTCTGGATGACAAAAACCTGATAATTTTGAATGCAAAGCCTAGTTCCTATTACATTTGATTCACCTAACTAACCATCACATTACTAAACTTTTTTATCATTCCATTATATTATTGTATACGTTAAAATACGAAATAAAGAACAACAATGGTTTGAATAATTTTGATACCTAAGAGATACTAGCACTAACACATTATTCAGGAAGTAACTGATGAACAAGACAATGAAAATACAACCAAACAGCAATGCTTGGTTAGATATCTTGGATTCTGTTCAAGAACCCAGGTCTAACTGGTGAAGTCACTATTTCAAATTTCCTAAAAACAAAAATCTTATATAAAACTGTACCTAAATACAGAAAACAGAAACCTTACACCCAGACCAGCAAAAAATGCACTGGTAAAAAATAGTGTTTGTAACCCATGTGAGCATGTGAAAAATCAAAATACAGGGGGAGAAAGAGAAAAAACTGCATGCAAAAACATAAATGCAAAATATTTTAACAAAACAAATTTTAATTCTTTCATAACTAAGCCCTTATTAACTCAAGTATAAAGGCCCTTACCGTAGGGCATAAATTGGGTAGGGTAATCCAAACGCTGCTTAGGTGGCCACAGGTGGGTGTGGCTCTCAGGTATGTGCTTTTCTTGAGACAGCAGGTGACCAAGCACATCCTGTACAGAACATTTTTTTTTACCATACTTCAGCAGTAACAGAACTCCTACTGAAGATACTCCCTACCAGGGGCACTGCAGCGCTGACCCCAAGGATTCCTTTATTTATGTCTTGCAAGAGTTTTCTATTTACAAAAATCTTACCAGGGTACAATCTACACCATGTATTCATAAAGGACTTCTGTACTACAACTTACTGCTCTAGTTCTCACTTTGTCCTTGCCATCTAATGCAAGAAGTTATCTACTCGAAAATTACCATAAGATGAAAACTGCTACTTAAATCATGGCACAAAGCATATTTGGATCACAATTACGACACAAAGCTAGAATTCACTCAAGAACATGGTGGCATCCACTACTTTACAACCAAAGACTTACACAATTTGATACCCTGACAACCTTATATCAATGTATCTGTCATCATGGGCCTACAGATCATATACGAGTATCTAGAAGAAAAATAAGCCAGACAGTATTTACTCGTAGATAGGAGTACTTAGTCCCTTAAAAGAATGAAACGCCTAAAGCATCTTAATATGCGTAGGGGTGCTTAAGCGTAGCATGTTATGTATACAAGACTCCTCCAGCAAAGTGTGTCAAGTGTATGATGATGTTTTTAAGCATGTATAGTGTGAAGAAAGGCTTCATAAATGTACGGACAGTGAATTGATGTTTCAAGAGAAGCACACAAAACTTCAGCACAACATGGCACAAACAGGGCTGCATCAGCAATACAAGATAGGATGCTTCAATAAGTGTTAATGATGATGTTGCTTCAAAGTGTGCATAGAACGTTGCTTCATCATAAAAGGAAGGTTCATTGAAGACACTGAACATATGGACTCAAAAAGCATGTAGGTTTATCGCTGCCAAGGGTGTAACTGAGCAGAACTGATTCAGGCAACTGGATGATAAGCAGACTAATGCCACAATGCAAAAAGTATGCAACACTGCAGATTCCAAGTTGTGTACAGTAGATTTGCACGAGTTTGCGTGCTAAAATTTGTACAGAAGACAAGGCATGCCTTTGAATGAGTCAAGTGTCTAGAACTTTACAAATAGGAAAGTTCAGTAAAAATGGAAAAAGAAGGTGTCAGACAGAAAAAAATTCTATACTATTCATACCAATTCGTAAACATCTCTTGCACTTGTTTCTAAGGCTAAACAACACAGCAAAAGATTATCACTACTTCCTATTACTGTAGACTTCACCAAAATGGACAACCTGTGTAACTCGTTGTTACCAAACTGAAAAATCTTAAACCTAGGCTGTAATGGCTATACTAATGATGCAGCCAGTGTGTGACTAAATGTTAGAATTTGATGGAATTATTTTTGGTGCTGTCTGAGTTCAACTTCATATTAGTCTTACTTTGTTGTGCTATGAGAGCTACTGAAAATAACCCTATTCACCTCTCCTATCTAAATGCAGTTATTAGACTTTATGAAAACTAAGCACAAAGCTGAAATACTGAAGTCCTTGTACATATCATTAAAGTTTTCAAGATCCTTATGGATATACAAAAAAATGATTAAAATTCAATGGGAATTCTACAGTAACTCAAATATACAATAAGAATTGTACAATAACTAAAAAATTGGCTAGTTTTCAAGATCTGACTCCTTCAAGAAAGCCAAGTATTACTGTATCATTGAAATTAGTTTGCTTATTCATTTATACTGTACATACCAAAAATATTTTTGTCAAAATCTTCTTTAAAGAATTCACAGGCCTACAATACCATTGTTAGTGATATTTACATTGTTAACATCTAACTTCCTTCTAAGAGACACTTTGAATTTGCATTTATATATAAATTTACATTACTATAACAACATTAGCAAACCCAAATTATCATCCAAGTCATACATTTTCATTTATGTAATGAATACTTATTAATTTTCCTAAAACATCAACATCTGTAGTACAAAACTCCTATTAAAACTAACAATTTGAATTTGAGTTAACAGATTCATTTACCGAAGTTCACTTGCCAGTAGTAGTGCCAAATTCCCCTTCAAGTAACATTTTGAGTCTGAATTTAATTATTAATCATTTATCTATAATACTAGTCAACAATACAAAACTATTCTCCAAGAAACACAATTTGGACCCTTCAAATGACAGCAGTTTCTTGAAATATTCAGAAAACCATGGTGAAATGTTCCTGACAAGATGCTCAGCAGTACACTTATGCTATTTCACTTTTAATCAACTAATGTTCAATGTCTAGCGAGCCGCCCATTTCCATGGCAAGCTTCATACAAATTCAAGAGAGTAATGTTTAATCACATGACAATTATGACAAGTTCTCCATCAGCTATAAGATTTGAGATTAAAAATCAATAAACTGAATTCTAAAATATTTCTTGGCCTGGAATGTAAATACTTCACGCTGTGATATTTCTCCTGTACCAAACAAAACCTGTACACAAGTCATCCAGTAAAAGTACCAACTCTTTATGTTTTATGACAACAGAATAAGACTTACATTTTCCTAGACACTGTCAGAAATTCAGTTCTAAAGAAACTGAATAAACTATGGATTAAAACTAAGAAGAATATACACAAACCTTATCTCTAATGCCCTGCTATAATGGAAGCTAGTTTAATTATCTGTAAGACTCAATGACCAAAACTATCAAGAATCATTTAACTATTCTTTAAAGGTTAATGCATGGCAGGTTTTATTCCACAAATCTGTTTTAACTAGCCTGGCTACCAAGTAGACATTAAATAAATTCTATCATATTCTTTCTACCTATAGAGCTACTTTTAATTATTTATGAACTTCAAGAAAATGATTTATAAGTACATATTGCTTGCTGCAATATAGTTAACATGACAAGTGATGTTAACTATGCTAAAGTAAGCACTATCCTTAAACTTATTACAAAACCTGATACAAGATGGTCAAAATGTGGCCATGACTACCTATCGCTGAAATCAGGCTAATGGAAAACTTACATACAATGCTATACATCCTAAATTATACTATTCATCCTAAATTATACCGAGATCCTGAACAACTTACACTAACACAATAAATCAAAAATTTATGAGACATTATACATCTTGAATCATATTAGCTACCTGATGGATGGATGTATGATATTTAGGGCAAAAGCCCAGGCACTGGGACCAAGAAGGCCATTCAGCGTCGTAATGAAGAGAAAATAAATTAAATGTAAATGAATTTATGAATTAATGAAGGACATGATTGGAAAATAACTTATACAGTGAACTACCTCATATGATAAAAACAACTGCAGTTCTTCCTTAGAAATTACATTGACCCTGTCCTAGTTTTAATAGTCAAAGGAGTGTGATTATAATCTCTATAAAGAAGTATAGATTCATCCAACACTTAGAGTAATGGGACCATCTTCCTACTCCCGAGTTAATGCTCTAGTAGCATACTGGTGTAATTCCAAAGTTATGATAGTTGTCTGTTGAACCTGTCCCATTCATGGACGCAAGCTGGAGATGTAGGCATTTTCCTGTGGAGATGAGGAAGAAGTTAATCCACTGTCATACTTAGATCTTTTGGTTTACAAAGTATTAAGATGAACGATAATTCGTTACAACCAATCCCTAAACACATTATACATAAATCTCTTTTCCTAAGAGGGGTAGACATGGGATAAGGGTCTCTTTGGAGTAGTGTTGAATGCCTTAAGCTGTATGCAAGCCACTAATCATTTGAGCAATTCATTCAAGGTAAAAAAGTGGGATCAAAGAGGTAGTCAAAGTTGCAGCAACCCAGCATTTGCGAGCTCTGCTAATCTGAGTGACCTGGGGCAAAAGGATAGATACATCACACTTTTATTATTGTCTTCCATATTCGTTACTTAGTTTTTCTACTTGACTAGCATTCCCATAAATGGGCTAGAAATGCTTTCCTTCCAGATTCTGCCTTTTAAATTCAGGTATTCCAAATCCAGACGACTTTAAAAAGCTAACAATTTTGCTTTTCTACTTGACTAGCATTCCCATAAATGGGCTAGAAATGCTTTCCTTCCAGATTCTGCCTTTTAAATTCAGGTATTCCAAACTCAGACGACTTTAAAAAGCTAATAATTTTGCTTATCAGTGGAAATTTGTCTCAAAATACAAATAGTGAAGTTGACTGCTAAAAGATGCACAAAGTACACTGAGCAATTAGGAATTTGATACATAGTAATCACTGCATTATACAGTACGATTTCCTATCATTTCATCATATATGGTGACTGGGGTTATTATACACAATCCCATTTGCAAATAAATCTCTAATACACAAGTTCTTTGGATTTTCCAGTGCAACATATGGTTTCCTTTAGGTGATGCTTTCAATACATGATACCTGTTTCAAGATATGTCTTTCATATAAAATTCATTTGGCTAATGACTCAACACTATTGAAACTGGTTAGGAAAACTGCACAGCTGAGATGAAAAAACGGTTGTTGAGGTTCTTATAAAAACTGCAATTTTCATCAACATTACAATAACTTTAGTTTAGGTCCTCCTTGTCTGTGCAACAATTAAAGTTTATTATAAAGCTCTCCTTTTTGTGACACTACAAAAAATCCTGATGTACATGTGATCGAAGTGCAAAAAAACTTGGCTCTTTTAATGTAGTAAGTTGACATAGTGCTAAATAATAAGTCTAATATTATGAAGCAATAATTAGCATGTCGTTATACACAACCTACTTATAAAGTATACATGAATGTATTTCTACAAACTTTTAAAGAGCAGAGAACAGAAACTATTATGCTCATAAAAGGAAACTTTAGAACAGAAACTTATGTTCAACAAAGGAAACTTTTACAGAAATTGTTTCCTATGATTTGGGGATGAACTCTTGCAATTCAATGAACAAATCTGACTGATGCTGGACTAACCTTAGCATTTGTGGTGGGCCCGATGTTTGTGCTTTATGAAGCACCATTTAACAAGGAATTTTTCATTGGGTACAAAGTTTTCAGAATTGAATACCAACAGACCTGTAAAAGAAACTCAATAGTTAATTATATCCAGAAACTGTCAAGGTCTTTTTTTAGTTCCTACATTTTAACTTTTAACATATCTGGGTCAAGCAGTCAAAATATCACTTTACTATTATTACCTTAATAGAGTATGCTTGCAGGTGGATCCTGTAATCACACTGGTTTGAAAGACAATTCTAAAGTCTTTGAAGTACGAGAAAAGAATATGCCTGCAATTTGGTCCTGCAATCACAATGATCTGAAGAACATCCCTCAGTTTTCTCTTAGGATGTCAGCTTTATTGGTTAACATGCATCATCTGGATTTAGCGTTCTGAAAAGCAAAAGTACTTTGTTACAAACAGTGGCATCAATAATCATAAATTGAGTTTTCATTGGTTTTACTTTGATAACTAAAGAATTCACTGATGCTTTGAAAGAGCTTTTTGATCTTTTAAGGTAGACTGAATACAGAATTTAGGCCTAAGGCCAAACACTGGGACCTGAGGTCATTCAGCACTGAAACGGATATTGACAGTAAAAGGTCTGAAAAGTGTAACAGGAGGAAAACCTCAAAGCAGTTGCACTATGAATCAATTGTCAGGAGAGGGTGGAAAGTAAGATGGAAGAAAGAGAATAAGAAAGGAGAGACAGTAAAAGGAACGAAAGGGGTTGCAGCTATGGGCAGGAGGCATGCTGCAAAGAACCTAAAGTAATGCCTACAGTGCACCGCACGAGGTGCACTGACAGCAATACCCCCTACAGGATTTTAAGGTTGTACAAAATGGCCTGTTATGAACACCCTTACTACAAGCGAGTTGTGCCTTAACATCCAAACTTATCTTCAAGTCACTCTCTGCAAATATTAAATATAAATCCTAACTTAAGAGTCACTTTATGATTTCTGTACTTTTCTGTGGTAAACTTTTATTCTCTCTTTCTTTAAATCTTCAGCTGAAAACTCTCATGGTCAAAGTCAACAAGTGGTGCGACCTATGAGGTCATTCAGCGTTGAAAAGGAAACTGTTAGTCGAAGGAATTGAAAGGTGTATTAGGAGGAAAACCTTGCAGTTACACTATGAATCAATTGTTACGAAAGGGCACAAAGTAAGATGGAAGAAAGAGAATATGAAAAGAGGTAGAGTAAAAGGGGTTGCAGCTAGGGGCCAAAGGGATGCTGCAAAGAACCTTACATAATGCCTACAGTGCACCCACTCCAGAGAACAGACTATGAAGCCAAGAGGACTCAAAAGGAAAATCTGCCTGCAGTGAGTAAATCATAGGAAAAGGTGATTGAAAAAGTGAATATGAGGGAATAGAAAATGAAACCTATACAACTGAAATTCAGGAGGCATCCGCAGTCAGCAGGAGTGAATATGATCCTCACTTAAATATTTGGAGATCAAAAGATTCTACAACCACACTAGGCATGATAAAACTACTAGAAAACTGAGTAGTATTAAGCCTGATGCTGGAAAATGACACACTAATTTTATTCAAATTAAAAATACTGATCCTTCCAATCAAAGATGAATTACCATTAGGCAATTTAAATTCATACTAGCCCTACAGCTAATACAATATGGCTCCAATGAGCATCACTACCCATGGTCTTTGCATAACTCATACCATGTAACACACATACTCTATTCACCAAAACTAATCAAGGCTCTCTGATGTGCCATATGATTCTTCAGTCTTGCTAGACTCATTACCTTTAAATAAGTTACCTGCATGCTTGATCTAGGGCTACCTCTAGATCAAAGGGTTTAATTTTATCTACGAAAAACACCAAGAACATAAACTACAAAAGTAAACCTGTTCAAGATATCAATAAAAAGTGAAAAAGTGATCTAAAGCTTTGACTGGAACCCAAAATTTGTGTAAAATTAAGGTATGGAACTCAAGGTAAAGTTAGGTTAAGGGGTAAAAGTGAAGACCACTACTGCACCCCTCTCGTTCAGTAACTGACACTTTACATGTAAAATTGTTATTGTGTTCAGTACAAGCCCCTTGGGGATAATCATAAACACATACACAAAAGACAGTCAATATCAAATACATAAACAAATGACAGTAAATATCAAATACATAAACAAAAGACAGTAAATATCAAATACATAAACAAAAGGCAACGTAAGCAAAAACACAAAAGGCAGTAAATCTTGCTGTCAGAGACTGGTGGGATTCAGGCAGCAGTAGTAGCCTGGAGTTTTAACAAGTTAGGTGTATCCCTGGAAATTTTTTATTAAGTTAGGTGTATCCCTGGAAATTTTTTATTAAGTTAGGTGTATCCCTGGAAATTTTGTATTAAGTTAGGTGTATCCCTGGAAATTTTTTATTAACATGAAGACATGGCAAGGTCACATGTATACATCAAAAGGCTACTCTATATAGATTCCTTTATCATAATCAGCAGCTCTCTAAATTGCTTGCTGCTCAATTGTTTCTTGATTTCTTCTGCATATTTCTCACACAAAATGTGCACTGACTACTGAACTACTATTCTGAAAAACCAACTCAGGTTATGCCCACCAGTTTACAATGGCTCCATTATATATACATCTTGAGGTACATTATTTGGTAAGGTATTATTTTAGAAAGAGGAACCAGCCCAAAATGACATGCAAATATGTTTTTCTAGGTGATTTTGATGTGTTTTGCACGAATATCACCTTCATTTTCCTCGGAAATTAACGGTTTTAGACTTTACTCGGAGCACCTACAGTTTCCCGGGCCCACTTGACCGCCGACCGAAATCGGCGGAAGAACACGGCCTTACTGTAACCCCTGTGGCTAGCGCGCGCAGCGCAACATTACCTCTTGCCAGAAAATGTCGTGCTTGCCAAGAATCTTTAAATATGCGGATAAAGCGCGAAGCGCCGTTCCGCCACGGCCTTACTGACAGCACACATAAACAGGACGACATGTTGGTTTTGGTGTTCTTCCGCCGATTTCGGTCGGCGGTCGAGTGGGCCCGGGAAACTGTAGGTGCTCCGAGTAAAGTCTAAAACCGTTAATTTCCGAGGAAAATGAAGGTGATATTCGTGCAAAACACATCAAAATCACCTAGAAAAACATATTTTCATGTCATTTTGGGCTGGTTCCTCTTTCTAAAAATTTACCTTTGGTAAGTGCTATTTGCTAATATTCCCTTAACCCAACCTAACCTAAGGTGCAGTGCCTTGACCTAACCAGGTTACCTGGACACCCACATCATGCTTTCAAACATAAAGCTGCTAGAAGACTTTAGGGTCTTTAGTCCTACAGAAATTAAAACAAATCTTACGCCATATTTCAAGTGCCTGGCATCTGAAGGGTAGCCTAACCTCAGAATGAAATACCCTTGTCTAGCCTACACTTCTACCTGTGAACCTTAGGCTACAGGCCAGTCTAGCCTAGGATATCCAAGAGTAATTTAGAATTCGAATGGATATTTCCTTACATATACCTAATCTAAACACGACACTTTAAGCAACATAAGGTTTAACTATGAAGGATAGATGACATTAATTAAGGCTAAGGGACATGGAGGGCAGGCAGCGGTTCTATTTTTACAGTTTTTTGCCGATTACATTTACATACCAATTAAATATATGCATGAATGAACTTCTAATACATGTAGACGAGACTTACGTGTAGTGTAAAGCAAAAGAATCGGCAATTATTCAACGAAATAACTCTGGTAATGAACAATGACTCGTACACATACAATGGAGGATTGGAGTATCAGTGAAGGCCTCAGCCGGCAGGTCAAGTGACTTTTCATTTGACACTTCGAACAGCTGATTTATGAACACATTATTAAAAAATAAATCACTAAATGGCCATCACAGTGACCTTGCATTGTACCAGAATAAATATTTAACAAATATTCATAAGAAACAAGTTAGATTTTACCTAAAAGTTAGGAAGTCTTGGACGACTTTCGACCTTGAGAGGACGAACAGAAGAGCCTAAAAGGAAAAGATTCAAACTGAGAAAATCATATGAATGAGATGCCATTATATTAAAAAATGTAAAATATCAGCTTCATTAAATAAAAAATATCTATTTATGACTGAAATATATTAGCCATTCAAATCACTTATCCGTTTCACAGAGCAGAGAGAAGCATAGGCGTTTACATATTTAATTTTAGGCTCGTAATCGTTGTGGGGGCATGGCTGGTGGGGGGGAGGGTGGGAACAACGACGCTATGGACATCTGTTGACACTTTAAGTAACTAGAAAATTTAAAAAAAGGAAACAAAAATAGTAACTGACAACTTTAGATTTGCACCAAAGATTACGTCTATTACTTTACGCAGGACAACAGAAATTTTATCATATTGATATATGATATAATTAAAAAAATATATTGGTAGTTTCTATGATCCTGAAGGTTGTCCATTGTAGTGGCAAGACTTGCTAAAATAAATTAAAATTAAAACATGACGTAGCATCTATTTCACGTCAGGCATTTTGCAATATAAGACTATTGTCCAAGCCTTGCAATTACCTCATAGAGAAATATTTACATTAATTTTGTGAACAAGTATGAATAAATCTTTACTACTCTTAATTTTCCTTCAGTTATAAGTACAATGTACTGAGTGTTGGTAATAAAAATGAAAACTCCTTAGGCTATTTTGTTACCATTGTTTGGTAAAACATCGAGACAGACGAACTTTAAAATCCAAAGAATGTCTAAAAGTAAAACACAGAATAATAGCAATAAACCTGTCAAAATATAATGAATATACATTGAAATTAATAAAACATGTATTGGTAAACACCGAGAACTGAAACAGTAGATTTTATATAAATATACTTAATAGTTTTTGTGAGTTTTTGTCAGGTCTTTCTCTAAAATTAAGTGCCGATAACATTAAAAAGGGGAAACGAAGCTAAAAGGTAAACACAATAACATTGAAATTGTCGCATGGATAATGAAGAGAATGTGAACTGAATGGGAATTACTAAGTCTCAGAAAGTAATACAAGCACGTATGAGAATCATAACTATGCCATTTATAGATTTTACGTAAAATAGTAATCTACACAGCGTATGGCAATGTTTCCAAAGTCAATGGGCTTTGTTTATATTCTTAAAAGTGTTGTGTGAAATTTATCTCTGTTCAATATCCAGTATTATTAAGGAACTAAATAACGACTCATCAGCTATTAATGTTAGCTGGTGGATATTACTGAAATTAGTTAGATAAATTTACATAAAATAACCTCTGGCAACTTTTAGAAACTACCCATAACTTGGACGCTTTTGATATAAGATAATTTACGCATAAAGCCATTTAAAATATGCTATACTAAATCTGGAATGTACTACAGCGGCGATTATACACTGAAAATTAGTATAACTATATCTCTTAAAGATTTCATCTAATTGTCATAGCTTTATTTTAGGCTTGTTTCCCTGCAGATAATTCGTCTGCTCATCTCGTCAGCTGATAATTTTCAAAGAAAGAACTACTGTATTTTTTTTACTCAGTAAGACAAAAAAAAATTTCATTTACTAAAACTTCACCTAAGAATATTAATAATATTATATATATAGAAATTTTATGTCAGTAATAACATATTTTATTAGAAAATAAATAGTCTGTGAGGGTTTCTAGCATATAAATTTTGGCAACACAGACAAAGCAGACGAATTACTAAAAAGGGATAAGATCGAATTTTAAAATATGTATGAACTATTTAAATTTTAATGAGCCAGTGCATTAACGGTGTCTAAATAAAACAATGAAATGAACAGCAGTGTTTCAATAAATATACACATGCAAGCAAACATTACATACATATATGGGGACATGTTTACAATCAACAAAATTTAAGCAACACTGGGTCTAGTATCTTACGAAACTAACGAAATATATATCAGTATATATATCAGTGGGAGTTTGGATGGAGGGTGTAAGACTAGCAGCCCCATCCTAAATGACTAGGTGAGAACTGGAGGAATAACACCTTCTACAGCCAGCCCCTGAAGTGAAAAAAGACAGAAGTGATATACCCTAGACATTATTGGGCTAGGAAGAACCACCGATGGTTTGGCATACAGATGTTATATTTGCAAGGCACATGATGTCACCTGTCTCGCCAGGGAGAACGGAATTCCTGGTAAATATTTGCATAAGACATTAATAAGAATAAACATTTTATTTCAAGATATTACCAGTGAAACCAAATTGAAGCGTTAACCCTGTATATATATATATATATATATATATATATATATATATATATATATATATATATATATATATATATATATATATATATACATACATACATGTGTCTGTGCGTGCGTGTACGCCAGGAAATCTTCTCGTGTGCCTCCCTCCTAAAACTTTTCGTGTTTGTTATACCTTTGAAGCCCTCACTTCTTAAGAAAGTTCCGACAAGTGCTTTCCTCCGGGAAAGTTTTTCAATTACCTCCTGTCTTACAATGTCTTACACATTGTTTATTGCAGGTTGTTTACTGCTCTTCCTGTATTAGGAGGGAATACTGAGGTTTTATGCGGTCTTTACATTAGGATATATATATATATATATATATATATATATATATATATATAATATATATATATATATATATATATATAGTATATATATATATATATATGTATATATATATACTGTATATATATATGTATATATATATATATATATATATATATATATATATATATATATATATATATATAATATAAAACATTGTCATACGCATACTTAAACAACTGAATTGTGATGAGTATCTAGTGCAGCAACCTTCCAGAACATAGTCTCAACAGCACAAGTTGAACTCCCCTACACACATACACACTACACCACTCACCTCAGGCAGTTTCTCCCATGCTTCCTGACATTGATGTTCCTGCGTATCAGTACTTCTATTACACCATCTATTCACACATTTCTTGGTCTTACTTTCCTCCTTCTTTTTAAAACTTCCTAACTGAAAAGTCTTTTCACCGACATATCATCTTCCATTTTTCCCACATGACCAAAACCATCTAAGAATGCTGGTCCATCTTTAAAGATTACCGGATGCTCGTCACACTGACCACCCCTTTCTTCTTCCTTTATAATGTCAGCTGGAAACTGGAAACCCTTATAGAATAGAATAAAGTAGAAAAATGAATTTAGGCCGAAGGCCAAGTGCTGGGACTTATGAGGTCATTCAGCTCTGAAATGAAAACTGACAGTAAAATGTTTTTGAAAGATGCAAGAGGAGGAAAACCTTGCAGTAGCACTGTGAATCAATTGTTAGGAGAGGGTGAAAAGCAAGATGGAAGAAAGAGAATAAAAACGGAGGTACGGTTAAAGGAATGAAAGGGGTCAAAAGTAAGTATACCTTAGTTTTACCAGACCACTGAGCTGATTAACAGCTCTCCTAGGGCTGGCCGAAGGATTAGACTTATTTTACGTGGCTAAGAACCAGTTGGTTACTTAGCAACGGGACCTACAGCTTATTGTGGAATCCGAAACCACATTAAAGCGAGAAATGAATTTCTATCACCAGAAAAACATTCCTCTAACTCTTCATCAGCCGGCCGCGGGAATTGAACTCCGGCCCATCGAGTGACAGTCTGAAGCTCAACCGATTCAGCCAACAAAGGGCTCGTCCTAGCTGTCGAAAGGACTGCTGCAAAGAACCTTAAGTAGTGCCTACAGTACACCGCAAGAGGTGCACTGACGGCACTACCCCCATCCCCCCTCTTATAGACAGAGTCAACAGATATAGACCCAACAGGGCTCCAAAGAGAATTCAGCCTGAAGAGAGAGAGAGAGAGAGAGAGAGAAAGTTATAGGGAAAAGGTGATAAATAAATCAATACGAAGGAAAAGGAAATAAAACAAACACATCTGTAACAGCTTTATACATCTGAAATTCAGGAGACACAACAGAGAACTATATAATTTTATTTTCTCTAGCGTTCGAATTTCTCATTCTCAATTGCTACAAAACCTGGGCGAACTAAGAACTCACCTCCTGCAAGCTCCGTTCATATCACACAATAGGAAACGGTTTTGCGCCAAGTTGATTATAGAACGATCCAATTAAAACTGCACATGTGGACTTCCTGTCATGCTCTCCCCCCCCCCTCCTCCCCCACCCTTGGCAGCTAGGGACGTCACGTCACAGCAGACGTCCGTCCGTCCTACTCTTATGCACTTACTGCTCTCCGTTTCATTCCCTGAAACTTGTTAAAAAGAAAATGGTTTTGTAATACAATTAAGAGAGGTTCAGCGGAACACACTCGCTCGCCGGAAGGAGAGGTAGGAACTGGGGAAGGGGGGGGGGGACTTGACTATAGATAGGACGGTTTTGGGGGGGGGGAGAGTTCGTCTGTAGTCAAAGAAATTTCCAGTCAAATCAATTATTGGCAGCAACGGGTTTTAATCCACTTTGCTCTTTCATTCCTCTCTTGCCTTTTTCACTTTGATTGTTTATCTATTCGTTTTCGTATTGTTTCATCTCGTTTTTGTTCTTTTCTTGTCCAATTCTTTTTCTTCTACACCTTCTATGGCTACAGGTCTCCTCTCCTTTGCATTCTCTTGTCATCGCTGTTTGCCTTAGGGTAGGATTTCTACATACTGGAGACCTATCCCTTAATAAACACTTGACACTTTAACACTTCCACGAAAACCTAAGACTTGTTATGTAATTCATAACAGACCTTCTCTGGCGTCGTTCTGGATTACATGGAATAAATACAATCTTTCGCGACTGTAGAAGCACTAATACTAGATTAAAACATGTGTAAGTTATCAGAAACAAGCATTGGGTTCTGAATGGAAAAAGAATATCAGAAGTAACATAATGTTCTCTACCAGTTTAACACAAAACTTGTGTTTAAATTATATGCGTTTCCTACTACTGTGATGTTTTGATCGTTACATAATCCATGAATGTGTTTTATACACGTAACGGTACACACGAAAGTTTCAGTTTGTATTACGGTACTCTATAGTATACTCTCCAGTTAAAAGAGACATATTTATTTCCTTTCTTTCCCACACGTCTCGTCCTTGAGAATTCTTCAGTGGACACGTTCTGAAGAGCAAACGAGATCCCTCAAGGGGGCATCTTT
>JANJGK010000031.1:14908760-14913760 GCA_039081455.1 Macrobrachium rosenbergii
AAAAGCTTGAAGGAAGTGGACTGAATCTTTAAAAGCTTGAAGGAAGTGGACTGAATCTTTAAAAGCTTGAAGGAAGTGGACTGAATCTTTAAAAGCTTGATGGAAGTGGACAGAATCTTTAAATGCTTAAAGTAAGTGGACTGAGTCTTTAAATGATTGACGTAAGTGGACTGAATCTTTAAACGCTTGAAGTAAGTGGACTGAATCTTTGAATGCTTGAAGGAAGTGGACTGAATCTTTTAAAGTAAGTGGACTGAATCTTCAAATGCTTAAAGTAAGTGGACTGAATCTTTAAATGCTTGAAGGAAGTGGACTGAATCTTTAAATGCTTGAAGGAAGTGGACTGAATCTTTAAATGCTTGAAGGAAGTGGACTGAATATTAAATGCTGGAAGGAAGTGGACTGAATCTTTAAATGCTGGAAGGAAGTGGACTGAATCTTTAAATGCTTGAAGGAAGTGGACTGAATCTTTAATTGCTTGAAGGAAGTGGACTGAATCTTTAAATGTTTGAAGGAAGTGGACTGAATCTTTAAATTCTTGAAGTAAGTGGACTGACTCTTTAAATGCTTGAAGGAAGTGGACTGAATCTTCAAATGCTTGAAGAAAGTGGGCTGAATCTTTAAATATTTGAAGTAAGTGGAGTGATTCTTCAAACACTTCAAGTTATCTTACTCAGTTTAGGCATGTGCGCATTTACATATTTGCATATTTATCTTTATCTGATTATCACTGTATTCTTTTTCACTTAAGATCTAATAATTTTAAGTAATCTTATTTTGAAGGTTAATTACCTTTTATGGTTAAACGACAGGCTTTCTCGTTTTGAATGGTAATAGAGAATATTTTCCAAAAACTATATGTTACAGGGAAAGGAAATCTGACCTGGTCATGCAATATTACGACGTCTCGATTACAGCCATAGAACAAAGCTGTAAATATTAAAGAACAAAACTGTAAATATTAAAAACAAAAGTGAACTGAAAATTCTTAAAGCATTACACACTTTGAAGTAACTTTATTTCAGGAATTTAGTGCAACAACAACATGAAATCCTTCAAAGAATTTTTTCTAAACCCTTGCATTAATCACTGCAACTACTCACAGGTTCATCAATCACTGCCCGAGTGTGTATTTGTTTCTATTTATCAATCTCTCAATCCCACCCATTTATCTTCATCCTCCTTGCATTCCACCCAACGTCTCTTCGTCCCACTTTTTTGTTATTTTCATCCTCGCGTAAAAGATTTTAAAATTTCCTCCCTGCGTACGACCAACAAAACAGGACCGCGAGGAACGTCCGATCTGGCAACGCTCCTTCAATAAAACTCGACTTTAATTGGCCCCGGGCTCCCCTAAACAGCCCCCTAACCACCTTGTTTTACTAAACATCGTTCATTGGTTGCCGCGAGGGAAAAAAATATGTTGGCTTCGGGTCCGCAAACTGGGAAATTTACAGCCGCTGTTAAGGAGAGGGAGGGAGGGAGAGAGAGAGAGAGAGAGAGAGAGAAGAGATTCCGGGAGTGAAAAACTTCAGGTTCGGGAGAGAAATGTCTTCCAACTTACGGGATAAAAAAGTTCTTCGAGGATTCGAACGCCTCAGTTGTAAATTGTCATAATGCGTAGTTACGGGCGTGAGAAAACTGCAGTTGTAACAGCTTTAAAAGATAAGTTAAAAGACTAAAAATCCACACTTTACCCAGTCAGTGGTTTCGGACGCTATGCCTGCAAAGTATTCGAACAATTTGCAATAGAATTACGAAGCTTTTACCGAAGAAACATAGTAAGAAAAGTCATTTATCTTATCGGCTTCTTTACTTCGAGGATTCGAACACCAGGGCAGGAATTATCCGAATGCTTATCGACGAATCTAAGAAACAGCAGTCGAAATAATGGAGTACATTCCTGTATCCACAGATCCGAACACACTGACCCTACGGTATCCGAATGCTTAGAAAAGGCAGTAAAAACAGCTGTAGAAGGTATCCGAATGCTTGTATGAGGCAAACAGAAAACCACCTCAGAAATAACACCTCGGGAACAACGAACGTGCTCGCAGCATCCTTCCTTACGAGGATTCGGACGCCGCGACTGTAAAGTATCCGAATGCTTGTCCAACTGTCACTGCTGGAATGGAAGGAGGCCGAGCCAGGCTCCTCAGTGCAGGTTACAAAGGGAGGTTACCTGGGAGTTTTATAGGTGTTTATGACCGGACCAGGAATTAATTTCCCATCCCTTGGTTTTATCAGCGTTGTATAAAATGCTAATGCCGGCCCGAGCTGGGCCCCTCTTGCAACAAAGTGGAACAGGAGAGGAATAGAAAGAAAGGGTAGGGGATTTGATGAGGAACAGCGGGAAAATGGCACGTTAACAGTAGGGGAACCGTAGTGGAACTGTAAGGGAATGGAAGGAGAGCTGTAAGGTAACGGTAAAGCAACTATACGGGAACAATAAGGAATCTTTTGAGAACAAAACGAAAAACGGAACAATAGGGAATCCTTTGAGAACGAAACGGAAAACACAGGGAACTGAAAAGAAACTGCTGTGAGCAGTTAGGAAACAGTCGGAAAAATGGAGATGAACAGTAAATATAAGGAAACAAAAAGTACCTGTAATAAGAACTTACGGGTACTGAACACAAACAGCAAGAGAACTGTGCGCCAAAAAGAAACCAAAGAACCATGAAGGATTCAAAAGATACCATGAAGCTAAAAAGAAACAATTGGAAAACATAGAAGAACCACAAAGGACAGTTATGAAAACAGAATTTGATCCTCTGGGGTACCCCCCCACAAATAATAATAAAATACAAAGGCAGAAATCTAACCTTAGGGGACAGTATGAAACAACATGAAAACCAAAGCACAAAATTAAGAATGATGTTGCCCCCTAGAGGAACTGAGGCGGAATGCTATGGAATAAAAAACAAACTAAAGAATCAATATTAAAAAAATAAGTTAAGCCTGGGGAACTCTGGAACCGTAAGGACACAAAGGCAGGAACCGAAATCAAACTATTGGGGAACCTTAGTAGATGAGAAGAGGAGACACACTTTGCACCTTATTTAGATCCCTCCAGAAGCAGAAGTGGAACCATACTCTCACTAATCTACTTTACAGTTAGCGCACTTTCCTTCTATGCTCGCGTGTAAGAGACCCACTATCAGGTTCATTCATTATGTTAATACCTTTGCAATGGCCAATCCTACTTTCTCCAACGCCAGGGATGTTATACTGCTGATGGTAGCGGTGCCGGTAGTTACTGCATAAGAATATAGTTCTTTGCATTTTTATTACGGGTGATAATAGCAGTTCACATACATCATTGTGATCTGCAACAAACATGACCCTTTTTTTATTGCTGTGATTTAATGGGTTACATGAGGCTTCAAGCATAGTGCTTTGTTATAGCTTGTGATATGTGGAGGTAGCCAGCATCTGGAGACATTTTGAAAGAAAAAATAATTACAGCATTCGCGAATACTTCAAAATGAACATCAACTAACTTTATCACAAAGGTGGATCATAAGTAATATAATTCTATCAGGTTGCTTGGGTAAAGTATTTACAACTGTTTGGGGAAAACCACGGGATATGTTAAGGTGACCAGTATTTCAAAACCGTAACCAGCATTAAACAAGTAAAAAAATGCGCCGAAGTTTCTTCGGCGCAATCGAGTTTTCTGTACATCGTATAATCAAGGCCACCGACAATAGATCTATCTTTCGGTGGTCTCGCTGTAATCCTGTATGAGCCACGGCCCATGAAACTTTAACAATAGCCCGGTGGTGGCGTATCCTATATCGCTGCCGGAAGCACGATTATGGCTAACTTTAACCTTAAAGAAAGTGCAAACTACTCAGGCTAGAGGGCTGCAATCTGGTATGTTTGATGACTGGAGGGTGGATGATCAACATACCAATTTGCAGCCTTCTAGCCTCAGTAGTTTTTAAGATCTGAGGGCGGACAGAAAAAGTGCTGACGGCCAGAAAAACTAAAAACCCACTTTCGACGTTGCCATGGAGATCAGCACTTACAATTATTTCAGGGGAAAAAATGACTGCGTTAATACAGTTACCAACGTTACTTTGGAATTAACGTAACATTTTTTAGCGGAACATGCCCGAAAAGACTAGAGCCACGAATGGAAATTTTCATCATTCTCTCTCTCTCTCTCTCTCCTCTCTCTCTCTCTCTCTCTCTCTCTCTCTCTCTCTCTCTCTCTCTCTCTCTCTCTCTCTCTCTCTCTCTCTCTCTCTCTCTTTCTCAGGTTCCTTCAGACTTTTAGCGCACCCTCCATATTTAACACCGGGAAAAAGACTTACTAGGAGGCAAAATTTCAAAGAAAAAATATTATTATTGAAGTCAGTGTTTAATCTGTCAAAATACAAACACATGAACGAAGATTTCCAACAAAGACGAAGCACTGAGAACAAAAAAAAACCTTTTATTAATTAAGATGTAACCTTGAAGCACTGAAACCCGAGTAAAAATTGCCTTGAAAAATTTTTTCGTGAGTAAAACTGAACCCTTTCAAACTCTGTAAAAACTAATCTACGATTTAAACGTTTCTAACCATGTGTCTTGTGACTTCATGATATTAAACAACTGCATTTCCTCTTGTGGTATATCAAAACTTGAATGGAAATACAATCAACTATGATTTTATCAACTATTATAGTCTTTCATATCACTGACTTCCAGAATATGGGATTTTCTGCCTTTATCAGCACTTACAATTCCAACAGCAAGGAAGGTATTCTCAAATTTCACATTATTCAGTGTCAAAAATAAAACTTCAGGAGTTAGTAGACCAAAATTATGAATTCCCACTGCCACTTGGAGGCTTCTATTCGGAAAATAACTAACATTATACCAAAACTTTTGGTAGCAATAACAAAGAGTGCTCAATGTCGTTTTCTATCAAACGAACGTATGCCCGATATTCTATCATCTCCATTAATTGTGCTCCATAAGAAGAAAGGAGCCATTAAAAGCCACCT
>JANJGK010000031.1:14918760-14987406 GCA_039081455.1 Macrobrachium rosenbergii
ATACTTTGGCGTCTCTTCTCAAAGACAGAAAGCCTTCAATAAAAAAAGGGGCGAATACCGAATACTTACATGATGAACTCTGAAACCTACACATCAGAGATTGATTACTGTACCTGTGTGCCCAACACTTCGGTTCCTACAGGGAAAGACGAGTACTTGCGTAAATGACATTGAACAGATTCGGGACAAAGGGGATAACCACTACACAAGTCATGAATACCTGTACTTTGACAAATCATGAATACTAACATACTACTTCTTTGGCACGCTGAGTACCTGCAGGACAAATCTATTATCTACACGAAGAATAAGAGGAATTTATTTCTGGTGACAGAAATTCATTTCTCGCAATAATGTGGTCCGGATTCCACAATACGCTGTAGGTCCCGTTGCTAGGTAACCAATTGGTTCTTAGCCACGTAAAACAAATCTAATCCTTCGGGGCAGCCCTAGGAGAGCTGTTAATCAGCTCAGTGGCCTGGTTAAACTAAGATATGCTTAACTTTTTGACAAAAGGAAGATCAAACTGACAAAACACGAAACCTACATGACCATACGATTGCCTACAATGAAGAACATATATCTACGTAGAAGAGCAGTGTTTACATAACAAATCGTGCATGCCAGCATTACAAGACGATATCCCACGCGACGACGAAAAACCCCAGCACGATACATCGTGGATACCTACCTCACAAGATGGATATCATCATAATCCATGAACATTTACACGACAAGAAATAATATATACCCATAATAAATCGTAGACATTTGTAATGACCTGAATTGCTACATAATAGATATTGGGAATAACATGACAGACCCTAAATAGAATAACTACGCGACTAATAATTAATACCTTCATGAAAAATACATATTACTAGCTACATGGCAACCGTTGAATACCAACGCTTACGTGAGTGCTTTCGTGCCGCATAATTAATACAAACGTGACAGCCACATCAAACCGACATGACACATAATGCACCCTTCATGACAGAGACTGGATTTACGTGGTGAAAAACTGAACACCAACAAGCTGAATGCAAGTCTCTTGAAGACAGAAGAGGTAAATGATTTAGATCGCTTGATTAACATTGCCATCAACAGAGTTCATATCAAGATATACTGACAACAGTGATAGATTAACAGATAAAATTAGTATTCCTCTATGTTAACAAATATTATATTATATATATATAGATATACAGATGTATATATATATATATATATATATATATATATATATATATATATATATATATATATATATATATATATATATATATATATATATATATATATAATAATATATATAAATATATATATATATATATATATATATATATATATATATATATATATATATATATATAAATTACACACATATATATACACTTTAAGATCCCCAAAATATCCTTCTGGAAGTTTCATTAAAAGTAGCCCCTACTTTTCAATTAGTACAGAAGCACTCCACGCCTCAAACACCACTCCTAAAATGCTTATAAACATGACTGAAGTGAGTGTCAGAATATCAATGCTGAAACTTACCTTCGGTAAACAAAGAGTAAGGCCTAAAGCATACTTAGATGCACACGCACGCACACGCACACACAAACACACACACACACACTCACACACGCACGCACACTCTCCATTGTTTCTCCGGCCTCACTATAACGCACATTCATAAACATATGCGCGTATACATGTCAATCAGCGTGAAGCTTGCACGTAATAAACCTTTCCTGTAAAAGAAAAATAAATCTTGACGTATGCACGCATTCAAGCACACGCAAACACACACACTCACACACACACAAACACGCCGGTTTTCTGCCGTCACTCTGACCAATTCTGACCAACACACACACACACACACACACACATACAAACAAATACACGCAGGCATACAAACCTATCAACCTTAATGCATGCATGGAAACGCACGCAAGCACGCACGCAACAATACACCTCTCCTTAAAAGAGAGCCGGACAAATTACACTGGCTGCCCAGGTAAGATTACAAGGCGGTGAAGTACGAAGGGTTCTCGCCTTAATCAAGACTTGAGTTACACAGGAATGGCATATTTACTAATTAAACATGATTCATGTACCCTCGGTGACGAATGGGGCGTTGGGGGCAGGGGTTCGGGTATAGAGACCTCTCCCATACCCCCATGAAGACCGTCATTAGGGCGTCAACATCTTCGTCATTACAGTCAAAGACATATGGGCTTTTTTTTTTTTTGTCTTTGTCAATGTTTTTTTTTTATCGCTATTAAGTGAAAGACACTGATGACTGTTTCTTTGCTTCATGTCTTTATACCTTCAAAGTCTGTTCGTCGTTATTTTCATCGAAGACAAGAACTTTTTTCTATTTTTTTTATTTTTTACTGTTCTTGTTATTGCTGTTGCTTTCTTGTATGCATTCTTTAAGTAATTATTACCGTTCATACCTCTTAAGGCACCTGGTATTTCTTAAATATTTTCTTCGTGTCTTGATTCTACGAAGACACTTCGTCCGAGTGACCACTGGAAAATTAAGTCATATTTTCAGAAATTTTATCACATGTTACTATCCTTAATACCTAATACTGTCAACAGCATATTTTTTTTTATATAATTTAACTTTCGCTGTTACTCCTTTCCTTTATCGTTGTCATGAACAGACTTTTTTAATGTTTTTCTTTACGGATTTGTTATTAAAAAATTTCATTCATCATCATCACTAATGGCATAATTATTTTTTCTATTCTTTCTTCTTTGTTCTCTAAAATTCCTATCTCTATTGTGAACTACTTTTTGAAATACTTTTTTAACTCGCATGTATTCTTTTTTAATTTTCGATATAATATAAAAATATTCAAGAAGTCTTGTCAATGAGATTTAATCCTACCGCAGAAGTGAATGAGCTTTGTCAAGGCGCAAACTAATTTCACTTATTCGTAAATCAAATTCAACGAGATTTTGAAGATTAGGGAGATTTTATTCGAACTCAACGTAAATAAGTTTCGTTCCAACTGAAAATCGACTAAGAAGTCAGTGGGATTTATTCCAATTCAATATATTTTTAACTCAAAGAGCTTGAACGGGCCCTGGAGATGGAACTTGACCTTTCAATTATGATTTCTTAAATACTACCTTGCAATAGCTAACAGCCCAAAGCTGGACGCGCTTTCATTTATATTCTCACTGTTAAGCATACCTCTAGAAAACGCAGTTTATACATTATAAATTATAACCATACATACATACATACATACATACATACATACATACATACATACATACATACGTGCATGGGCGTGCGTGGGCAAGAGCGTGTGTGTAAGATATTAAATTCGAAGACCACACGAAAAACGTCACGTATATTTGAGAATTTATTCATCTTAACATAAACAGAAAAGGAATCTCCAATTTTCCACGACGCATGAATAACATAAAGCGAATTAAAAACTGACAAATAAAATCGTGCAAAGATAAAGACGATACTATATATATATATATATATATATATATATATATATATATATATATATATATATATATATATATATATATATATATATATATATATACAGACAAACTCACTGATCTCAAAGCCACACAAAAGTACAGAAAGTGCAACAGAAAGAAAGAAATTCTTTATAGGTGTTTCTGATGGATTAAGCCAACCCTATGGCAGCACGGGCTCTTGCCCAAAAAGAGCGGCAAGTAAGTATGCACATCCACCTAACATTCCCACCCAACCTTTCCTACACACCCAAAAATTATCGTCCGCCAAATGTATGGGGCCAATTAGCACTCATTCGAGGAGGCTGGTGGAAATAACACGGACAAACCCATAAAGTAATTTCCCATAAAGTAATTTCCCTCGGTGATGCCGCACACCAGCAACTGTTACGACCTTAAATATGTCGGTCTTGCGGTTGAGAATTTGAGAATGGGCAGCTGAGAGGTGGGTGGAGAAGGAAGATGTCAAGGAGGATGATGGGAGGAGGAAGAGAAGCAGAATATGAAGAGGAGGAGGAGGAAGAAAGCCGGAACAAGAACAAAGCATACTTGGGGGAGGATGTAGTGGTCATAAGGAAGAAAATAAAGGGAGGAGGAATAGTGAGAAAGAATAAGATGAAGTGGGATGAGGAGGATAGTGATTGGCAAGAGGAGGAAAATGTGAGCAGGAGGAGAGAATAAGGAGGAAAAAGTGAGCAGGAGGAGAGAATAAGAAGGAAAAGCTGAGGGCGAAGAGGTGGTGGTGTCAGAAAAAAAAAAAAAAAAAAGACGAAACAAGAGAAGAAGAATACGAGAAGACGAAGAAAAAGCATATGAAGAGGAGGAGGAAAAAAGAAGAAAAAGAACCAGGAGGAGGAGGAGGAGGAGGAGGAGGAGGAGGAGGAGGAGGAGGAGGAGGAGGAGGAGGAGGTGGTGATGGTTAGAAAAAAAAACAGCTTTCGTTCACCTCAAAAATGTCTCTCTCTGTTTAAGTCTCAAACATTTCAAAATTGCCATTCCCTGTATTTTTTTCTTTTTATTATGTCTGGGTTTAAAAGCCATCGTCACCACACACAGCCACAAAAATTTAGCGGTTACAGAGCTTAGATAACAATTAATACCTTACTTATTCTCGGAACACTCACAGGCCAGATATTGTCGCAACTTCCGTTTTCCTAGATTATTATACCATTCAATAAACCAATGCTATCAACATCCATCATCATTATTATTATAGTTATTTGTTGTTGGTGTTGTTATTGTAACCTAATTATCATTTATACAATGTAAATAAAAGCCGTTCTCGCCATGTACCTTGTATAATTAAAATGGCTCATTATTAAAATTCATTTTGATATTATCGTTTTGGTTTTAACGGTCATTATAAAAAAAATCCACTATAAAAAAAACCATGGTCACAGATTATTCTAAAGATAAAAATGAAAGATGGCAAAACTAATAATCCATTATCATTACTATCGGCAAAACTTACAAGCCATTATTATTACCATCATAACTGTCATGCCCAAAAAAAAAAAAAAAAAAAAAAAAAGAATTATCATATCTATCCTACATAACTAAAAGCAAAAACGTTTCCTGGCCTACGTCGAAGTAACCATCTTTCCTTAAAATTAAGCAAGCCCTCCGAGATGACACAAAAAAAAATAACCGAATGACAAACAAGTCCTTTGACCCTCCCGGAATTTCGACAGTCACACACTTCCGGAGGCTGAGGGGGGAAGGCGACGGACCTCCTTGGGGATGGAAGAGGTGAGACTGGGGGGGAAGGGGAGGGGTGAGGGATGAAGGGGGAGGGGGTTGAGAGTGGATTTCAGTCTCCCGACAAACAACGTCGCTAACTTTCTCGCGTCGCCGTCAGGGACCACCGGGAGAACTATAGGAGACATGCTTTTTCAAAGCCTTTTGGGTGGGCCATACTCGCAGGAGGTCTTTTTTTTTTAAGGAGAGCCATTCCCGATTGCTACCTGGGCGATCTTTACCTGGGGAATGATGACGTCAAAGACGGAATTATGATGATGAGTGTGTCACAGTTATATTGTGCTTTGTACTTCAGCGCCCGTGGAGGTCTTAAAGTGTGTATATTTGTCACATACCACTGCTTTTTTTAGTTTTACCCCATTTAAGCCTCACGTAAAAACATGAAAACATTATAAAACACAACTTCCTGACAGGACGAGAAGCAACGACTTTTCCTGCCGCCCCCCCACCCCAAAAATGAATACAAAAATGTGAAATGTAAAGGCAAATAAACATGAAGGGTAAATAAAAAAAAATAAGCAACAAACTCAATCTATAAAATATACTATAAATACTTTTGAATATTATAATACAACGTTGATACACAACACCGGCAAAAAATAAGTGTTAAAGGAAATGGTTTTATGAGACGAAAAATATATTCTTTTCCATATAATAAACAGCGAGTATCCTTGAATTATATAAGGTTTTACGCTAAGACAAAAAATAATATAAATACCATTTAAGTGAATTATAAACGGCATTACAAAACAAAGGGAAGAATTTCAAAAAATTATATGTAGAGAAACTACAACATTATTATTATTATTATTATTATGATTATTATTATTATTATTATTATTATTATTATTATTATTATTATTATTATTATTATTATTATTATTCAAACACTTATTCAAACATTTAGTGGTGCCAATAATTTAACTTCCAAAGGATGCTTCTACACGTATTACCCATAAGAATAAAAACCATAGGGGAATCATTAAAAATTATATGGATACATATAATACACACACAAATATACATACATATATATATATATATATAAATAATATCTCATTAAAGAACCTAAGGTGGCGGTACAATGAGCTTTAAAGAAACACTATGTTCCTTATTAAGCTTACAAGCATCAGCATTTAACTGGTTTGATCCGATTTATTCAAGGTTCTCTGATATCATAACATCATCACTCACCGATTCTGTTTCAAGACTGATTTCGGGGATGTTTTCACATTTCAAGAGTAAATAATATAAAAAAAAAACTTTCAAGAGTAAATAAAATAGTCTCTATGAACCAATACCCAAATGCCAGATGAAAGACCCGAGAACTTTCCAAGAGTTTATGACCACACCTCCCTGTGTCTTTCAAAGGGACTCTAAACATTTCCATGTGCCCCCATCTCGCACGGAGCCCTCGAAATTCGTCACCTGGTCCTCGGAAGCCGACCGACAGGCCTCTCACGGCCTCCACATTTCGGGAGAGGGTCCTAATAGTGTAATAAAAAGGCCTTACTATCTCTATTATGGCTCGGTTTCCGATACCACTACGTCCTCTCCTACAGCGATTAGTGCCCGATGTCATTAACCGAGACAGTCTTCAAATGCTGGGGAAAGGGAGGGGGGCATAGGGGCTAGTATAGGAGTGAGGGGATACAAGAATTGGTGTATAGGAGGGCGGGTGGGTTTACAATTCAGGCGATATCCATTGATCACAGTTTTGAAAATAGTACGTTTAGTCACTTGCTCTGTTCGTAATTCCATTAATGCAACATACACTATTCATGAATGGAATGGAATATAGAGTTTAGGTCAAAGGCCAAGCACTGGGACCTATGAGGTCATTCAGCGCTGGAAAGGAAATTAAGAGTGGGTAAGTTTGAAAAGTGTACCAGGAGGAAAATCTCGTAACTGCACTACGAAATAATTGTTAGTAGAGGTTGGAAAAGAGTTTGGAGGAAAGAGAATATGAACGGAGGTACAGTAATAGGATTTAAAGGGGTTGCAGCTAGGGGCCGAGGGGACGTTGCAAAGACCCTCAAGTAATGCCTACAGTGTACCCCGTGAGTTGCACTGACGGCACTAACCCCTTACGGGAATACACTATTCATGTTTATTATTCTACTTTACTTCAACAATACACGCGGACTTCTTAGCAATTGTACTACCCTATACTGGTTTCTATTTCCATAAAATCATTATTTCGAAAATTAACGTAGAAATAAGTACATATATCATCAAACGTGCATTTACATTGTCAACCGTTGTTTTCATGTCCTCAAAGTAATGGTGACAACTAGAAATATGATTTCATCTCCTGTATGAATGTTTAAGATACGTGGCGCACGCCATAAAAGACAGGTGAACACCACAAGCACACGCGCGCGCGCACACACATTAATATATATATATATATATATATATATATATATATATATATATATATATATATATATATATATATATATATATATATATATATGTATATATATATATACACACATATATAGTGTGTTTTTACCTCTATATCGTTTATGGCGCTCGCCACATATCTCATACATCTATACATGCAGTGGAAGATATTTCTAGCTGTCATCATTACATTATGGACAGAGAAAACAAGGGTTGATAATATTTAACTGCGTTAAATATGCACATACATATAAAAAAAAAACACTACATTTAACAAAAACTTTCAATCAATTGAACCTAAGGGAAAATTTGGTAGCACCATTCCTTCTGGAAAGAACATCGTCTTCCTTGATACAATCATTTAACGAATTTCATACATATAAAACACGCAAATGAAAGCTATTGAGACAAATACCATGCCTTGCCAATTTTTATGTTTACATATATCAAAAATAACACCCAGGCAACAACTAACAGTAACAAACTACTGATAAGGAACAAACCGCATTGCTCTCAAATAATACATTTAGTAATTTGACGGAAAAATAACATAACATTAACTTCCAGCAAAGAATAAATCTACAAAATTGACAGAAAAACCCTGTTTACAAAGGAAGAAAGCAATAAATAAAAAAATAAGATTTAAATCAGCACTGTGCTCCCTCATTTCTATGCTTACACATTTGTAAAAAACATATAAAAATCAAAAAGAGAATAACACCAACAAAATCAAAGAATAACAAAAAACAACAAAGGTAAAATTATCGACAAGGATGTGGTGAGTCCTCCACCCCCTAATTCGTGAATAAATACACACATACACACACACACACACGCACATACACACACCCCAGTAGTTCCTGAAGGAGCTGCTCCGGCAGCCCTCAAGGAGTCCCTGTACTTAGGAAGAACGACTAGAATTGTCCCCAGAATCGGAGGGGGGTCTCGGTACGGTGGGGCCATAACACTGCGGGGTCCCCATCAGGGGGGTCCGCATTGTTCGAGTATCATGGGATCAGTAAAGTGTCAAGAATATCTACCTGAAGGAGAGAAGGGGGGGGGGGGAGGAAAAAGGGAGAAGGAGAAGAACATGTTGAGGATGGGAGGAGGTATAGGCAGGAATCCTTTATGAAGAAAAGAATAAGTATACGAGAAATTACCTCTAAGCGAAGAAGCATAGGAGAACTGAGAAGGGAATCATCTAAGAAGAGAACAAAGAGCTCAAAGAAAAAGTTTCCTACCGAAATGATACAGAGGAGGAAAATGAGAAGTTTCCTCTGTGAGAGCAGAAAAGAAAGGACACACAATGAGGAAGACAATGTCTAAAACCTTTTGCTCTTGAATGACAAGATGGAAAAATGACCTGATGGGCACATTTTAACATCACATCATCTGCCACCCTTTGCCATTGACGGATGACACATTTCAAGGAGGAAATGGGGGCTTGGATAAGATGACGATTAGTGACACTTCGGTGAGCGGAGGCTGTATAGTACGGGTACCTGGAATGCACACTTGGAAAACAGCAGCCTTAGTGCATCGAATAGTAGTATATATCTGTATTACGGTATTTAATAGATATCACTACTAAATAGATAAAATTTCACGAGTACCTTACTAATATATATATATATATATATATATATATATATATATATATATATATATATATATATATATATATATATATATATATATATATATGCACAATGTGTGTGAGTGCGCTGGGGCCCGCACGCGTGAATCCATTATCATCATTATTATTATTAATAGCGTAGTAATAGTAATAGTAGTATTAGCGGTAGTATTCTCACTAGCAGTGGTGGTGAAAAATGCCAACCTCAAAATACCTACTGAAGAAGCACATAAAGAATCTTACAAATCAAAGCCAATGATGCTTTCCCTCAAACTCGCCGATACAATGTCTACAATGTCATAAAAGAAAAGCAATTTGGAAATCACCTACGCCAAAAATATTCGTTCTCTAATCTATAAGTAATTGCGACGGGTGTCAAAATTCCCAACTGAACCCCCCATAACTCACAATCATCGCGCCCAACCATATCGTAACAAATTTCAGTCCCTAATGATTCATACACATGAGAGTCTGTTTCAGAGACAATGGAGACAAATAAATACTTCAGAAAGGCCGGAGACACCCACAGTTTTCTTAATCTATGATCGTTCTACTTTTAAAAGCAAAAGGGACACACGGAGAACCCCTTAAGTAACCACTAGCTCGGCTATAACTCCAGCTTTTACTGCGGGGGTGACCCATAGCCCCCGAGGCCCCTGGGGTGTTCCCGTCCCGGGTCTTCGCCGCAGTCAAGCTGCGGGGTTCCTCTGGGTGTATTGCGGGGTACCTCACTTCCTCCGGAGTTTCGACATTTCCCTCCTCCTTCGACCCATCTCTCATTTATCTAACTCTATCTGCCCCGATCTTACCCATTGGTGCCGGGGATCCCTTTTCCTCTCTTATCTACCTTTTGTCCTTCTCTTATCATTCGACTGTTTCCATACACGAGGATCACTCGCTCTTCTGTCTCTCATTCTTTACACTGTCATTCGTCTGTAGTTTCCGAATGGGTGTTGGAGGGGCGGTCTGTTGTCACACAATATTTTTCTCAATGTCTGGAACAGTTAGTTAGTCCCTATTCTGTTTTCCTCGAGGTGTCTAAATAAACAATTAGCGATGACAGACTCAAACTCAGAAGGCGATGTTTAAGAGCAGGTTTAGTGACTCAATGCCCCTGTCTTGTTATAAAAAAACCTAGACGTTCATGAAATCTGCAACAAATATAAGCTATCTGGTCAAGTGGGTTTTAGTCTAAATGTGACCCGAATGCCAACAGAATATTAAAAGTAAATGAAGTAACAATGGCCCATAAAAAATGTAACAATAATTTTACAATGAGACCGAGTTGCTTATGCGTCTATAACTAAAGGAAAAAACCTAAATACATATACTACTCCACGTTATGTATCCTCTATGTTTCGAATAATGATAATAACAATAATTAATAATAGGTGAGGCATTCAGTTTTCTAGGGTGCTCTAAAAAGTATGAGACGATCTTTAAGGAAACCAAGGGAGAAAAATGATTAAGCTTCGTATACTCCTGACTCCTCTTGGCTTTTCGGGTTGCACCATCACACTAAACGCTCAAAGACTGCTGCAAGTTTCGTCACAAAGATTTTCGGTATGTAGGTGGCTGGACCCAAGACATTAACGAAGAAATGTTGTCAAACTGGATAGAATATAAAAGTAGGTGCCCATTAAATAACAGGATAATAACTTTTCTCATTTATTTATTGCACAGTTTTGTATGAATTTGTATGAAATATTTACTATATACCTGTAAACAAACTGTAGCGATTTAATTCATAGTGTATAACTTTATTACGTGTACAGAAAATTTGTACAGAATATTTTACAAGGTATATGACATAAAAACATCTATAAATGGAAGCCGTCTGCTGGAAACTATGCCGTGGTCAATCAAGTACTGATAACAAAAAAACAAAAAAAAACCAGCGGCCAGAAAAGGAGAATATCCGGTGGCAGATGCAGAAACTTACGGAAAAATTACTTGGCAGCCTTGATTGAATGCGCAGGTACGATCAGATGAACAACGGAAATACCAATCCTGAAACAGGACCTTTTCTTTTTTTTTTTTTTTTTTTTTTTACTTTTGATAGATTTCTTTGGCATTGCAAGGTTCGCGCTTGCTTTTATGCTTGCGAATACTAAAGGGAAGAAGTTCAGATGTGTGTGTGTGTGTGGTTATAAAAAATAAAGCAATTCATATACATACAAATATATTTATGAATTTTTTACTTTATAAATATATACTGTATATATGTATGTGTATATATATATATATATATATATATATATATATATATATATATATATATATATATATATATATATATATATATATATATATATATATATATATATATATATATATATATATAAAATGTATGTGTGTGTGCGTGTGTACAGGTTTTATATAATTATACACTAAACCATTAATCACTTAAACGTAACAAAAATAAAAATCTCAAAAACTCATTTAAGCACAGAGCAAACTAGCGCCAACAAACTGGTTCACGGCTGTTTCAGATCACGGCAGCAGGTGACTTATCTATCATAAAATTTGAAAAAGTAACAGAAGTGCAGCCGCTTGTCCTCCAGCCAGCCAGCCTGCCTGCCTGCCTGCTTGCTTGCCTGCGCGCCTACACAAACGCCGACAAACGCACAAACGACAGAGTCCCGGCCGTCGCTCTTAATCTATTTCAGCCCCGAAATGACCATTCATCCCAATAGATGCGTGAACATGGGGCCATTGTCGCGGAAGAACACAGTGTCCGCTGCCCGAGAATAATCGGGGCCTATTGTCCGACATGTCATCTCCCGCCGGAAGCGGCTGACGGGGACCCATGGGGGACAGACAACTCACGAAGGGAACTTTGAGGATCCACTGAGGAGAAGGGAAAGAGAGCTCTGAAGGGGACAGAGTAGACTACCTGAAGGGAAACTAATAGAGGATTAAATGGAAACTGAAAGATGATTGAGGGGAAACTAAAGGACTGAAGGGAAACTGAAAAATGACTAAAGGGAAACTGAGGGACTCAAGGGAAACTGACGAAGAACTAAAGGGAAACTGAAAAATGACTGAAGGGAAACTGTAAAATGAATGAAGGGAAACCGTAAAATGACCGAAGGGATACCGAAAGATTACTGAAGGGAAACTGTAAAAGGACTGAAGGGAAGATGACTGAAGGGAAACTGTAAAAGGACTGACGGGAAACTGTAAAATGACTGAAGGGAAACTGAAAAAGGACTGAAGGGAAACTGAAAAAGGACTGAAGAGAAATGAAAAGGACTGAAGAGAAACTGAAAAAGGACTGAAGAGAAACTGAAAAATGACTGAAAGGAAACTGAAGAAAGACTGAAGGGAAACTGAACAAGGACTGAAGGGAAGTTGATACCCCCTTACAGATAAAACTCGATTTCGCTTCGCCGATCGTGTCCAAGTAACATCAGCGGCGCCATAAAGAACTTACTTAATAATAAATCACCAGGCTGCGATGGTCTCCCCGCAGAGGCTTTCAAGTTCTGCCACCCAGTAATTTACATTTGCTTGCTGCATTATACCATGACTGCATAATTCAACAAATTCTCCCAAATCCCTGCTTTTACTTCACCTAATGCCATTATTATTGTCCCTTTTATTTCAGAGTACCCGTTAATTCGGCCTTTTTAGCGAGTTGTACCTGTGTGCTGTATCTGTAAATTGTGGTCTCAAGCTGAAATAATGTGTATCATTATTATTATGTTCCCCAAGCTTCCTAAGTTGGTATCTCTGAGTCTGGGCTTGGGCTGCAACCTGCCTCCTGAGGATCTGAACCCCTTTCCAAATTATTTCTTCTTCTTCTTCTTCCTCTTCTTCTTCTTCTTCTTCTTCTTCTTCTTCTTCTTCTTCTTCTTATTCTTCTTCTTCTTCTTCTTCTTAGCAATGTTTGAATATGATAATTCAACCTTAGTATCCAAGTGTAATCTATATTTTTTTATTAAATTCTATTTTTGTACTGAATTGTGCCTGCCTCTATACTCGTAAATGTTCTTGTGGTGAAATTATTATTATTATTATTATTATTATTATTATTATTATTATTATTATTATTATTACCTAATATATATATATATATATATATTATATATATATATATATATATATATATACAATTTTAAGAGTAAGTAGCAGAGAGCTACTTAGCATATAAAAAGATTCAAGATACATTTTCTCATACTGCAACTTACTTTCAATGTAACATGAGCTTTAGCTTGAGAAAGTAAACATCAGCGTAACAGTGAGCTGTCAGCTTACGTAAGTAAACGTCAAAGTGATAGTGAGTTTTTCCGCACTCGTATAGGCATACCTCAGGGTAATATTCTGCTTTAAAATTTGATTGAATTGCAAACCACAAAACGTTTAAATTCCCTCAATACATTTAAATTCCCTCAATACATTTAAAAGTCTGTGAACCATAACGAAATACTCGGTTATAATGCATGGTTTTTTTTTTTTGGTGGGGGGGGAGACCTGTAAAATAATGTCGTGTGTAATCGATTTGTCTTCAGAATTAAAACTTTTCAAGTACATTGCGACGCAGTAAAGATCTAAAAGCAACATTGGTATTTTTACTTCTTGTGGCATTATCTTCTTAAACTGCCTTTATTTATGTGCTAATGCCCTCTGTTTACTCCGTTTATTAATTCATTAATTGGGCAATCTGCTCCGTGGCAGCTTGCTTTACAAATCAAAGGACTAAGATTTATTGCAGATACAGTTTTTCACTTCGAAAAATAATTAATATTTTTATAATAATTAACCAAAATCATCATAACTCAACGCGTCACAAGTTGAAATAGTAAAAAAAAAAATGTAAAAATCGTAAAAAAAAAAAATTACAAAAATGCTCAAGAGTATTGTAAAATTTTCACAAAAGGGGAAAGACGGACTTTCAAGATAAACAGAATCCACACTCGCCCGGATTTTCATAACCAGACAATCTAACGGGACCAAAACCTCCAACTTAAAATAGGTAAACAGAGAACGACAAAAACTTTTAATTCTTCCCGTTCCTTTTGTCAGGTGAGTTCAGATGTTGGAGGGAGGAGGAAAAGAACCTACTGTATTAGGACGCTCAAAGGATCCTACAAGCACAATATCTGGCTCAGATTAAAAGCGGGGAGAAGGGACGGACATCTGAGGTTGGGTAGGACACAAACAAGGGCCAAGAAGCTCCCAAAACCTCTTAACTGTTCTTGCGACAATAATGACTAGGTATTACGCTTTTGCCATCATGCGTCATTTGTCGTTCATTCAGCCCAAGAAAGAAATTTGCGCTTTAAACTTTAAAAAAAAAAAATTATGAAATAATAAGTTTTTTGGTTCAACTGACATTTAATTTCCAGGATCCTGGAATATGCTGAGCGATATATGGCAACAGCGTTTTCCATCGGCTGGCAGCTGCCGCCAGTGGCGCTTCCAATGGCGGTGTCCAGTCCTATACGGCCTCCTTCAAAACAGTCCCTCCTGGAATCCTTTTCTCCTCTGCTCACAAACGCGAACAGGAGTTCTTTGATCTTGGATTTCATTGTCATTAAATAAGCAGAAGCCTTGGCGTTGAAAGTTCACGAATTCTGATTCCAGATTGTAATTATTTCTTCTTGACTGCAATGGCTGTTATGGTTCATGATAACGTAAAGCCGTTCCTTTAAATCGGATATGTAATTCCATAGTCTTTTGAAGTCGACTCCAGCCTGACATTTTTTACTCGTTAAATTCCAATTTCACCTTTCTTCTATTCCACTATGGGTATCATTCCTTGATTTCAATTTGTCACTGAACACTTACACAATACGATTTCAGTCTGACGCAAAATGTTATTTCCTTCAAAAGCAAAAACAGACTCAAACTTAAATAACTAGAACCTTTCCGCAGCCTGATACCGTGATTACAGTTTGCCTGTAATAAATATTTCTCAAGGTGAAAAAAAATGATTAAACCTTCCTTCAGATTCACTGAATTATTGCAAAGTTCCAAATTTCAACTCTGGTTTTGTATTGCATTCAGTACTGAAAAATATTCATTTCAACTATTATTATTATTATTATTATTATTATTATTATTATTATTATTATTATTATTATTATTATTATTATTATTATTATTATTAGCAGTAATAGTAGCATTACTACAAGCAGCAGTGGACAAACTTTTTACAGAGCAAAACAAAAGACCATCAAATCCACACAATAGGACGGCCATATGTGAAAAAGAATGGAAAAAAAAATTACCCAAGGCATAGACGACAACGAGAGGAATAGAAATTAATATATACAATACATTAAACAATAAATAAAGGTTCAATGCTATTATTAGGGGAACTCGGCTTATCATTACTGTGCCGATTTTCTGGAATCCCAGTATTCCAAGTCCAATAATAACATTAATAGAATTTTATTGATTATTTTTATTCAATAAGTTTAACCTCCCTATAATTCATAATCATAGTATTCGAAGTCCAAAACTAACATTTATGGAAGTTCACTGAATATTTATCTAATAAATTTTACCTTCCAATAATTCTCAACATTAGATGAAACCCATTATTTGCCCTCTGTTCTACATACGAATTTTAATCAATTAGTAAAACCGGTATTTGAACACAAATGCAAATTATCTCAGACCTTGTTCTAATTTGATAACAGCTATAATACATGTATATTAAACTCAAGAGAGAGAGAGAGAGACAGAGAGAGAGAGAAATCAATTTACATAAGAAAACTCCTATTTGCATTTTTGCAAATTTAATACTTCGGGATAACTCAATCAAGTTGATAGTCATCGTGGCGTAGGTCTGATATAATTATCCATCCTCTGCTGTGCCATCAGAGCCTGTGCGGAATACTACTCATGAAGAAATAACACACCGAGCCGGGGCCGAAATCACCCCAATCAGGAAATAATAAGGAGCAAAAAGTTGTTCCCCTTCCCGTTCTATTATGAGCAAGAAAACGCGTTCCTAAAACCAGAGGAGCTGGCTGGCTTCTTTCAATAAGCTAAATTGAAGAAGTGAATTAATTTTTTTTCCTTTTTATTCTCTTTCATGAAAGGTCTCGAAGTGAACTCATTATGGTCAAGTAATAAATTCCGAGTAAATCTGAATAATTCTACATAATACATGATGGCCCTGTCTCTCTGCCCAAGCATAATTTTAAATGTTTTGCAAATAAACTGCCTCTCTCTCTCTCTCTCTCTCTCTCTCTCTCTCTCTCTCTCTCTCTCTCTCTCTCTCTCTCTCAGTATTATTTGAAATGTTTTGCAAATAACACGCGCTCGCTCTCTATCTCTCTCAGTATAATTTTAAATGTTTTGCAAATAACATGCTGTCGCTCTCTCTCTCTCTCTCTGTCGCTCTCTCTCTCTCTCTCTCTCTCTCTCTCTCTCTCTCTCTCTCTCTCTCTCTCTCTCTCTCTCTCTGTGTATAATTTTAAATGTTTTGCAAATAACATGCTCTCTCTCTCTCTCTCTCTCTTTCTCTCTCTCTCTCTCTCTCTCAGTATAATTCTAACATGCTTTGTAAACACCATGCTCCCACCCCTTACTCTCTCTCTCTCTCTCTCTCTCTCTCTCTCTCTCTCTCTCTCTCTCTCTCTCTCTCTCTCTCTCTCACCAAATATGATCTTACATGTTCTGCAAATAGCAGGCTCGCTCTCTCTTTCCTTCTCTCTTTCTCCAGGACTGGGATCGGCTCCCAATTGATTTTTACGTCGAGAAGAAAATTACAAATAACTACCTTACAACTCTCCAGTGCTCAGAACTCGTCTCACCAACTCCTGCGAACCTTCCATCCCAAAGGATCCCCATTACATTTAAGCAAGCAGATGAAATTAGGAATCCCCCGACTGCACGGGACGGTGACTGATCCTTCATCTCGACTGCAAAAGTCTGGAACTCTCTTCCAGATTCTGTTTTCCCCCGATTTGTATAACCTCCCATCTTTATGGAGGTATTTAAATCGTACTTTTTTTCCAATTCACTCATTTAACTTTTTGCTTCGGATCTAGGCTACATAAAGACACTGGGCTGCTAATCCAACCGGCATCTGTATATACATTCATGAATAGCTCGTTAATTATTATTATTATTATTATTATTATTATTATTATTATTATTATTATTATTATTATTATTATTATTATTATTATTATTATTTTTCACAAAAAATCTCATAATAGCATGAGTCACTAAAATGGTGAAGAAATCCACAGTAGCGTAGATGTAAATATATATATTTTATAAATATATGAATATTTCTGAAATATATATTTACATCTACATTGCTGTAGATTTTTTCACCCTTATTATTATTGTTATTATTATTATTATTATTATTATTATTATTATTATTATTATTATTATTATTATTACAACTGCTAAATTCGTTCCTGTTGTTACTGCTATTATAACTTTATAATCACAGACACACAAGAAACAATTTGCCAACTAATCGACTCACGTCCTAAAGACATAAACATTCTCTCCCTGTGACAAACGGAAAGAGAGGGGGAGGGAGAGAGAGAGAGAGAGAGAGAGGGGGGGGGGGAGGGAAATTACGTCTCTCTAATCGTCGATAAAACAAAAAGGAATTCCTGTTCATGTCTCGTCATGCGGTCGATGATTACTCTAATAAATCCACTCTCTCTCTCTCTCTCTCTCTCTCTCTCTCTCTCTCTCTCTCTCTCTCTCTCTCTCTCTCTCTCCTCAAATATACATATGATATGCGACAAACGTTGATGATAGCTTTCTCTATCATAGGTTAACTTGACAAACTTTCAAGCTCTCTCTCTCTCTCTCTCTCTCTCTCTCATAGGACAAACTTCACCCTAAGTCTCCCCTACCTCCATACTTCCTATGTCATGCAAAATTTCAGTGACAACGTCAAGTATTTCAAGGCACACTTTCTGATTTTTCTTAAAGCTCTCTCTCTCTCTCTCTCTCTCTCTCTCTCTCTCTCTCTCTCTCTCTCTCTCTCTCTCTCTCTCTCTCTCACCTAATCGCCAAAATAGTCATTATAAATCAGTTCACAGAATATCTGCCAAGCTTTATTATTCATTTTATCATTATAACATCTTGAAAATATTAACTTTTTAATTCTTAGCCACTCTCTCTCTCTTTCTTTCTCTCTCTCTCTCTCTAAGTTTTCCAGTCTTCATTAACTTCAAATTATTTAACAGAAACTCTGATTATCTCAGCCACTCGACTCTCTCTCTCTCTCTCTCTCTCTCTCTCTCTCTCTCTCTCTCTCTCTCTCTCTCTCTCTCTCTCTCTCTCTCTCTCTCCTCTCTCTCTCTAAGTTTTCCAGTCTTCATTAACTTCAAATTATTTAACAGAAACTCTGATTATCTCAGCCACTCGACTCTCTCTCTCTCTCTCTCTCTCTCTCTCTCTCTAGATCTTAATCCATACCGGGCAATTACCGCCGTATATAATTATAAGTCTTTAGGAAGTTATTGAGGTTAATGCTGTGGTCACCGAGATTGCGATTATGCCATTCCATTTATTTAGGAGGACGTGCGATGGTCCCTCTGCGGTATTCTTGCTTACCGAACGAAATGGCTCTCATCATTTCCTTTTTCTTTCATCTCATTCGTTTTTCCACAAAAAAAAAAAAATAAAAATAAAAAAATAAAAATAATACCATTACCATTATGGTTTCCGGCCGTTCGTAGCGCTTTAATTTCGGTCGGATGGAAGAAGGAGGAGGAGGAGGAGGAGGAGGGGGGGGGGAGGAAGGCAGTGGTACAGAAAGACATTAAAAAAAGAAAAAAAAAGCTCAGCCGGGCAATCACTCGGCGGTTCCTTTTCATTTCTTTTGGCGGTGCTCGGCCGAGGTCCGCTTCGGGAACGTTTCAAGTCAAGCAGCAGCTACCAGCGAAATGTTTAATATACCAATAATTGCCACTGAGGGATAAGTATTATGACATTGATACCAACTCCGGTAGCGATATTTTTCTCAGAGATAAAGGACCGCTTGGCAACTTAATTCCTTCCCAAAAGGTGCCCCGGGGCCAGCATGGGAGCCCGCGCGCCAGTTGCTGCAGAGTCATGAAAATAGTCGCCGATTATCTCGTCTCCTTCCAGCGTATCCTGAAATCCCGATGAGAGATAATACCCTGACAGTATTCAAATAATTATTAGTAATAACAAACTGATTATTCTATTGCCGGTTACTTGAAAGATTCGGAACCGTCGAGCGAAAAACTCCAAGCGATTCGGAAATCGCTCACTGGCATCTCGCAGCATCAAAATGGTCTGAGAAGTGAGAAGCCGCCCACTAAGCCAGTCCTAGCTTGGCCTCTGTAGTGAGTGAACGTACGCTCTCGCACTCCTCCCGCCCGGAGAGTGAACTTATCATCTCCTGAAAGTTCGAAGGCCTTAATCCTCTCCTCCTCTGTGGTAACTGTGTGGAGTCATCCGGGGCTCTTTGCGACGCCACTCCGCCAGAGGGAAAATGATGGAAGCAACGAGGCACCTGTTCTGGACGCTGTCGGTCGTAGTGGTGGGGACTTCGTGTTTTGCGATGGATATTCAATCCGCGCTCAAAATGGCACAGTGTCGCGCCCACTGCCTGGATAAGGTGAGTTGTTTCTTTCTGGGCTTGCGCTGGTTTGTCAGCTCTCAAACGAAGAATTCCCTTGAAAAAAGTTTCAAAACTCCCTAAGCTAATCAGACGGCGCCCGGCGGGGCACGTCCGTAGTAACCTTGATCTTGGAGGCGGCATGGCCAATACCACGGGCATGGCATTGACCGCCGTGCATTTAATGAATTCAATGCCGATTATAATTGCACGGGCCCTGGCTCTGCATTTCCTTTTTCCTTTTTTATATTTTGAGGTCCAATGAATCGTTCAGTTCATATATAACCGTTGTAGGTGTTATTATTCCTGGCTAGGTTACAGTCATCCCAACTGCATCATATAATGACTACGGAATGCCGGTAAATCCGACGATTTACAAAGGAAGCTGTTGCGAACCATTTCTGAAATATCACCAATTAAACTAACAGAAATTAGTGGGTGGATCCACCATGAAATAATTATCTACAGCTAGGACGCTGAAAGATATAAATTAAGATGCATGGTTTTGCATAAATTAAGGACAGGTCGACCGTAGATACATTGAGATTTCATCCTGAATCATCAATTATCAATTACTTCAACAATTTTAAACTTTTAAAAGAACTTCTTAAAAAGAAACGAGTTTTGGATATTATGATAAGAAATTTCATTGAGAATTACGTAAGATGTAAATTGAAATTCTTGGCCTAGCCGTTGTGTCAAAAAAATCTTTGAACTCTTTGAACGTACTAAAAAAAAATAACATACTGCTATTAATTACTAATATGCAACATCACTCCAGATGTTTTTAACGGGAGTAAAAACAGTAAACTTGAACACAAAGGAGACAAGGAGCCGTTGAACAGGCATATCCCAACTACCAACTCTATTTGGTGTCTTTAACTCGCTAAATTGAATCACTTTGTCCACACAGCATGTTACCGAGAGTGACAAAATGACTGATGGATTCGGCGTTACTACAACTCTGGCGATCGTCGCTGAAAATTTACTTAAATGATTTACAAGCACGCAGGAGACAAAATGTATTCGTAAATGCATTTGTGGTATGCACAACTTTTCGTGATGATTAATACTGCTGAGAGTGAGTTTAAGTGTGGACGCGAAAATATTCAAGAATACCCCCCCCCCCATCAGTTTTTTTAATTGACTATGTAAATGGAAATCAGTGACTTGAAGGAAGCAACATAAAGTGTGCTGAAATTCTGAGATAACACAATCTCCAATTATATAAAGGCGCCAAAGTCAGTGTTAGCCATTCCTTATCAATAACTTGTTTGTTTTTACTAATAGTTTAATGAAGCCACACTAAAGACATGCCATTGCCATAAACTGGTTAAAGTACAGTACCAAAGACTAGTATTCGCATATATTTTTCAATACCCTTATTGTCCACATACAGGCTAATGTAATGTTTATAAAAGGTAAGTGGGTATATGTTTGGAAAGCTGTAAAGTGCACAAAAAATATATATATATATCTTTCTGTTAAAATGTTCTTCTTTCGAAATGAGAAAAAATAAACTAAATTTTGAGAAGCTTGGTTTGGATAAACAATAATTTGCGGGGCGATTAAAATAGAAAGTGGGACAAAATGATTCTCGTGATAAACCTGGTTCGACTTATTCCGATATGTAAATTTCATAAAAGCGTCTACCGTTTTAACTCATTAAAAACTATTTTCATACCTTTACAGCAACAAATGCTCAAAGAGAAGATACACTTAGTGCGCACACAGTCATGACGTAGCCAAGTAAACACACGAATAAATTCGGGAACTAAATAATGCGGCAAAAACATCCTTTGCAGTCCAAATTTCATTACTTAATCACACCGAAGTGTGAAATGAAAATATCAGAAGATGAATCTCCTGTAGCCTTCCATATTCAGCTACCTCACCTATATGTCAAACCTATCAAAAAGCAAATCTAGTGTAAGATAAAAAAAAAAAAAAAAAAAAAAAAATCTTATATCAGGTCTTATTTGACAGGCAAACGCGTCAGTGTGAAATTTCTATCATATTCTGCTGTAGACAGTGAAAGTAAAATTATGTAGAACCTAGCGTTTCTGACTTTCATGAGAATATGGCAACGATGGTACCAATAAACGCAAAGCCGGAAGCTAGGTTAGGTCGGATCGTTTTGAATAGGCTGCCTTACTCATCCACGAATACACCCAACAATTTACCTTACTCAACAATGAATATAAAGTAAAATTTATAATTTTCACATTAATTACTCTACGAAAATCGCTACTATGATGATATTATTCAAAGAGCCTACTTTAAGTGTGATTTCTGTTGGCCTTATTTCAGCCAAATCAACAATAGGTACTTTTTAGTTTTCTGTAAAAGAATACTACTGGGATGGCTTTTTGTATGTCCGTCCGCCATCAGATCTTAAAAACTACTGAGGCTAGAGGGCTACAAATTGGTTATGTTGATCATCCAACCTCCAATCATCAAACATACCAAGTTGCAGCCCTCTAGCCTCAGTAATTTTTATTTTATTTAACGTTAAAGTTAGCCATAATCGTGAGTTTGGCGCCGCAATAGGTGCCAACAACAATGGCCACCACCGGGCCGTGGCTGAACGTTTTATGGGTCGCGGCTGAGTTTCATGGGCGTGGCTGAGAGTTTCATACAACATTACACGCTGTACAGAAAACTTAGATTGAGCCTTAGAAACTTCGGCGCATTTTTAGTTTATATTTAATAGGCTTCCGTGTAGGAGGATCGTTAACAGCGACAGGACTGACATTTCATTCGTCCTTGTATATGCAATAATCGTGTCACGTTACCATCACAAAAGACTGCTTTGCGTGTAAAGTCCGTGTGTGAATACTGGTTACCAATGCTTTCAATTTCTCATGCACATATTTCAATTTGAATGCTTGTCACCAACATGAAGAATACCACATAAACGCGTATTCAGGTGTGTGGACATGAGTTACCGGTACCAGGAACAACATGCAAGTACTTGTATGTATGCACGTGAATTCACTAACCAGTAAATTATAGCCACTACGTTTTGATTCGTTTATTTGCGTTAATCGAAAAGGAATGTAGCCTACGGGAATGTTATATACTGCATCGTCCCTGCGAAAGGAACACATGCTATTAAACCTAATGGAAGCGCCATGCCATAATACTATGACAGACTGATTGATTTTTTTTTTTTTTATGTCAGTCTGATTTTGCTTCTCACCAAGCTGCCACTGAAATCAAGAGAATGTTTATTGTCGAGTCAACAATTTGTCTCATCAATTCAAAAATACCTTGAAAGTATGATGCAAGCAAAATTCATGAGGTTCCTCGCAAAGGAAAATTTTCAATAATAAAATGATACAGATTAATGATTTAACGTATTACGAGGTTTTCAGTGACTGATGTAGGCAATACTTTCAAGATGGAAAATATTTTCAAGTTTCAAGATTATGAAAGCAACATGGCGGGGTTTTCACAAATGCAAGTCGTCCAAAGATTTAAGGCTAAAAAATAATTTGTTTTGAAGTTCTAAATATGAATGCTACCTGAAAATTTGATAATAGGTAACAATATTCAAGTAAAAATATGACTTAATTCCTTAAAGAACATACCACCTACTGCTTTAAAATCGTGAAATACAAGGAGTTTTGGATTCTTATACGCAAATCCCATGTAAAAAGTTTTGAAAAAATTAGTACCAAGATAGCTGAATTTATTACTTATATTAGTTATTTTTTCTAATTATTACAAGGTACTATAGAAATTATCCAGTTCATGGCAGTTTTGAACCCCCAAAAATAGACAGAAAGGAATTAAGCAACTTAACGTATACCTCAAAAATATAGGATTTTTACTGTTTTAAATATCAGAGGTTTTAAGGTTGCACCGTAGCCCCGTATGTTATAAAATAAATACATATAGTAATCATGATTATCAAACTAACAAGACCACCAACATCACGAACAAAGAAAATCGCAGAATTAATAATAATAATAATAATAAATTGGGATTAAAGGGAGTGATGATATTTCCACTAATCAAGACCTAACAAATGTTATCAAATCGGAATATAACTTTGTAATTCTATACAACTTTAAAAGAAATTTGTTTGAATTGTAGGAGAGATTGTCGAAGGATAATTTAACCAAAGATACACAAAGTCGATTTCTCATTATAAGCAGAATTATTCAGATTTCACTATGCTTCAACCTACATTTAGCAAAATAAAATAAACGTAGTAGTCTATTCACAATAACGCCATTACGTTTACTACACATCAGACGTCTGGCAGCCCACACCGCAAAGCTCCTGAATGTAAACAGTTAAAAACAGTGATGCGTTCTATCTATTCCTTCCTTTAATTTCCTGCCTAAAAGAATAAAATATGATGACGAACCTGGCATACGGCAAATTTCAGTCTTTTCAATGGTAATGAACATAATAAAGTATGCCTTATTAAAACTTTTGACCTTAAAGTTTTCAATATTTTAAGTTCGTAGTTAATTGTCATTTATATTTATGAAAAAATCTCTCATTTACTACATGTAGCGGGCTTACTCTTGAATTGCAATGTAGATTTTGGCCATAATTCCCTCTACCATAATTTCGTGTGGATTCCCTTTTACATGCAAGTAATATTCTCTCTCTCTCTCTCTCTCTCTCTCTCTCTCTCTCTCTCTCTCTCTCTCTCTCTCTCTCTCTCTCTCTCACGCAGGAAGTTCAATCACGAAAATAAAAATGTACCATATGCATGTTTTATATGCTTTTTACCCTTAATACATTATTTTTAATACCATTATTAACAACGAAGAAGACACATGAAAGAAAATTATTTTTAACTTATTATAATTATTATTATTATTATTATTATTATTATTATTACATGAGGAGAACTAAGAGCCCTAATAATAATAATAATAATAATAATAATAATCTCTCTCTCTCTCTCTCTCTCTCTCTCTCTCTCTCTCTCTCTCTCTCTCTCTCTCTCTCTCTGAAAATATTTGACATTTGTATTATTTTCAGGAGTTCCTAAAGGCCCTTAGTTTTGTCAGATACAGGCACGACTAATATTACTCTCAAGACCGCACGCGTGTGCGCGCACACGCACACACACACACACACACACAACTTGTTCTTCACACTTTTAAGACAGCTGACACATATAATAATAATAATAATAATAATAATAATAATAATAATAATAATAATAATAATATATCTATTTCAGCTCACGATCATAGTTTTATAGTAAACAAGCTTTCAGGCCCCAATGCAAACTCTCCCCTAGACGAGAAACTCCAAATTCATGTAAATTAATATTAAAACAAGCAATAAGCGCTACTGAGTCATCACACAAGCCATCCTATGAAAACCAGTCTCTGTGAGAAGCTGAATCTCCCTGAAAATAAGTCCATCGAAATGTTGTTTTTTTGAAACACGAAAAAGATCATTACTATTGATTTTTATCCGAAGAAACAAATGCTCTCGTTGCTGAGGAGTTCACCTTTCGATTCAAAAGAGACCCTGTACAATGGATGCTTCTCCGTAAGAATTATGTAAAATAAATTCTTAGTACTGTTGAAATTAAATCCGCGCTAACAGCTGCTGGGCTAAGGGGGCTATTTCTCCACAGAAATAAAAGTCATACCTGTCGATTCTTATTTGCAGCTCCAGCAAAAGCTTTCTTTAAAATCCCGACTGTAAATTCCACCTGAGCGAGCGGCAAAATTCTCTCGGCTCCACCAAACAGCTCAACGTAGGCTTGCATCAGCGACGAATGGGTGCCTGCCTTCAAAAGGGGGCTCATGACTTCAAATTAGGTGATGCCAACGGTTAATTGAGTTCCAGTAGATTAGGATTAAGCAGGGATATTATCACGAGTCGTCCAGATTAGATTTCGGCGGTTCTGGAATGCTGCGGATAGATAGATAGATCCTGTAGGAGAGAGAGAGAGAGAGAGAGAGAGAGAGAGAGACCCTTCTTTCTGGTCGACTCCGTCCTTCTGTCGCCTTAGCAGGTCCCAGCGGGTTTTGAAAGGAGCTCGTTTTGTCCATCAGGCCGGTCGGTAACCTCGTTATCCGAGATTATTACAGGTGTAAATTAAGGCACTCGCTCGCAAAATCGCCTTAGAATTACCCCCACGGCGACTGCGCTTCGATACACCTCGACCCTGAAAAGAAATATTCTTCAGCATTGCTGAAAATCTTCGGCCCGAAATTTTTCTTTGGGAAGCTCAAAAGCCTCATTTTCTCTGCCAAAAGGTTTTAAGCCTGACTTATTAACGTGCCTGTCTTACTTCTTAACCCATATTTACTGAGATATCGCCGCAGTATACAGCGCACCCACTCATGGCTTGATGACGGGAGATGTTTGCATTATCTCGTCTCAGTTTCAAAAGATATGTTGTCCAACGAGATAAAAAACCTTGTAAATCTTTAGCACCAATAAGCGACAGAGAGAGAGAGAGAGAGAGAGAGAGAGAGAGAGAGAGAGAGAGAGAGAGAGAGAGAGAGAGAGAGAGAGAGAGAACACATTTAACCGAAGAGATGTAACAGTCTGTGACATCCACACCTGATCCGAGAGAGAAAGTCGTATTTTCAAGACCACGTTAATATATTGTCGCATGGAGAGAGAGAGAGAGAGAGAGAGAGAGAGAGAGAGAGAGAGAGAGAGAGAGAGAGAGAGAGAGAGAGACAGAAGAATGGAAACATGTTTGTTCCAACAAGGAGTCACTGCTACCAACACCCATGCCTACTTAGCAATGAAACGACCAGTTTCTTTTACCTTCACAGACGCCTTTAATCACTGCTAAAAGGCCCAATGCTGTCAATGTCACCTATTCAGCGCATTCATCGCATCCAATGCCCACCTCCCTTGCCCCCTCCCCACCACCTCATGCCCTGTAAAGGCACCACTGGTTTTGAATGGTCCCAGCCAAGGTTTGGGGACAGGGGCTTTAAGAACGAGGCGTAGAGGGACTTGTTACGGCTATGGAGGAGGAGGAGGAGGAGGAGGAGGAGGAGGGAGGGGGAGGGGAGGAGGAGGGGGGAAGAGGGTATTGGAAGGCTAAACGGTCACAGAAGCAGTTGAAGCAGAAGAAAATTCTATGAAGAAAAAGTGTTGTAATACTTTTTTCTTTCTCAACCTTCCATACTATTAATTTTTTTTTACTTTTTAAATGACGCCACTGAAGCTCATAATCGCATCAAGTGATGTGATCGCATCTATGCAGTCATGGGTATTTAGAAACGGCTCCTTAGGATGTGTCACTGAGAGAGAGAGAGAGAGAGAGAGAGAGAGAGAGAGAGAGAGAGAGAGGGTCCTTTTGAAAGGTGGGACCCGAGCATTGTGCCAATGTCATCAGTCACACGGGGCGAGGACCTCCAGTTGTCTGCGGCAGACAGTTTAGGTCTCCCGGAGGAGCCTTTGAAAATCATACCCCGGAACGAAGACTGTTCAACGTCTGGATTAAAAAGAACTCTCTCTCTCCTCTCTCTCTCTCTCTCTCTCTCTCTCTCTCTCTCTCTCTCTCTCTCTCTCTCTCTCTCTCTCCGATCGGAGCTAAATGTTTCGAACGTAAATCTCTTGAGATAACATGACTTTCGAGACAAAGCTCTCTCTCTCTCTCTCTCTCTCTCTCTCTCTCTCTCTCTCTCTCTCTCTCTCTCTCTCTTCTCCGATCTGGGCTGAATGTTACAGACTTAAATCTCTGAGATAACGTGGCTTCCAAGACGAACATTCTCTCTCTCTCTCATAAATACTCATATTAATAAATAAATAAAAATCACCCAGCTTAATATTCTCCCTTTCTCTCCATAAATAACGCCATGTTTAAAAAGTACTTTGGCCAAAGGGTGAAGAAGTGGGTGAACTTCCCCAGTCATCACTAATATTTCTGCGATGATTATATCGCTACAGTAATCTTTATTAATATCACTGTTTCAAATGTTCAATGCTGGGAAGATTGTCTTGATGACAATTTTGGAAATTCCTTGAAAGAGAGACTTTACAATACAAAATCTCATCTACTTATCACACGACATTATTATCATCATTGTTCTTGTTGAATCTAGTATCAAATAATTGACACGTAAACCTCTGCAACACGACCTCATGGATAACAACAACAACAATAATAATAATAACAATAATTGTTCTAAAAGGTCCATTTTTTCCCAATAATAATAATAATAATAATAATAATAATAACTGCTGTTTTCACACAGTGTATAAGTCTGGAAATCATCACTGAGTAAGAGGAGGGATAAGGCATTGACTACAGTCACTACAGCCTAGTATTTCACTGTGGCCACCCCTTTCAATGGGAATGGTTGTCAAATAATAATAATAATAAGAATAATAATAATAATAATAATAATCCTCGATATGTGAGTATAAATAAAAAAGACATATTACCGACCACCAGTTGGAAATACCAGAGAATTTCATGATATATCTTGTCACCTTCCCCATATTCCCTTTTGATATGTCTAGAGGAGATTTATGTTCTTTTCATTTATTGTGTGAGGTCATACAAGAGAGAGGCAATTTTATAAACACATATATAAATATTAATATATATACTTATATTTATATATATATATATATATATATATATATATATATATATATACATATATATATATATATATATATATATATATATATATACATATATATATATATATATATATATATATATATATATATATATATATATATATATATATCGCTCCATCATTACAAGACTGTCGTAACTCCAAAATCTTGATTTTTCAGGAGAAGCGTTTTAAAGTTTCAAAGTCCTATAACTTTAACAATTTTACCCAAAGCACACTCAAGTGGAACCCTATTTATCTAATTATGATAGTAAGTTTTGTTGCTTTGGGTAAAATTGTTAAAGTTATAGGACTTTGAAACTTTAAAACGCTTCTCCTGAAAAATCAAGATTTTGGAGTTACGACAGTCTTGTAATGATGGAGCGATATATATATATATATATATATATATATATATATATATATATATATATATATATATATATATATATATATATATATATATATATATATATATATATTAAAACGCTTCTCCTGAAAAATCAAGATTTTGGAGTTACGACAGTCTTGTAATGATGGAGCGATATATATATATATATATATATATATATATATATATATATATATATATATATATATATATATATATATATATATATATGTGTGTGTGTGTGTGTGTGTGCGCGCGCGCGCGCGCCCCCCCAGATCCCCTTTATTTTTCCGCACTCTACCCTAAGGAAATTCCCTTCTCGTTTCAAAGTGGTATGCATTTCTACTTGGATGGGGTAGAAGTTCCCCAGCGGCTAGATCTCTCGAGCACTTGGTGGCACGGCAAAGGAGGGCTTTCCCCAAGATACCTGAAATAGTTTCCTTTGGCTCTACGAGTCTCCGCGATTGCATTTTTTCCGCCACTCCTACAGGATTATTATCGTGTTACACTTTGTAGCCGTCACTCGGGGAGCCGAGGAATTAGAAACCGCTCTATAAAGCTTAGAGTTGTGGCCCCAAGATGTTTGAAAGGAGATTCTGCTGGGAGATTTTTAACTTGAAACGCAGCCTTTCTAGGCGACGGTCGAAATGACTATAACATTATCCACGATACTCGAAACTTTTTTTACAGGGTGTCAAGACTTTCTAATCCGGAATTAAGTACAGCTCTGTAACCTCCAGATGTGTAAGGGGGAGATCCTGCTGAAAGTAATTTAAACGGAACTATTGTCACATCCCTATAAATCACCTGCATTGTCCGGGTATTAAGAGAACATCTCTATTTTGCACCGGACTTTCTAATCCCTCCTTGCCTCTGCGCAGCAGCAGCACCATCATGCGTGCGCGCTCGACACGCGGAAACGATTCGCTGCAAAATAAATAAAAAAAAAAACCTGAATTCCAAAACAAAATCTTTGCTACCCTTACATTTCCCTTCCTGAAATACGTTAACATTTAGCGCAAACACAAACTCACTGCATGAAAACGGGCTCTGCAATCCTCCTCCTTGGCCCCTTGAAAATGCAGGTTATGTGAAGTTGGAGGGTCACCCCCTACTACAGGTAAAACAGGAGGGGTGGGGTGGGGTGAGGGGGGGGTGGAAGGTGGCCACTGGCATACTCACCTTAGGGCATACCTTCAGCGGGGCATACCTTCACCCACTCCCATTAATTTTCGCCACACTGCTATGCTAACCACCCGACCCCCATCCCCCCCAAACCCTCTGGTCACCTCTTGTCCATACCTTAAACCCTTTACTTCACCCCTTTGCCTCTGCATCTTCACTACGGACAGCCCCTGTGAGAGGGAGAGAGCTTCTGGTGGCTTGGTCTCGTCTCTCAAAGATTTCCTGCTTGTTGTTAAGAGTTCGCCCTGAATGCCATGCTATCACATAATGTCTACTATTTTTTTTTAATTTGATGTAACTGATCGTTAAATTTAATCTTTAAATTTACATTATTCCTTCAGTTATTTGTAACAGACGCTGTATCTCATTTTAATCTAGTAGTTCATTTTTAGCAACTATCATCATTTCAGTATTTAGATTATTTTTAAGAAGTATTTTTTCATCTGTTCATTTGCAATGACGATCGACCTTTAACCTTAATGTTTCTTTCAGTGTTTCTTTCAGATAATTTCTTTAACTATTTTTCGTTTGTTTTATTGGAACTAGCTGTTTATGATTGTTATTTTTAGGTTATTTTTTTAGCAACTGCTTTTCATTTGCTTATTTGTAACTGATTGCATGTATTCAATTCTCATATGTGGATTATTTTTTGACAGATAATTTTGTTTGTTGATACTACGTTTAACTAGATTATTCTAAAATTACAGCGCCATGGTAGATTTAGATTATTACTTTTTTTTCAGTTACTGACATTGGGTAAATTGATTTCGTTATTTTCATATAAAGTATTTTTTTACTTTCAATGTGGGTGTTATCTTCAAGTGCAAGATGGTCAGATAAATGAACTGCCTTTGGTGCGCACAAGAATTAATGAGTTTTGAATAATTATCAAAAATAATAATTTTTTGACAATCTTGTTTGTTGATTATTACTTTTTCTCAGTTACTGACACTGGGTAAATTAATTTCTTTATTTTCATATATAGTATTTTTTTTATTTTCAATGTGGGTGTTATTTTCAAGTACAAGATGGTTAGATAAATGACTTCCCTTTGGTATGCTTCACAAGAATTAATGAGTTTTGAATAATTATCAAAAATAATAATGATCCACAGACTGAAGTACCAGGAACACCTTGTTGCAGTGCAGAATTTTTTACATTGAACAAGGTAATTATGAGGAAACTTTGGCGAGGGATGTATCTACCTTGTATTTTATGCCTGGAAATACTGCAACAATATTAATGTTACAAAGGATATCAATACCCGCAGCAAAGGCATATTATTTAATGTGTAAATTAGCCTTCAAATTACGAACATTACCCGAACAAGAGTGGCCCAAGTTAATACATAATTACCATCTTTATCAGACCTTTCTCTTTGTCCAGTGAAAATACAAGCGCTAATTTTCGACGTAAGAAATACCCACTTAAGAATAGACAAGAGCCAATAATGGAGTATGAATTACTACCCATTTTTACCTTCATCCACTCCTGCTAACGAAGTGTTATTTATTTCATGGATATTACAATGTAATAATACTGTTTACATCCCAGGATGAATTTAACAGTTTCCCTTTAATGTGAGCACGACGGAGACCTGGACCGGGTTTGTGCCAAACTTGTGTCATGCCTGCAAGAAAACGACAAACAGGAAATGCCAAGTTTTCCATACATGGAAGATAACGATAAATAAGGAATGATAAGTCTGCGTCCTGCCTACACACACAACCAATGACAAGTTTTTGTCATAACTGAAAGAGAGAGAGAGAGATAAAAGCTAAATTTAACTCGTACGTAACCGAAAACACAAAATTTAGAAATGGCAAGTTCGTGTCGTACCGGCAACAAAGCGACATATAAGAAATACTGTTGTGTGTCATAACTGCAAGAAAGCAACCAATAAAAAACGCCACATTTGTGTCGTATTTGCAAGACAGCAACTCATTAGAAACACACAACTGACCTGGACTTACACGACTGAGATGGACTTACACAATTGACCTGGACTTCTGGCAAGTCAAGAGTGCGATAAAGATCATGTTTCAGATATGGAAGGAAAAGATGCCAACTTCTAATAATGGTATAATTTTGTTGTACGAATGACTTAAGAAATACGTCATGCTGAAGCTAGGGATAATATTAGATTCTGCAGAATGAATCCCTGAAACTTTTGCCAACAACTTGGACTAATAATGAAACTGCATCGATTCCTTTACACTGTAGTATCGGACGTTAAAAGTAATGTGGCTGGAATTTTAAGGCGCTATTTAGAATAGAGCCGCGTTTTATCTAAAGTATCAAACGACTATGATTCCTTCATGTGTACTAAGCGTCAGTTCGGAACGTAATTGAATTTTGAATAGGCAAACTGACCCTTAGTTAAAATTGAATATCTTTCGAAATTTGCGAAGAACAATTGAAAGGACTCAATCTGATTCTTTGGCATCTGTTAAGCACACAGCACAAATTGAGCCTCTGGAAAATGCAAAGAATTCGTGTTCGAAAAACATAATTTGCTATTGAACAACTGGTGGGAATATATCCTGATTCTCTAGAACATGCGTAATTCGCATTTATTATTATAATCTGAGCCTTGGAGGAACCTGCTAAAAGTCCATTTAGGTCCATCAGAATCTGCCGAGGAACCACGTGAAATACGATTTGATTATTTGGAATTTGTCGATTACCATTTGTGTAAAAAAAAAAAAAAAAAAAAAATGAGCCTTGGGAACCTGCTAAACGTCCACTTGTAATGATCAGATCAGTTGCACTCTCCTATGAGCCCTGATGGAATATCTTATTATTCAGACGCCGTCATGTGTTCACCTCCAATTTTGGAACAGCACAAGAGAAGAGTCATTCACCGCTTACCGTCCCTCATTATCAATAATAAGACAAATACTGATGGCATGCCTCTACTCCGTGAGAACGAAACACGGCCTCCACGCTATTATTTACAGTCAATTGCCAAAACCTTTCTTCTTTGCTCTTACATTTCCCCCTCGTCCAACACCCCCGTCCCAACTCCACAATCCCACACAAACACGTTATTACCCATACATAAATGGTTCTCTCCCTAGACCCTTACCATGATGTAAATGGTCATTGCCTTCAGATATCACAACTTTGCGCTGAGGGAAAAAAATGTCCCAGACGTCTTTTAATTTCGTCTGTTATTTGCTTAAGCCTTACTTTATATTTCGGTGCTTTCTTTCATATCCACTCTAGAGAAACCATAGTTGCAAGTAAAAAAAAAAAAAAAAAAAAAAAAAGCTCTACAGTAATACTGGAACTGTGCTGAATTTTCAGGAACAATTTTATAACACGTATCTCAACTTCTCAGCCTTGGCTCTAAGCAGAACTCGCTTTGGCTTACATTTTGAACTTGATAAAACCAACTGGAAGGAAAAAATATATCTGATTTCAGCAAAGCCATCAGATACTTACGTTAAATAAAAAATTTTAAAATTAAACGGAGAGGCTTTTTGAATACCTAAGCTCTAACTTTCAAGAACAAGCATTCTAAGTCCGGATTAAAACAACTGATGATAGCAGAGGTAGAGTAAAACTCTATATAGCAAACAAATAATTGGCCGTAAGAAGTACACCAATATTGCCTTGCCTTGGATATTTTACATAATACATAAATAATATATATATATATATATATATATATATATATATATATATATATATATATATATATATATATATATATATATATATATATATAAATAATGTATACATTAATATATATACTATATATATAATGCATGCATAAATAATATATATATATACTATATATATATATATATATATATATATATATATATATATATATATATATATATATATATATACACGAGTATATATATATATATATATATATATATATATATATATATATATATATATATATATATATATGATAAATTATTCCCAAACGACAGCAGCAGAGGTGACCGCACATACCTTTGGTGTTGTTTTTTAGTGTTCTTCGCAAATCCCACTTTCTACTATTTTTTTTTTTTTTTTACTGAACAAGACAAAAGCCAGCGCCATCACTGTGTCCCTCGTAGGGCTAACCCACGGACGACGACTCTCGAAGGGCGTAGAAAATCGGACTAATTATTGTTTCTGGTGTGGCCCTCTTTTAATTCGGGTGTCCCACACGTCACAACTGACAGAAGCTTCTGGGAGCTGCCGTTGGCCTTCCATTTTTTGCGTGTCTTATTTTGAATATAGTAAAGAAAAAATCATGCCAGTATGAAGTGTAAAACATTGCAAAAGCCTTTGCAGCAAGATAGTGGTTTGTTTGAATTGCACTAAAAGTATGAATTCGTATTGCAGATGTTGAATACGTGAAACAAAATCAATGTTGAATGAGTGATACTGAAAATCAGATGATACAGCCACTATATGTTACTTATACTTTGATGTGATCTATTTGTCATTATTTACAATGTCAAGCTATTCTAACCTCTTTCAAGTGTATCAACAGGGTGTGTCAATTGCAGTTAAAATTAATAAGAACTCAGGTAAACCTTGTTCAGTCATCATAAAAAACGGGGCGCAGGATATAGCGAGTTACGAAGTCTGTAGGAACATAAGACATCATGAATATTTTATGGAAACTTTATTTGCTTAGGAGAGAATATTTGCTTAGGAGAGAAACAGCCAACTAGAAACAAGGTAGAAATAAGGGGATCGTTTATGAGACTTCGGAAACAATTCTGGCGGCCGTTGGCACTATACGTGTTTTAAAAAACAACCACGACTGCCTTTGTGGTAACCACAGAGGGACCTTCAATGGAAGTGCTTCTACAAAAAGAGAAGAGACAAGACAGACCAGGCTCGTCATGACTTCCTTCAAGGCGAGAGAACACTAGCGGCCCTTCCTTCCCCATCCCTTCTCAAAAGGGCCATTTACCTCTTATAAAACAGATGCCTGGCTATCAACGAAACAATGGATTCTACGGTCGGTGACGTAAAACTTTTATTAGCATGTCGAGTCTCGTGTTATTTCGAGATTTGTGGTCGAAAGCTTATCCCCCTTCGGGACGTCAGCGTCAAACCGGCGGCGGTTATCGACGTTGCGTTGCCTCTTGTTTTTTCCTGCTTTTTTTATATATATGTTTTTGAGAAGGAGGCTCTTTTGCTTCCAATTAGGACGATGGTGCCATGTGGTCCAGGACGTTGTATGCGCCCGTTTTGGAAAAGGAGGGGCTTCTGCTTTTATGCTTTATGAGGTTCTTCTGCTCCTGTCCTATCTGATAAAGAGGATTCATTTGTTGTTTTGATGTTTTTGGAAAGGGGCTACTGCTGGCGGTATGAAGAGATTCTATGTAAAAAACTGAAAAAAGTTTGAATAAAGGCAGGCTTCATAAAAATCCCCCAACCTCCAACCCCATCGGCATCTTGTTACCAATCCGGTGTGTTTGTGCACAGTGGATGTTTTGTAGAAGAATCTTTCTCCTGGCCCTTGTCCTCATTAAGGTACGGAAAGAGAAGCCCCGTAAAGTTCTTTCATCGCCCCAGAAGTCGTTAATTCGGAGTCTTTGAGAAAGGAGCCTCCTTCATACTCCGGAGCAGCCCCAAAAGGCGTCTTTACCTGGCTCTACCTGGTAGTGACTTTCAGTCGTAAACAACGTCTGAGCTGCTTTGTGCCCGGTCGAATTACTGTCAGAATATAAATGACGAAACCATCATCCCTTGAACGCTAATACCCTGGTTACCGTCGCACCCGAAAGTGACACGTGAATAGCGACTCCCCTCGGTTGAACGGGATCTAATCCTTAGTCATGCGAATTCCAAAGGTGGTAGATTCCGTTTGCTCCTTTCCGTGTTGTGATACCCCGAAAGATTTGAATACTCAGTGGATGACGGAATGCTGTGTACGAGTCTTCCAAGAAACAAAAAACATTAGGGTACAAATACTTTACCTACATTTTAAGAAATTCTGAGTAACAAAACAGAAAAAGTATTACAGAACTTTTTAAAATTTTTCAAGAAATTTAAACAAAAACAGAAACAAAGATGATGTGAATACTATTTGAAGTTTTTTTCAGAAATTACTAACAATGAAAAACCATGGCATATTATGCTGCTTGGCGAATACAAAGCTTATTTACATATTAATGAACTTTACCTACATTTTAAGAAATTCTGAGTAACAAAACAGAAAAAGTATTACAGAACTTTTTAAAATTTTTCAAGAAATTTAAACAAAAACAGAAACAAAGATGATGTGAATACTATTTGAAGTTTTTTTCAGAAATTACTAACAATGAAAAACCATGGCATATCATGCTGCTTGGCGAATACAAAGCTTATTTACATATTAATGAACTTTACCTACATTTTAAGAAATTCTGAGTAACAAAACAGAAAAAGTATTACAGAACTTTTTAAAATTTTTCAAGAAATTTAAACAAAAACAGAAACAAAGATGATGTGAATACTATTTGAAGTTTTTTTCAGAAATTACTAACAATGAAAAACCACGGCATATCATGCTGCTTGGCGAATACAAAGCTTATTTACATATTAATGAACTGCGTAAACATGCTACGAAAAGTAACATCTTCCGTTTCATAAAACGGAAAGTCTTCATGGTAACGAATTACTAATATTGTTAATATTTCTGGATAATTAACAAGATTTTTATATTCTGATTAATTACTGCCCGCTTTAAATGGGTGAAAGTTCTATCAGGTTATATTCTCTTCTTGAGCCATAATTTCTTCTATCTGAAAGATACTCCAACCTCATAGTTTACTGGTCTTAGTATCCTTAATTTGTTACTTATCTTAATTGACATTTATTGGGGCCCTTGGTCATTTGCCATTCTGTTTGTTTCAAATAAAGCTGCAGACTGGTTAGCAGCAGCAGTAATAATAATAATAATAATAATAATAATAATAATAATAATAATAATAATAATAATTCCATATTCCTACAAGACACATTCAGTTCTCTGAACACTTGCTTAGCAAATTAATGGCGGCTTTGGATCATGAAGATGAGCACATCTTGATGACAAACCGCATTTAAGCCCAAAATATTTGGCGATTTGTCAATTTATATATCTGACGTTGATCTCTTTACAGAGAAATCTTCCCATCTCAAGAATTTCATGGTAACATTCAAGCCTGACTTAATCTTGCCCTCAAACTTATCATCAATACACTAAAAATTAAAACCCTTAACGCAACGTGTAATATTTAGTACCACTACAGACTTTGCTCTGGTGTGATGAACGCTCAAAGTAGACGCGATAAAATCAATTCTGTAAATACGAACATGAACAGCTTCCCCAGTGTAACGAATTACAACGAGTTTTAGAAAGTTAGGATTAAAATATAATTTTAAATTTTCTCCTCAAGCTCCTCTGCTGTCTTAATCATCCTCTTCACATTCCAGATATTCCTTCTTCCCCTTTGCTATCCGGCATTCATGATCTTCCTTCACCCGGTGCTGTTCCTAAAATACTACTCTTCTATTTTTATAATCTAGTTCCTTTTATCTTACGCTTATCACTCCCATCACTCCTAACTCCAGCCCTCGATTCCTGCTACTCCTATCGAACTCCCTTTTCCATACAACCCAATGTTCTCTTCCCTTACTGATAGTTTTATTCCATTCCTCACCGGACCCAAGCCCTCCCGTCCTTCCATGGCCTTTTCCCTTCTCCTCCCCTTCCCCTTCTCTCCCTCCTCCAGTCTGATCACCCCATGAACGATGATCGTAATTGATAAAACAAGCAGCGATCGATTAATTTGAAGATCAATGAACGACGCCAACCGATACAACTGTCCGGCCGCGTGACGGATCGCCGGCCAGAACAATGAGGCGACGTAACATCGGGCCCAGTCTGAAACCATCTACTGCGTCCGTCGTCATGTTAGAAAACAAATAATCACAATAACAAAAGATATAGTTGGAAGGAGGGGGACTGGTAAGGGGGGGCCACTAGCTGGTGGGTGGAAAGTGGGTGGACGTGGTGGGGGCAGTGAGAGGGGGATCAGAAGGGGAAAGCAGCGATGAAGGGTTAAAAGTGGGGTATAATGGGTAGAGCTTGAAATAGTTACAAAAAAATAACTAGTGTTGGGGGGGAGGGGGTTGGCACTACGGGGGGAGGGGATGGGATGGTCGAAGGGAGCTGGTTGTGTTTACAGAACAGGCAGAGGTGGAGAGAAAACAGAAACAAGAGGAAAACACGAACGATATTGAGATAAGGAACGATAACTCTCGGAACGATAAGATCAATCTGTCACTGGAAGCAATAGGGCTGAGCATTACATTTGTGCGTATAAAAGGGAGAGAGAGAGAATGTTTGTTATCTTTTTAACATCAATCTGTCAAGGGGAGAAAGAAGGTTGAGGTTTGACTAGTGTGTGTGTGTGTGTGTGTGTGTTTTGGGAGAGAGAGAGAGAGAGAGAGAGAGAGAGAGAGAGAGAGAGAGAGAGAGAGAGAGAGAGATAAATGTGTTGGTTTTGTAACCATAATCTGTCACTAGGAGCAACACAGCTAACGTCTGTGTGTGTGTGTGTTAGAGAGAGAGAGAGAGAGAGAGAGAGAGAGAGAGAGAGAGAGAGAGAGAGAGAGAGAGCGCGAGCGTGTTCTCATTGCATATAGTTAACATAAACACATTCAACAATAGACTTCCCCCTTTTAAAACGCTATCTTAACGGTATATGGGCCATGCCTTCCCTATTCGCCAGGGCCATTGATGCCGTTGGGATTGAGTTTAAAGAGCAGCGCTGATCACGATTTCCGAATTGCTCTGGGCATTCCTCTGGTTAAGGGATGGGCGTAGGTACGAGAGAGAGAGAGAGAGAGAGAGAGAGAGAGAGAGAGAGAGAGAGAGAGAGAGAGAGAGAGAAGAGTGCTTGATAATAAAGACGGAGGGTAACGGACAGGATATGCGATGAGTCTAAAAGAGGATCGGAAGGAGCCATTATTTAGAGAAAATCGGGAGCCATAATAACTACGAAACGTAACGAGCCAATCTTCTAGAACACGATGTCTTCCTTTTATTCTCTAGGAATTAGGCAGTAAGGGAAAGCTGGTAGGTTTAAAAGCACTGAAGAGGAGGGGCTACCGCCCTTGGTAACAGAAGCCTAAAGAGCCACAGTTCTTGGGGGAAAGTTAGTACGAGCTACAGCTAAAACTCATCTAAAAACTCTTGTTTATCAAAAGCGGTCGATGAAGCAATTTATAGTAATGTATTTATGAATGGGTACTTGATGTCTACAGTAGAAATATTCATAACTTCTATAAGAGCGTCAAAAATATTTCTCCAAAAAAAAAGGACAAAACAACATAGATTTTCAGATCACAAATATCTCTAAGGTAATTAATCCTGAAAACTTCAAAACCACAAAATCTCAAGACATCCCTGTGACAATATCTCCTAGATGTAAAAATGACGTTATGAATATTTTCTTTTTATCCTAAGGGTTTATTTTTAACACCTGATTACAGCCACAAAAGATGGATGTTGTTTTGATTTTCATAATTGCTCAAATGGGTATGATATTTTTGGACCTAAATTTAATCGAAAGACACATTTCTGAATATAAAAATAATTAGAAAAAAAACGCTCTTAAAAATCAAAACTTTTTTTATATCCAAGTCAAAAGATTATATCCTTGGTTTTAAAATAACTCGAAAGATTAATAATTTCTACATCTGAAACTAATCCATAAAGGACAGGGCAAATTATTTTCAGACATAAAATAACGCAAAAGAAAAATTCTCACTCTACTCGGAAGAAAATATTTCAGAGAAATCAAATCGCCATGTCTTTTCTGCCAGGACATCCAAACCGTCATGTCTTTACTCTTTTTATGACTTACTCTTCCCATGGTTTACTGTCCTTGGTGCAGATGGCCGGCTGCGATAAGGACGGTGGTCTATTGACTCCTGAAGGAGGTGTATTTTTCCCTGCCGGAGACGACGTCGACATAAATCACTAAGAATGAGACGTTTCATGTGCCTCCAAGTGACATTTTTTTCATTTTATGGGAACCTCGCTGTCTTGATCAACAATTCAGTTGGCACACGACCCTTAAAGGACAACGCTAACACTAGGGTTAAATGTCTTTTTCTTTTTCTTTCTATTGTGAGCTTGACTAGTTTTGTAAACGCGAATTTTCGAACTTAGCATTCATCACTGCAGGAATGTAACTGTCTGAGGTCGAGCGAGTTTGTATGTTTATATCACTCACAAGGCACAATTAATATTGTGTCTGTTTTCTTATAAAACTGAAATTTTCTGATGAGTGTTTAAGTACGTTTTTGTAACAGGCCAGGTACAACTAGGATTGTGTTTTTGTTTTCTTTTAAGATTGCACCTGTCTGAGGCAAAGAGTGGTCACGGATATATTGTGGTTTATGCAACAAAGCTGTACTGTTTCGTTCTACTGGGGTTGTACCATAAACATAAACTGAGGAGATTTCAACTCAGACCGGATACTAATCTGCAGAGTTAACATTTCGTAAATTCATAAAGACGCTGATATTTACGCAAAAACGCCAGGGTTAAATATTTTTTCCTTTTTCTTTCTATTGCGAGCTTGACTAGTATTGTAAATGCGAGTTTTCGAACTTATAGCATTCATCACTGAAGGAATGGACTTGTCTGGTCAAGCGAGTTTGTACATTTATATCACACAAGAGGCACAATTAATAACTATTATGTATGTTTTTCTTACAAAGATGTATTTTTCTGATGTGAAGCGTCTATATGTACGTTTATGTAGCAGGCCATATACAATTAGGATTGTGTTTTGTTTTCTTTTAATGGTTTATTTGTTTGAGGACAAGACTGCTCACGGATATATTGTGCTTTATGTAACAGAACTATACTGTTTCATTTTGCCGGGATTGTATCATATACTAAGGAGATTTCAACGCTGACCAGATACAAATCTACAATGTTAAAATTTCACAATTTTATAAAGACGCTGATATTTACGCAATAGCTTCCAAAGCAGCAATATTTGTGACATCAATGCGACATAATTAACAAAATATTAATTTCACTGGAAATCAAATAAACTCTGAAAAGAATCCCTTTTTTTCGCGTTTCAATTTCTATTACATAATTGAAATATTCAAACAGCACGTCAGAAAATCGAAATTTTCATGTCATGAAACGTTTAACCATATCCAGCAAGTGTAAACCAGTTTAAATTAAAAATATTGTCCCATTAGTTGTAACGCCAATGAACACTTGCCCATATAAAATCTTGAGGTTTCGAGCTAAACTGAGTGAAATGAAATCTACCTTTCAACGTAGCTATCTTCACCATCTTATTATATAGAATCCAAAACAGATTCTTCGAAATGAAAGTTCGAAATAAAAGAAGACTACTGAGTCCTAAGATAACCTCCGAGAGTTAAGCTGTAATGCAGTTGATAAGTAAATCTAATGTAAATTTTGCAATACATACATACATATATACCAACAGATGCAAGGGAATTCTACGAAATACTGTATAACTACACAGCAAAGACGAACACACGAATATTCGGCATAGGAGTGATTTAATATTAATACTGATATTTTATACGACCTGAAATTATTATTTTTTGTACGACTTGAAATTATTAAACTGATAATGAGAGATGAGTAAGATCATTTAAACTCTGTGCAAACTTTTAATATATTTTCGCATAAAAATATAAAAATATGCGAATCACAAGAACAATCAACTCAAATTTGAGCCGTAATCTTCACCGAAGAAATCGGTCAATACACCAAACATTCCAAGTTCGGTAGAGAAAGATTAGAAACTTTGCTAAAACAAAGATCTGTCCCAAGAATCATTCGATTGCATTTACATACTAATCTGGGTTATGTAGAGGAACCTTACAGTCATGAACGGAAACTTGAACCAAAGAATTAACCAAAATGATCTACACACAATTCTTTGTCACTTAAGAATCTTAGAATCTTTCAAACTTTGACTACAGAATACTGAATACGATTCACAATCCATTCTCAAGACACGTAAAGGTACCTCAAAACCATTAATGATTAGACGATTTCGCAGTCAGCCTCAGAATCATTAACGACTGCGCATTCAGCGGGAGTTCCAAACCAACTGGCCCAGGCTTAGGCTTAATGGATTTCGATAATGCCAGTTCCACATCAGCTAGCACCGGCTTAGGCTTAATGGTGTTCGGGTTTATTTGGTCTCCATTGTCGCCGGGCTTATCGGCCGTGTTACTCAAACCTGGAAACTTTGTCCGTGTCAACAATGAAAAGGGAGTTTGCCCAGAAAACAAGTACGGAAAATCTTTTTCTTTCTTTCTTTCTTTCTTTCTTTCTTTCTTATTCTGGTTGTGTTTGTGTATCCGTATGTCTATCTGTTTCCGCGTGCGTGTGTTTGTTAGTGGTGTCTTTTTAACTTTAGCAGTCAGTAGATGGCAAAGGCTTTAAACTTTTAATTTTATTTTTTTGCTGTCATGTACCTGTGTGTGCGTATATGCGGTCGCATCTGCTTTCGTATGCATGCCTGTATTATTGTCCATGCGTGTGAATACGTGCCTGTGTATCAAGAAGGTCTTTTGTCCTAAGTTGTCGTATGTCTGTACGTTCGTTTGCCTGTGTTTGTGCCAGTGTACCTTAAGAAGGGTTCGGTGTGTTTCGTATGGTACTGAGAGAGCACGGTGATAGAGGGACGAGAAGATGAAACCGATGTATATTATTATAGAAGAGCACATGAAAGACTTATCTGCTCAAATTATATTCTTTCATTCAACTCATTCGACAGGACTTGGAAAAGGTGTTCCAGGTCTGAAGTATCGCGTTCTGTATGTTCAATTTTGACTTGATAGTCACCCATCACTTTATAATCTCCTAACTACCACGAACAAGAAGGACATTGGGTGTTAATAATGAAAGTGTTCATCATCACAAAAAAAAAAAAAAGCTACGCACACTGTATTTTGATATAAAGCTTCACAGCCACAGTACATTAAGCAATCTGCAAATTTAACTGAAAATATTTCAAATGAATATGCCGAGTTACTAAAGTTCTTAAGAATGAATATTAAAAACTCTTCTTCATTTCATTAAATCACACACTTTCTATACCAGAGGCAACCTGCATTAAATATACTATCGTGGCATAATTCTACCTTCGCTAACAATTAAAAACTAAGGAAAAAAACAACAAAGAAATAACTGCACCAACCCCTATGTAAACATTTTCTCGCTATCGTATTATGTACAAAGTTTCATTCTGATGGACATTCATGCTCACTACTTGAGGCCCATCTTTTGTCCACAGCGTGAGAAACGAGTGGGGGCTGTTGAGGGTGCGCACACAATAACCCTTCAAAAAAGTCCTGAAGGATACCTAGATGTTTATTAAACCTTGCAAAGCAAACAAAAGCCTAGGGAGGAGAGGGGTGGGTAGCAGGCTGCCTCTACCATACATGCATCAACAATCATAATAATCATCTTTCTCCAGCAAACAAGAGCCAGCTGGTGGGCATTAGCCTACACTACCTTGGCCGTACACATCCTTAGTAAATAATAATAATAATAATAATAATAATAATAATAATAATAATTGGAAGAGAAGGAGAGGGATGAGTGACTCAACGTTACGTATAATAATAATAGTAATAATAATAATAAAATAATAATAAATATGCCGTTTAGCAACGGCGATCACACCGGGAGCCTAGGGACACGGCCCATTGTTATTCAACACTGAAACTTTCAAATCAAAACCCAAGATTGCGATAGGAAAGAGCTGTTGCCGCAAGTCATGCAAATGACACTACTAGATTCTCGATCTTGCAAAATATCAAGGCTTATGGTGCATTATTTTCGGATCTTTCCATCATCAAGCCTTGTATAAATCTTATTTTTGAGCTAAGTGCATAAAGAAGGCCAGGGGCTGGCTATATGACTGACGGGAAAAAATTGCTCCATAAAAATTCAAGGAAAATGCTTGTTTAGAAAATTTTCTGTATTAAAAAAATACAGATTACCTGGGAGCTACTTTCCATATCGGCAGAAGTTCCAAATAGTTTTTGGAAACTCCATCCGTGAGAACATGTGTTTAATTTCTTGCTGATCTGTTCCTTAAGTGCTGATCCGAGATATATCAACCTCTAGGAGTTTTAGACCTTTACTATGTCATTTTAAGATTTTTGGTCCGCAACTTTTCAACTTATTCGGGAAAAACTGACTTTGAGATGGAACTTTGCTGAATGAGTCTGAAGCTTTATCTATTCTATGTGTAACTTTTGACTCGCATCTAACTTTTGAGAAATATCTAATGAAAGTTTCAGCAAATGCTGCACGAAAGTTAGGTATCGTTCGTAAGGCCTCATAACTTTATAAGTGTTTTAGGTCATTTGTACTCCCTTTACTGGAATACTTTTCTCCGGTGTGGATGTCTGCTTCGGCCAGAGATTTATCTTTTTTAGATAGAGTGATTCGTGGTGGTAGGTTTCTGTTGCCAAATATAATAGTTATGGCTTGGACCATCGACGGTTGGTTTCTTGTTTGTCACTTTTTCATAAGCTTTATTTCAACAGAGATCTTTCACATTCACAACTGATCCTTGGTCCCCTTTATCTGCCGAGAGCTGCCAGACTCGCTAAACAGCAGCACAAATTTGCAGTAAATGTTTAGCCTCGCTGACGAACTTCTCAGTTCCAGAGGGCCTTTATTCCTCACACCGTTGGACTGTGGAACAGCTTCCAAAAGGATGTCGTGCGGTTGGAACTTCAAAAGTTCAAGCTAAAATGCAATGCATTACTACTCTAATATTATTCTTCTTGCATTTTAATACATTTTTATCTATTTATCTATTTCTTTTTTAATAAGTTGCATCTTATTTTTCTGTAGTTCCCTTTTCTTCCTCTTCCTTCTTCCTAATGAACATCATATTCTTTGGAAGCTTGAATTTCAAGTCAATGGCCCCTGTGGGCTTGTTACATATGAATAGGTTTCATTTACTGAAAAATAATAATATAACATATATGTATAATAATAATAATAATATTCAATATGTGACATCTGTATCCCAAAGGGTTGCACCACAGAACCCAAGAAATGGCTTATCTACCAAATACAGAACTTTTCTTCCCCAAAAGGATTTCACTTATAGCCTCCTCTATGCAATCCTCTGCCTGGGGACACGGCACGTCAGTGGCACTTCGAATGTAGGCAGTGTAGTGGAAGTTTTCTGCACCGGGAGTTAACCACAATTCAGTAATTAAATCAAGAATGTAAGCGATCGTTGTGTAGTTGCATCTTCTCAAGCGTCACTCCTTACTGAGGGTAAAGGTAAATGCTAAAAAAGATATATATATATATATATATATATATATATATATATATATTAATTAATGAATACATGTGCAGAGGCGCTCATGTGTGTATAGGAGAAAGCACGTGTAACATCACAAAGGGTACGAGTACAAGCTGAAAAATTCGCACTTTTAACTTCCTTTGTGTATCATTTCAAACAAAACGTATTTCCCCCATTCGCCTTGGAAGTTTTCCATCTTTTCCATTTTCTGTTCCTTTTCGGCCACGACGTCTTTTGCAACCGGCGTCCAAACAAACCATCCTCTCTTAGTGTCAACAAAAGAGGAGGCTTGCTGACCCCGATCCCAACCCCTCAGTGGAGGAATAGGGGAAGAAGGAAAGGTAGAGAGGATGGGTTTCTCCTTTCAAAATCCTGCGAAGGGGGACTCTACCTTAAGGACCATAATCGCCGGTTTTGCCGTAGTAGGACAGTCTGGGGGATTAAGGGGAGGGTGGGGGGATAAGGCACAAGGAAAATAGCGGGTAAAATGTTAAACAAACACGTCTTAAAACGAACTCGAGTTTGGATGAAAGATGGCGTATTTTCTCCGGTCGTGTTTACTTGTTTGTGTTTGCGCGTGTACTTAAGCGAGTGGCCGGTCCTATTTCATACAGTCCCGTATGGTCCTCTTTGCCTATTTCGTCTTGGAGAAGAAGAAATCAGTTTAAGTTCTCCCTTTTGCGTTGGCATTCTTATTTTCAAAGGCAAACACAAGCTGATTAAGTCTTCTTTCGCTGATATTTGAGCGTTCACAGTAAATTCAAATATTTTAACCTACATGCAAGATTTTAAGATAAAATCATATTGCCACAATAAAAGAATTTTCTTGCTATAAAATTCTTAAAAAATTACAAATTGTAATTCATCATGCACATATGCTGTAAATGCGTATAACATATTGTATTATTTTCATACAAGTACCTTAATATTTATCACATTAACTTAATTATAAATCTAATTTATAATTAAAATCTAATACGATACCCTGACTACTATTTCTTTGTGTATGTAAGCGCTTGTGGGCGTATTTCTTTGTGTATGTAAGCGCTTGTGGGCGTATTTCTTTGTGTATGTAAGCGCTTGTGGGCGTGAGTTTTCATACACGGGAATTTTTATAGAAACATGCTTAGTCTTCCTGGTGTGCTCTAAACGAATGTGTTCAATTAATAACACTTACCAATTCGTTACTGTTTTACGTAACATGACAAAGTTATAACTTTGTCAGAGTGTTCGCACACTTTTATCTCACAGAATTTAATACATCATTTTTTTTTTCTCAAAATCAATGAAAACTTAATTTTCTTTTTTACTTCCACAGTTTGAGAACGACATATCTCGACAGGACGATGCCAGCTGTCGCCACAGTCCCAACTGCCTTACGGTAAGACGACACAAGATTCCTTTTCCCGTATTTCTTTGTCTTTGGTACATCACTCACGCTTCTCTTCTTACAATTCTTTGGTTCGGTGGAACTTCAAACAGAGTGACACTAGAACTTGCATTTGACAACAGCTTGTTGATTCCTTTAGTAGCGTCTTTATTATTCTCTTTTTTTTATGGCAATCAAGAAAGTAAAAACTCCTGCAATATATTATTAAGGTTGTAGGGCTGTTCATCATTTGATGAGAATAGTTATAATAAAATTCACACTGGTTATATCGTGCAAACATATTACAAAGTTATATTTAGAAAGCTTTCGAGAGCCAAATCAATAATAATAATAATAATAATAATAATAATGATAATAATAATAATAATAATAATGATAATAATAATAATAATAATAATAAATGCTCCTTATTAGTTTGTTTTAATAAAGGATCCAAGTATTCAACAGCATTTCACAATTAACAAAGCACGACAGAATACCAACTCATATAGTTCTGTCACAGTTAATGGTTCAATTCATTTATTGTTGTTTTAAAATAATTCGACTGCTTTAATTATTATTTTACATAGACTTTATATATATATATATATATATATATATATATATATATATATATATATATATATATATATATATATTATATAGTTAACTGGTTAGTGTGCGCGTGGGTGGGTGAGGGGAAAGGGTCTTGACAAACTGCAGCATCAGCTCAAACATTTTGAGGTTAACTCCCAGCTTTAACGAAATCATCATTAGTCACTAGGTAATCTCGAAGTAAGGACGTCTACATAATTTTGACAGATGCGAGTTTTACGATGATTATCTTCTTTCTTCATTAAAATGTGAGTTCTACAATGATTATGCGAGTTTTATCCTCCTTTTTTCTTTAATGGTGCCCGCCTCATTATACTTTATTCACGGGTGTGAAGAGACACACAAGGCCAAATTTTGCTGGAATTTCGACGGCATTATGTGGGGTGATGAGGCAGGTTTTCCAAGGGAGGAGTTGTTATTTCAACCTGTGGAGTAGATTCGATGTGTGTAGGGTTCTGTCGGAGTAGTTTAAAGGAAACACGGTTGTTTTTCGGAGTAGTTTTAATGGCGTAAGTCTTTAGGAGTAGTTTTGAAGGAGTACGGTTTTGTCTCAGTAATTTTTAATGAGAGTGTCTTGTCGGAGTAGTTATGAGAGTTGGGGATAGGATTAGTTCTGGAGATGCAGAGATTTGCTGGAATTTCCTTCAAGAGTGCAGTAATGATGTATTCATTTCGCTGTAGGCGTTATACACAGAACAATACAAGAGTTAAGGGTTTAGCTCTTTCGGAGCGGAATTTTGGCAGGATAACTATTTAGGGAGTGGTCTGTCAGAGAAAATATCCTATCGTTCTCTTGATATAATCTTGGGTTAGTATTATCACTGGAGTGGTTCCACGGAGTAGATTTTTCTCGCAGTAGATTTGCCAAAGCTCTTTAGCCTCAGCCGAGGAAACAGAGGCCGGGATGGTTCGGTAAGAAAGGAAGAGCTTCATTCTTCCAACTCACGAGTTCCTCGTCGATTCGTCCGATAAAGTCGAGAATGCTAAACGTCTTTAGCAGTCAACGAACGCCTAAGAGAGAGAGAGAGAGAGAGAGAGAGAGAGAGAGAGAGAGAGAGAGAGAGAGAGAGAGAGAGAGAGAGAGAGCCAGCCGGTGAAACCACACTGTACCCGTACCTTCTGTTGGAAAAGGAAATGTAAGCGAATTAGAATCATTTCGGGAGCTTCAATTAAACATATTGTGGGGCTGGGCTGGTTACATAATGGTGGCAGGAGTAAACAATAGAATTTCGCCACGACGGACACCAGAGAGGCCTTCCAACTCTATCTAGACTTTTCATCTGTTGGCTACATTCACCTCCCCCGTCGGCCGTTGGATCTCTTCTCCAGGAACTGCCACTGGGCCCCCATTCATCTATCAAGTGGGATCTTGTTAAGAAAAAAAATTGCCTTGGATTAACTCGAACTGCTTTTCCATTACTTTGCAAGAAATTCTGGCTTATGACCTCCATTCAGGTTCATGAATCCTGGCATACCTTATTTGTTTGATTAGACACACATTTTTATATTCCTTTATCCTGAATGAAGATCATCAGTTTGTGTACAAATACATACATGCATACACACACACACACACACACACACACACACACACATATATATATATATATATATATATATATATATATATATATATATATATATATATATATATATATATATATATATATATATATATATATATATATATATATAGTGAAAGAAATTTTGTCAGAATCTTTCACATTTTCAATCATTCCAATTTTGATGTTCTTGAAGAACTGTAATTTAATTAACAAAATATAAAAATAAATAAATAATAAAAGTATGAAAACCCTTTTAACATTTGAATTTTACAAAAAAGAGAAAAATTTTTAAAATTTTGTTTAATTTATATTCTGAATTTTAATATACCGTTTTAGTATGTATGTAAGGAAGTCTGAGTAAATGTATTTATTGTATGAGAGGATGTGCCTATGTGCAGTTTTTAATTTCATTTTAATTCATTCATCTTTGTATCGGATGATCTATTGGGTCCTAGCGCTTGACTTCAGGCCTTGACCTAGTATTTTAATCAAATCCTTCGGGCCAGCCCTATGAGAGCTGAAAGTCAGCTCAGTGTTTCTGGTTAAACTACTTTAGTAATAATAATAATACATATATATTATATATATATATATATATATATATATATATATATATATATATATATATATATATATATATATATAATCAACTATGCACCTTATTTCCCCTACAGGGGAGAGGGTAGGGAGAGGCCAGATGTTACCCAAATGTTTCTAAGCAACCATACATCAGTACGAATGATTGCCCAGGGTATTCTCGATGGGGTTATGTACTGAAAGCGTCTGATATTTCTTGGCACTGAATACAAACCCCTCACCCTTCAAACGCACCGAATAAATAACGTACAGCTTTTTAACGATACCCAATAAGACAACCAATTATAAACCTGCCTGCCATCATCCATAAAAATCGGCCACCACTTTCTATTCAGCCTAACCCCCCCCATCTATCTACCTGAATTTCAACGCCTATCCATTAAATGAGAGAGAGAGAGAGAGAGAGAGAGAGAGAGAGAGAGAGAGAGAGAGAGAGAGAGCTTCACTCTGATTTCCATCTCTCGACAAAAGCAGCTGCTGAGGAAGGGCAGTTATCGGCAACAAAAGGCTGACCAAACGGTAATGACCATACGGCATCCTTCCAGTTCTCCCATCGGTCTCTCTCAACGCTGCTTCAGACATCTGATTAATAATCGCTGCTTCCCACGGTCGCCAACGCTTGCATGTGATTCTCATCGGCTGATCGGAGTCGTTTCATTTGGGATCACCTGCTGAAAGTGCAAAGATGGAGCTGGGGGCAGCCCAGTGCGTGGGATAGTTTGGAAGATGAATTCTGTGAGTTAGTATAGCAGATTGCAAGAGACGGCAGGAAGACTTGATGTCAGGGTAAACCAGAGATAAATAATGATAAAGATAATAACCGAGATTAAACAAACATCCTGATAATACAAACACGTGTGAATAATAATGATAAGGAGGTTGGATAACTCAAATAAATCTCAAAACAAGAGATGACTGGTCCCTCTCAAATGTCAAGCTGTAAAGCAAAAACTATGTAAAAATGAAATGAAAAGAATACGTAAAAATTGCAAGATACGAATCCAAGCGTCCGGACGATTATTTCAAACCAAATAGGACATAGCAAGCACAGACAATAATAATAATAATAATAATAATAATAATACACTTTATTTCAGTTCAGGGCCCATGTACTACCAAAGTCCAAAATACAATAATACAAGAGTGCGAGGAATGCGCTATTAATACTAAAAGACTTGCCATTAAAAAACTTGAGAGTTATAGGCCACTTATTTAAAAACAAATAAAGAACTAAGTAAACTCCAATTAACAACAAAAGACTGAAGAACTACGAGTATGAAAGACAAGCAGTATTCGGTCATGAAATATCTATAATGTCGGAGTATTGATAATCTTGCTCTTTCTCTTTCTTCTTCTTCTTGCTTCCTTGCTCTTTCCCTTTCTTCTTTTGCCCTTTCCCTTTCTTCTTTTGCTCTTTCCAGAATAAAAATCCGAATGAAAATTAAGTTTCCAGGAAATTCTGAATCGACAAATACAAATGAATAAAGACTGCAAGGAAAATATGAATCAAAATAGATGATGTGCAATGCATCGGAACAGTGAGAGAGTCGAAGATGAATAAATTTGGATAAACACTGCACGGGAAGAATGCGAATGCCAATAATGATTTGCAAGGTACCTGAGAACTGTGAGAGACAAAATAAAAAAATTATGAAGATTGCAAGGAAGGAATGCTTTAAAAGAAAAAAAAAAAAAAGAAAGAACACCTGAATAGCACCGGAGAACTGAGCGCGAGAGGACAAATAGAATTCGACCAAGGGGGCCGGGTTTTTCAAACCCATGCGTTGTTAACTTCGACAAAGGCTACGAGGGAACAGATAACGTCCTGGCCTTGTCCATTGTTCGTAGGATCTATGCTCCTTCCATCCTCATCCTCCTTTGGCGAAGGAGAGTGACCAGGTTGGCGCGGAGTCATTTATTGGGATGGCGGCCCGATATTTAGCGGGATGGAAGCTAATACTCTTGAAATTGGATGCCAGAATTGGGGGAAGGAGAAAGGACCACGTCGGGGGGAGGGGGAGGGGGGAGCAGGAGTTTGAGGGGGGATGGGGGGAGGGGAGGGGAGCATTAAGCTTGATTCGGGCGTCGAGCACAGCTAATAACCGGGTTGATGGAGTCACCTAATGTAATGAAGGCAGTCAACCTTAAAAAGTTTTTTCTTCTTCTCTTTCTTTTTGTTTTACTTAAAAAAAATTTAATGTGTGATAGCTTTCAGTTTTTTAAGGAATGCTTTTTTTTCCTTTTTTTTAAATAAAGTACATTGTGACGCTTTTATTTTTCATTTACATAAGTTTATTGGATGTGATCATTTATTTCAATAACCTAAGAGTTATCTTGATATCACTTCAACAGCATCAAGTTAACTTTTTCCACCTCTGAAATGCAGCGAGAGAGAGAGAGAGAGAGAGAGAGAGAGAGAGAGAGAGAGAGAGAGAGAGAGAGAGAGAGAGAGAATCCACTTATCACAATCCCAAGAAGATTCCGGCTATCCACATGAGAGAGCAAAACATATGGAAATCTCGGCCGTACCAGATCTTGGATAAGAAGAACCGGAGAACTGGGGAAGGAATGGGGAAGGAATGGGGAAGAAAGATGAGCAGAAAAGAGGAAGGAGGGAGTAGAAACAAGAAAGACTCCAGTAAAAAAAAATGTTAAAGGGGAGAAATGAAACAGGATAAAAACATGGGACTGCGAAGTGTGGAAATATGTAGCGCCAGTCAATAAAGTATGGGGAAAGAAATATGGTGATGTAAGGAGATGGAAGAAACGACCAACGATAAAAAAAAACTGAAGAATGGGAGACTGAGAATGGAAGAGAAAAACACCAGGGACTCAGAAAAGGCTGGAAACTGGGGAAGAGCTTTGAGGCCTCCCGAAATCATTCGCTCTCTGGGAGATAGCTCCTTGTGCCCGGCTGCTCCCGATTCGCATCCTTCCACCCGAAGGCCGGAGAGGTCAAAATGTCGTGCGCAGGACATTAAGGAGTAATAAGATACGATCAATTCATACCATTATGATCATCTTTTGAACCTTAGGTGAATGTAAATAATTCTGACGTGGGGATTTTAAGACGGTAGGGCCAGGTAATGCTCAAGAGGTGGGGGTGGGATTTGGGTGGGGAAGGGGGGGTGGGCGCAGTCCATGAGATTAAGCCAGTGAGTGGAAAGATGACGTACAGGAGTCTCTCTCTCTCTCTCTCTCTCTCTCTCATATTTATTCCTCTCATGGTAGCAGCAACATGAACTAAACCTCTCTCTCTCTCTCTCTCTCTCTCTCTCTCTCTCTCTCTCTCTCTCTCTCTCTTATTTATTCATCTCATGATAGCAGCAACATGAGCTAATCTCTCTCACTCTCTCTCTCTCTCTCTCTCTCTCTCTCTCTCTCTCTCTCTCTCTCTCTCTCTCTCTCTCTCTCTCGTATTTATTCCTCTCATGGTGAGCAGCAACATGAGCTAATATCTCTCTCTCTCTCTCTCTCTCTCTCTCTCTCTCTCTCTCTCTCTCTCTCCTCTCTCTCTCTCTCTCTCTCCATCGGCTTGCTTTCTTTGGTGGCAGAAGCAGCAGCAGGAGCCAAATTGGGATCATGGGTATCTGGAACCCAACAGGAGAGAGGGGATTTAGAGGTGGGGGTATGATTAAGACCCAGGAGAGGATGCCCATTATAAACGCTCGATAGGTTTCGCCTTGAGTTACTCCCGATGGAAATGGTGGCTCCTTTGAAATGTGGGTATCGGATTTTTACTCCGCTTTTTATAATTAAGAAAAAAATATGTCGGCTGGGAAGAATATGTTATGAGCAGTGGTTGTAAGTGAAAGGTTTTGGCATAAAATATGAAATAACGCCACACAAAGTTTCTTGCTTAGATAAGAATGTCAAAAGAAACGTTTTGTTGACAGAAGTTTGTGAATATAAGAAAGAATTATATACAGTAAAGATGTTCCCTTACAAAACAAGAGAATGCAAAATCATTCGACAAGGTAAAATGAAAACGTTTCTGGATGAAATATAAAAATGCCAAAACATCTGTGAATAGGGTAAAAGCTAAAAGCGCACCAAAGTTTTCCAAATCAAATTTACATGCACTAAAACGTTTTCGGATAAGTATGCATCTGTAATGGAAAGTCTAATTTAATATTCCTTATGCCTTCTACCACATAAGATCGTTAATATCTTGTCTCCTGTAACCCTACAGTATATTCGGAAATACATACTGTACCTGGAAATACGGAGATGTAATTATGCAAAGAAGGGTGCTCCCGTTTCTTTCTAATCCTATTCATTCTGTTGGTTTGACAAGCCTCCCTGTGGCTCATTGCCACTCGCAGCAGATTCCTAAGGTCTGCTGTAAGTTTTCAAATCCCAGATATCTGGAATGAGGTTGCTATAGTCCCAAGGCAATCCACCCCAGGCGGTCACAGACATCTAGATTTCCTTAGCCGCATTACGACAGAAAATTTTACTTTCACAGAAAATCTTACTTATAAACAAGTACATTTACATTATTTCTCTAGTACGCAGTCATTATGGGAAGTTTTTACTTGTACATTTGAACATTTAAAGATATACACAAAATATTGAATTTCTGAAGTCACTGTTTTAGCTGCTTATACTCTGAAAATATCATATCACTGATGCCACTAGACAACAATATTGTTTAGTATTACATGATGTTATCCCTTACTTTCCATCCACCAAACCTTCAATAACTACTTTCACCAATTTATTATTTAAAATAAAATTTTTCTCTAAGAAAAAACTGCTATCATTACTTTTTTGCACAATAAACTATATCATTCAACCACCCAAACTATTATCGCCGTTTTTTTCCCTGAAACGATGCCATCAAAATTTTCCACGCAAACAATACTATCATCACTTAACATCAAAACTCCTACCAATTCTTTTTTAAATATAACTAGCTTTGCAATAGAAAAATACCATCACTACGTTTTGATTACAAGAAAGTATATCACAACATTTTTTCACAAAACTAGCCCGTTAACATCATACATACTCAAACTGCTATTACAACCCTTTTGATATACGAAAGATTTTCATTACTGTTTCACAGCAATTTACCAAAGACATAACACACAAGCAAGACGGCAGTGGACCAACCAAAAACATCACACAGAGGCAACTTAGAAGAGAAAGTTCACATAAAAGAGAAATCTCCGTTGGGTGATGCACAGAAAAAAAGATAATAACGGTAAAGAAAACACACACAAAAAAAAACATAATAGCGGTAAAGAAAACAACGCTTAAATTGTGAAAGAATAGTCCGCTACCTTGCGGGTGAACCCAGCGAAAATTCCAATCTTCTGGAAAGTTGGACGAACAATGGATGTTGAGAGAGAGAGAGAGAGAGAGAGAGAGAGAGAGAGAGAGAGAGAGAGAGAGAGAGAGAGAGAGAGAGAGAGAGATGTAAGAAATGCAGCCTTCTATGGCATGTGTAAAAGAGAGAGAGAGAGAGAGAGAGAGAGAGAGAGAGAGAGAGAGAGAGAGAGAGAGAGAGAGAGAGAGAGAATGGCTCCTGGAAAGATGTGTGAAATGCAGCCAGTCATCTATGGTAACGCGTGTGTGTGTGTGTGTGAGAGAGAGAGAGAGAGAGAGAGAGAGAGAGAGAGAGAGAGAGAGAGAGAGAGAGAGAGAGATGTAAGAAATGCAGCCTTCTATGGCACAGGAAGAGAGAGAGAGAGAGAGAGAGAGAGAGAGAGAGAGAGAGAGAGAGAGAGAGAGAGAGAGAGAGAGAGAAAATGGCTCCTGGAAAGATGTGTGAAACGCAGTCAGTCTTCTATGGTAAAGTGTGTGCGGTGAGAGAGAGAGAGAGAGAGAGGAGAGAGAGAGAGAGAGAGAGAGAGAGAGAGAGACTGACCCTGTAAAGACGTGTGAAATGCAGTCTTCTACAGTAAAGTGAAGAAGAGAGTAGAGACGTAAAGATGGCCACTGGAAAGGTGGTGTGAAATGGCAGTCCTTTATAGCGAAGAATGCCTGTTATTTTTTTTTCTCCTTTTTTGCAGTAGAACCTCTATCAGAGAAGCTTTGAAGAGCCTCTAAACTGGTCACCTCGTCTTGGCTATACCTTCCGGGGGGATTCAGGTAGATACAAAGAGGAACCGAGTGGGTTGTATGGATGGTATAGGTAGGAAAAGAGAAACCGTAAGGAAATGCATGGCGGTCTAGGGGGATACCCCCAAAAATAACAAAGGTTTGTGGGGCTAGGGAAGGATGCATACGTTTTGAGGGATACAAAAAAGTTAAGTACACCTTAGTTTACCCAGACCACTGAGCTGATTAACTGCTCTCCTAGGGCTGGCCCGAAGGATTAGATTTATTTTACGTGGCTAAGAACCAACAACCAACTGGGTACCTAGCAACGGGACCTACAGCTTATTGTGGAATCCGAACCACATTATAACGAGAAATGAATTTCTATCACCAGAAATAAATTCCTCTAATTCTTCACTGGCCGGTCGGAGAATCAAACGCAGGCCCAGCAGAGTGCTAGCTGAGAACGATACCAACCCGTCCTATGAGGAACTTTGAAGGGATACAAGGATGGGAACAGAAGCGTATAGGATTGTCCTTACGGGGATACAGGAGAATTAGGATCACTTGAATGACAGGCTGCACCAGGACCACTCAACGAAATTTTTGTAGTTAGGGGACTTCGAGGTGCCGTGACTTATTGTACTTACTCATTCCTTATATAATGGCAAAGTAGAGATGGCCAAAGTAAACCAAATCCCTTATGTAGCCTCTAACTTGAAGAAAAAAGTATAATTTTTAAAAAATCAATGAGCCGGTATTCCTATGTCAAAACAAGAGAGGATGATAAATTTTAAAGACAGGATGATACTTTTTTTTTTTATTTAAGATATAATTTTTTCAGGGTTTTGAAAAATATATATAGTAGGAGCAAGTTCAGTTGGCATGTAATGAATTTAGGAGCGGCACTGGTTTTCACTGATTTCAACAGAATTACATGACTTTAGTTTTAACTGACAGATGAAAGGGATGTAATCAATAGTAATCAAAGACCAAAATTAATCCAAATGGATATTAAATATTCCTGCTCTTGGGGCCGTCATAAAAACAATATCACAAAACCAGAGAAAGAATGAAAAAAACGGTGAGATGTCCTAACTGGTAAAATATAGTTGAAATTCTAAAATAAAAATTTAACATCCTGCACCAAAAGAAAAAGTTATCGTTCCCATTAGTTTATAAAAATAAATAAAAAATGAAAACAATTCGAGAACATAATTTATTATTATTTAAATTATTAATGCTGTTCAAAACAAGCATATATATGACCCAAGACCAGACGGTGCATGCTAAGACATATGTTAAATAATTATACTTTTACATCAAAAGAGCAGCGAAGTCTTCCAAAATGTTGCGGAAAATACTGAAAGTGTGTACATTTCCGTAAGAACGAAAATTATCAGCCAAAAACTTATAACATTTGCTTTTATAAAATTACAATTTTACCAAAAAGAAAACTATAAAACATTAATGCAATACATAAAAATGAGAAAATAGAGCATAAATATGCACGCAGATTATATAAACAGTATATATATATATATATATATATATATATATATATATATATATATATATATATATATATATATATATATATATATATATATATATGTATATTTATATTCAGATCAGACATTTAGATCAAAATAACATCTATGCGAAAATCAGAGAAAAAACGAACGAAAAAATACAGGAGGCGATGATGTTCCACGACACACATTATCTCAGGGTACGAGAAATGATATTGGTATGAAGGGAGAGGTAGGGTATGGGGGGGGGGGATGGGAGGGGAGGGCTATATATCTCCCCCCCTCCCTTCACAACCTAGGCCACTCCCTACAACCGCCAAATCACCCTCCCCCCCCCCCCCCCCAGCACCAAAGTTCCCGGCCCTAATTTCTCTTACTTGTTTGATGACGTATATCACACGGCCTGAGCATAATCAGGCATAATGAATAGGGACGCTCTAATATACAGGACGCAAATAACAGCGTTAGAAGATTGTATTAAATTCAAGATTACGATAGTGACTACCATGGACGGGGTAATTTACGAAGGGGGCCCTCCCCACACCCTGAACCTGCCTTCGCCATCCCCAACCCTTCAGCAAAAAAATTAAAAGAAAATAAATGCGCGCTACACACACACGCACACACACACAAAGCTCGAGTCTCCCTGGTCCTTAGTAATGAGTACGTGGTAAGAGGAATATATGAGCTCTGGGTACAAGAATATAAATGAGAATACCTACATGAGAGAATGAATTATGCCACTGATATTATATATGTAAAACTATAAGCGACTAACTACCAGGTGCATACTTCATGCTTTGGTCATTAGAAGTAAAACTGGTTCAAATACAGAGCGTTCTGCCTCGCGCAGGAAACAAACCTTGTTACCTCATTGTGTGTGTATATATATATATATATATATATATATATATATATATATATATATATATATACACACACATACACACACATATATAAATTATATATATATATATATATATATATATATATATATATATATATATATAATATATATAGAGAGAGAGAGAGAGAGAGAGAGAGGAGAGAGAGAGAGAGAGAGAGAGAAAGAGAGAGAGAGAGAGAATGCATTGGTACGTAACTTGGCATTACAGAGTAAATCACTAAACAATTCCAGAATATAAAACCTTTGTAACTACACTTAATTCTTCTTAATATATACATTAACTTGACAGCAATGACTTTTTAATCCATGTTAACCTACAAAGTTCAGATGCAACGTGTAAAACAATAAACACAGAGCACAGCCAAGCTATCATTTCATACAGATACACACTTCGTGCAAGGATCGGGACATCTTCATCCTAAAATCTCCATCGTCACAAGCTTCCTCCCAACGCCGGACGGACACTGTGTATTTAGCGCCAAGTCTCTGCACAGATCGGCGACATCTAGTCTATGCGTAAACAAACTTGCCATACGCTTTTAATTTCCCGAAAATTTTATCTGTTTGTTGATTTGTTGCCATAGCAAACTGAAGAGAAAATTTTACCGATAAGGATGATATTAATATTCTTAATTAAACAAGAATTAAAAGAAAAATAAGAAAAATGGATTGACTTGTACAGCAGATTGCAAATTGCGAATTGGCGTCATGGCAACCGCCGCCAAATTTACTTTCCGCCATTTTATTTATTGCGTCTGTTCCCCCCACATTCTCTCTCTCTCTCTCTCTCTCTCTCTCTCTCTCTCTCTCTCTCATAAACAAAACGGTCCCTCCTACATCGTCACGGTGTTCTAGTTCTCCTATGTTTATACTGAATGTCTCTCTTTTTCTCATTCGCTCTTGAAAAGAGCACTGCTTATTATTTCCCTTCTTCACATAGTACACACGGTCTCCCAAGTTCTCTCAAAAAGTGAAGCATCTCTCTCTCTCTCTCTCTCTCTCTCTCTCTCTCTCTCTCTCTCTCTCTCTCTCTCTCTCGTCAGGTTATCCAAGAATAGGGAATATCGTAAACACATGGTCTCCCAAGTTCTTTAGAAATGTAAAGCATCTCTCTCTCTCTCTCTCTCTCTCTCTCTCTCTCTCTCTCTCTCTCTCTCTCTCTCTCTCTCTCTCTCTCGTCAGTTTATCCTAGAATGGAGAAAATGGGTCAGGTTACTGAAAAGAAATTATACTTAATGTTCATCCTCCATATCTCCAAATCCCGTTTATTCGTTCTGTGGTTTGTCGGAAAAATGACGTAAGTTTAAATGATTTACAATAATCCGACAGTAGATATATAAAAATGAAAAAAAGTAAACCTTAAGAAATAATCTATCTCATGGTATCCTTAATATGAAAAAGTAAATTCCTTAAATATTTAAAAATATTAAAAAAATTTAAAAAATAATGAGCTAAATTGAATGAGGGGAAATGGGAACTGAAATGTTCCTTAAATATTTAAAAATATAAGCTAGGAATCAATTTTATTGTGGCAGCCAAAATAAATTGAAAAATAATGGGCTTCAATGAGGGAAATGGGAACTGGTATGTTTTAAAATATAAAAAAATCTAGTTCTGATGTTTGAGATACATTATAGAAAATCAAATTAGTATATTCAAATGTATACCCACTAATTTGGTTCATTATTATTATTATTATTATTATTATTATTATTATTATTATTATTATTATTATTATTATTATTATTATTATTATGTCCGATAACTACAACCATAACAGAAGTTCTGCAATAATAACTATATTAAGAGTAACAATGTTAACAAGAACAATAACAAATGTGACTGTGGTTGTTAATATGATTTAATTATTACTGCTAATACTGTTGTTTAGGTTATAACTATATTTTACACACACTCATGTACCTAGTACTCTCCTACACACTTCACGCCTTTCTATGCAGAAAACCGTTCATGGATTCCTCTGAAGGTCCATCATGGCTCGTTCTGTATCTTTTACCTCTTGACATGATCTGAATATGAGCGTTGAGGATAAATGGTCTAGAACAACTTTGAAAAGTTTCTTTTTAAACATTTTCAATTTTTCAATTTATTGAACAGTAAATATTTTTTTTAGTTATTCTAGAGGCTTGAGTTCACAAGTATTTTCTTATTCAGTCAATAAGTAATATCCATACACACATTATATATATGTGTGTGTGTGTATATATATATATATATATATATATATATATATAATATATATATATTAGAGAGAGAGAGAGGAGAGTTATTTATGTATGCTATTTTTTTTTTATCCTAAACCTTTACCCTTTAATATTGAATAAACCTTTATCAATCATCAGTCTTAACACTCTTTCCTCTATTATCAATTAGCTGAAGTATGCTTTGTCCCTGCATAGGCCTTGTTAATTGTATTTACAATCAGTCATCATCTGGTTTTTACCAATAAGAGGTTCTCCTAACAGCGTGTGCCTTCAGGAAGAAAAACACTAGGATTAGCTACATTCATCCTCAAAAATGTTATACGAGAAGACTGTCTGCTTCATTTACCTAAACATATAAGTATATATTGTGTCAAATGTCATTGCCTTGACATTTTTCTTTCCTTGGTGCATTTTATTCTCTCCCCACCGGCACAATTTTACTTTTTATTCTGTTTTAAATTATTTTTTTAAGCCATAATTTGATTCTTGCATATAAAATTAATTTTTGTCAATTTAGCAATATATATTCAAAAGTAACATTAAATTACAACAGAGCTAAGTTCTAAATTCTGAAGAACTATCTAGTGTCATCTTTCACTCTACCACCGTTAAGAGGACAAATGGCATCCAGAAGTATTGTCGAGTATTCTTCACACTCCTGAAAGAATTATAAGGCGTGGAAGTGAGGTTTTGCAAAGACAACCAAACCATCCCAGCCTACAACAGGAAGAGATCCCCTCACAACTTAGCTATACAAACAACACTTAACAATCCTAGAGGCTTCCTCATAACCAGGTGTCTAGTACCTGAGCCGAGGGGGAAAATTACGACCTCGGTAACATTAACTACCGGGTTGACCCGTAATTACCCCTCTAACAATCGGGTGACCGGTAATTACTCGCCTAACTGCCTTTTGACCTGCCATCACCTGTTGGCCATAAAATTTTAGGACAAAGGGGGCAAAAGGAGGAAAAGGTCCTAATATCCGAGAACTTTTTCACCTTCAGTAGATAAGAGGGTATGGATTTACGGATGCCCAAACGGGACGGAGTGCTAGCCCAGTGCACTTAAAAACACCAACTTGGAAGTCCTACAAAAGTCCTACAAAAGGTAGGCTACATGTGGTCACCGTACCCAACGAACTCAGCACACTAGCATATAATACAGTACATAAATGTTTCATTTAGTTTTTATTTCACTAAAAATGCTTCGTTATATCAAGACTTTTTTTTTTGTCAATTACTCACGAACATACCACAGCACTGAAATTCGAATATAGATAGTCTCGGGATATACCATTTTATTAAAATCACCAAACAACTGCTGTATATATAGTGGTCTCAGGATATACGATTTTTTTTTTCATTTTTGAAACCACCAAACAAAATGTTGTCTACACAATAGATGAACCTTAAAAATTTTTTGTGTGAGGTAACGTTCTAGTGCAAAATCGTTTTCAGTCATTTTCTTAATGAAATCTCGCATCGTGACTGCCTGCAAATCAATGGAAATAACTGGTCAAGAAATGTTACCAATGATTTCCTTTCTGAAGCCTAGTAGCTAGCATTTTACACCAAGGAAAGAGATTCCACTGTATTAATGTGCCCTATGTTGGCTCAACAAACTTTCAAATTTCCTGTTTTAATTTTCAATTCAATTTTTAACTAAACTCTTGCATCTTGGATCTCATACACTATGGCAGAGGAATCCAGATCATAATGACTTTCTTTTTACTGTTCTACCAGCTTTTTTATCTTATTTAATCACAGAGGGATTTATATTAAAAAGCAGAGACTGATGAAAACCCTTGGTCATTTTCTGACTTTTAAACCGGGTCAAATAAGACACACTAACCCCTCTGTCAATCCCTTCTGCAAGTCAGTTACAAAAAATCCTAAATTAAATAACGCTTTTTTAAGCCTACTCAACCAACGTTTCCAGTCCCTTCTTTTAGAAAACATTTCTCGCGGCTTTACAAAAGTCAAGAACGAGGAACCATATTCTCCGCTAAAACTAAATAACGACGCAGAGATACACTGAAATGGGACTGTGATTAATGGATAGGTTGTAACCACGCTTGAATGAGCGAGAGTTCCTCCGCGGGCACGCCTCTCACTGTCTGCCATTTCAATATGCCTATTTTCCGAAAACGAAATTCATAAGGGGCTCGACCACACACAAAAGGGAATGCCGTATTTAAATCGGCATGAAGTATTGAGAGGTACTGTACTCTCTCTTTTAAACCCCATCATTCCTCCTTTATGCTTCCATTCCCTAATGGTCAATACAAGTCAGGAGCTTCCATTGTCAGCCAGTTCGTAACTTTCCTGAGAACTTCACCATAGATGGCCCGTACAGGGGCTTTCGAAGTCCCCCCTTGTTTCAGCATGCTTTACGACGTAGCCGCTTTTATTGTTTAGCAGTTCATTTATAAACATTATTTCTGGCCAACCTGGTTCCAACAAAAGAGCGGTTCCAGCGTTTGTCTTTTGTTTGGTGATGCGCCGGCGGTCTCTCACGCGCGCCTAAAAGACTTCTTCCCCTGCTCCTTCTCCTTCTCCTTCTTTTCTCCTGCTCCTCCTCCTCCTCCCTCTCCTCTCTTTCCGTAGAGCCCCCGAGACATGCCCGAAGCAAGATAACGGCAATCTGAGGATGGCGGTAGTTGCTGCGCTGCTCTCGAAGCGTCCTCCTGACGTATTTATGCAGTCGGAGGGACTGCCTGATGAAGAGTTAATATATAAGTCGTGAACTTTATAAAACTGGTTCCCGGAGACCGCCAATAAACCACGACCAGTGACTATTGCCAAGGCACAGCCAAGGCTACGGCTGTGGCGGCGGCGGCAGCAGCAGACACAGCAATATGCAACATGCCTCTCTCGCTCCCATAAATTCTTGGCCGCAAAACAAATGAGCATCCAGAGGGAGGGAGGGGGAGAGTTGGTCAGCTCTTCGGCCAATACAAGCTATCATGAGTAATTTATTTCTGGTGTGGGAAATGTAATTGTCCTTTCCGGGGAGCATCGCGTTTATATCTAGTGATTTTTTTCTATTTGTTATTTTCCCCTGCTTTTCAATATGCTCCTCGCCTACTTTACTTTCCTTTTATATAATAATAATAATAATAATAATAATAATAATAATAATAATAATAATAATAATAATAATAATAATGTGAGTAATAAAAATCCACAATTATAGAGTAAATATATTACTATGTAAAATAAACCAAGAGGAACACCGTTAAAGTGTTCGAAAGTCTTTGGTTTATTTTACTTAGTAATATACTTGCCATATAATTGTTGATTTTTATTACTCAAATTGTTTTTCACGAAATTGTGAAGCTATTAGCAATAATAATAATAATAATAATAATAATAATAATAATAATAATAATAATAATAATAATAATAATGTTTATGCCACTTGAAAATGCAGAAACCTAAACTTTCAAATTTTGTGCTTGCATTTCCAGCAATGTTCCCAACAAGAAAGAACGTAAGAAATGTGTCCATACCCTACAGAAGTAGTTAGGTAGAATGTACTACAACTGCTTGTAAGAGTACACTCCTTAAAAAGTTAAAAAAAAAAAAAATAATAATAATAATAATAATAATAATAATAATAATAATAATGAATGTTCTGTTGCGGCATCAGTGGAATTGATATTATACAAGATCTTTTCAGTTCTTCTACTATTCCCTTTTCTTCAAGGCTGATATCTGCTAAGAGCTGGACGATGTACATAATCTGGATAAGGGGAAAGGCAATAGTTCTGATAGTCACTATATTCAGCACTATTGCCTTTCCCCTTATCCAGATTATGCACACCGTCCAGCTCTTAGCAGATATCAGCCCTGAACAAAGGGGAATAGTCAGAGGAATTGAAAAGATCTTGTATAAAATCAGTTCCGTTGAGGCTGTTATTCTTTTTAACAGAACATGCTTAAAGAGGGTCTACTCCCTTCAAATAATAATAATAATAATAATAATAATAATAATAATAATAATAATAATAATAACGAGAACGTACACTGTAGGATGATCAAGTTCACATGGTCCAAATAAAATTCTATCCTCCAAATCTCTATTATACTCCTGGGTTCGGATTTCACTGGATGTGGCTCTCACGAAATTCATGAGACGTCTACCAAATGAAAACAGGATACAAACAAAAGGGAGACCAAATAGAACACGTAGGGTCTTTGGGAAACTTAAGTTATTTAAGCAAGAATGTGAATTGCAAAACTGTTACTGAAAATACGTAATGTATTTATGTATTTATTTGTTTACTCTTAGACACACACATCTCTCTCTCTCTCTCTCTCTCTCTCTCTCTCTCTCTCTCTCTCCTCTCTCTCTCTCTCTTCTCCTCTCTCTCTCTCTCCTCTCTCTATATATATATATATATATATATATATATATATATATATATATATATATATATATATATATATATATATATATATATACATATATACATACATACATACATATAGTATCATATAATAGCGTTGGTATCTTAATCGAAATTAACATCTAGGCATTACTTAATGCAAACCAATAATTGCTATACTAGTCGAGTTTTCTTCTAAAATATTTGTGTATCGTTTTCTTTTATGGGGGTTGGTTGGGGAAGGTGTGAGGTGTTAAGTAATGAATAATGTTGTTTTGATTGAGCTGGTGTTATGCCAGTACGGTCTCTTGCTCATAGAGCAGCCTGGAACATAAGTAATTTAGAAGCAATACTCAGCTACAAAATCTTTATATTTGGAGGGAAGTTAGGATAAGTTAGGATAAGAAACCTTAACTTAATCATGCTGCGTTTTAATGAAGTGTCAAATTAACTAGCAAGTGACGTCAACAGAGATCTTCCCCCAAATTAAACAAACAAAAAATCGTACCCAAAAAATGCCACCATACCGACTAAAGGCATTGAGCCCCCAAATTAAACAAACAAAAAATCCGTACCCCAAAAAAATGCCACCATACCGACTAAAGGCATTGAGTTTTTTTATGGCATTTCGCTTGCAATCACTTACAACATGAAAGAAGAATTATCAACATCTATTATAGAGTGCATATCTACACACCTTGCGCTTAAGGTATCATGGCAGTGGTTTTGTAAAGCCGGAATAAAAAAAAGTATTGCTGAGTTTTCGATTTCTTTTTCCAATATATATTTTTTCTGTTGAGAAAATCACTATAATCAAAACGACATGTACAGCAAGTAAAGTTTTACAATACACATCCACAATAGCTGCATCTCCTGCAAATTATCCTTTACATCTTCGATAACTGCAAGAAATATACCACCAGAAATGTGAGACTGGAAAGTCGTACAATATACAAAAACACAAATAACACTGCGAGTAAATTTAAGCAGTGAAACATTCGTACCCCAAACTGTACTACATATAAAGAAAAAACTGCATCGTGCAAATATCTAGGATTTTGCATCTTCCGTTCAATGTAACCCGAGGCCAGTGCACTACAAAGATGAGCAAACATACAAGATTCATAATAAAAGATACGAAATGATTTACAGGGCTCAGGTAGCTTTCGACTGGTTGTTCCATTTCAAGGCATCGCGTGATTTGATAAAAAAAAAAAAAAAAAAAAAAAAAAACAATTTCACGAATTTCAATAAACCTCAATTTTGTAAGCCGATACCGACTGCCTGCTCATTTCCATTCTTTGCTTCCATTATGCCATGTAAGTTTGCAAGCAATTTTCCAAACGCAAAATGAATGGCAAAGAAAAAAAAATGACCACCCGGGACATGAAATCTACTCTACGTCAACGTTACGGATTTCAAAGAACTACAATTTTGCAAGCTGGAAGTCATGGTCTTTATCATTTTCTCTTGGTGGTGCTATATCATTAAGTTTGTGCAATACACATACACGCACAAACACACACATACACACACGAAAAGCAGCTAAGACTTATATAATCTATTTTAGCTCTGCGGATAAGCAAACCTAAATTTTACAAACAGTGATTTATCTTTTTTGCACTCTTTTACTTAAAAATGTAACCAAGGGGACTTGGAATGTAAATGAGTTCTGAGAAACTGTTATTATTTCTTTTTTTATTTTTATTTTTACAGTTATAGTGGCATTTATGTTTGTGTACAGTAGTTATTCAAGGACCAAAATTATGGCGCAAAAATCGTTCAAAACTCCGTAGTGAATAAAAAAAAGAGAAAATAACCAAAAATAACTTAAAAAGTAAATGAATTCTACAAACTCATTCTACGAGATGGAAGTGACTATGTTTCACTTTAAACTTTTTCTCTTGCTACCATCATGCAATGTAACTCAACTGTGCAAACGTCAACTTAATAAAAAAAAAACACACACAAAAGGTCAAATATCCAATCTGGCCTTAAAAACTACACACACGAGAGTGAACCCTTCTTACGACTCTCTCAACTTGGGCCAGGTAAAATAGGGACGGGGGGTCCTCGCCGAAGACAGGTGATAAGCCGAGAGTAATACATATAATTTTGTGTCCCAGATGGTAGTGTGAAATCTCGAGACAGGACCAACCAAAACCCCTTCCGAGCGGCTAATTTTCCCTCTGCGATTCGGATCTTCGTGTTTTCGAGGGGGCCCCTTTGCCCAATTTGTGAGTCCCAAGTTGGGCAGGAAATACACGGGACGGGAATTATTATTCAGAAGGTTTAAGATCCCGGACGGATTGGTGGTAGGCTTTTGATTCAGATGGGTTGAACGCTGTTAACTAAACAATGTAATGCTGAACTGATAGGGAGTGAGAAACAGACAGGGATCGGTTCTACGCCTCCTGGAGGAGGGATATTCCTTTTCAAGGTCTGAGAGAGAGAGAGAAGAGAGAGAGAGAGAGAGAGACGAGAGAGAGAGAGACGAGAGAGAGAGAGAGAGAGAGAGAGAGCTCTGTCAGGTAATAGAACAAAAGGCAAGTAAATTGGTTTAGAAACACTTATAATAAAGACAAGGTGAAATTGAATAGGTAGATACACACACAGAGAGAGAGAGAGAGAGAGAGAGAGACGAGTAGAGAGAGAAGAGAGAGAGAGAGAGAGAGAGCTCTGTCAGTTAATAGAACAAAAGGAAAGTGAATTGGTTTAGAAACTTATGATAAAGACAAGGTGAAACTGAATAGGTTAGATACACCACACACACAGATGAGAGAGAGAGAGAGAGAGAGAGAGAGAAGAGAGAGAGAGAGAGAGAGAGAGAGAGAGAGACAGAAAAAAACTCTACAAGCTAATAAAACAAAAGGAAAATTAACTGTTTTAGGAAAGACTTATGATAAACCAACATGAAACCGAATAGATACACACACACGCACACACACCTCTGTAAATTAATGAAACAAAACGGAAAATTAACTGGTATAGAAAGACTTCTCTTACGATAAAACAAGATGAAACTGAATAGATACACACACACACAGCAGAGAGCATTGGATTTCAGTCAGCACAATCAAAAAAAACCGTGGTGCACACACACGAAATATTTAATTTATCTGTGGTACGTAGGAGAATGACGAAGTATAGGGTAGGACTTTTTGGGACGAGAAGGTGGATACAGAGATGAGAGAGACACACAACTCAGGCACTAAACGTAATCATTTGGCAAGGATCCTCTGTCATTTAGTTCGCTCGCGGGTACTCTTGCCCATTACGAAAACCTACACACACCAGCGTTATGACCTCTCTCTCTCTCTCTCTCTCTCTCCTCTCTCTCTCTTCTCTCTCTCTCTCTCTTCTCTCTCTCTCTCTCTCATTTGCCCCAACGGTCAATAACTGACGGGGCATTTCCGATCGTGTCCTTCAATCGATGACGTTTCGTCGTCGCTCAACGGGTGCTCAAATGGATTTATCATTATTTTTATTATATTTTCTCCACTATAATATGATTCTACCTAAAATCTCACGACCGAAAACAATTTACTTTTTACATTATTTTCAGTTTATACCAAAACTACATCATCATCATCATCATCGTCATTACGTCATAATTATATCTGGAGCATTTGATTTTTTTCAACTTCCCATTCTAAAATGAAATGTCTTCTTTCTCTGTTAGTTTTTCTTTTTTATATTGTTCCTGACAAGGTTTGCTACTAGTATATTATTATTATTATTATTATTATTATTATTATTATTATTATTATTCATTTGAGCATTTTAATTTTTTCACATAATTAGCGACTACTTTTATCGACACCGAATATTGGTAAATATAATTTTTTTGTAATGTGTGTGAAGAAAATAATTTTCACTTATAAGATAAAAAAAATTCATATAATAATGCCTTCCGTCCGCACTAAAGAAATACGATAAACTGTTTAAAGATAGGGCATAAAACAAACAAAAACAGCACTTCCTGTTCA
>JANJGK010000031.1:14987506-14992506 GCA_039081455.1 Macrobrachium rosenbergii
TGAGCCACAAAAAAGCACAAGAAAACAGTATGAGCCACAAAGAGCCACAAAAAGAGACAAAATGATAAATGCAATGGAGATTGAAACAAACAAGCAACCACAAAGCCTTCAATTAAAAAAGTAACATGATGACAGTTAAAGGTATTCAAGTATTTTATCTCGCCTTTTCACGTAATTCATTATGGCTATTATAACTATAAAAAATAATGGTATATATCCTACGCTACCTAGCCTAAACTCTACCCTAAACCCGCCATAGTAATATTCTTAATATATGGTACATATTTGGAAGGGCATATAAACATACAAGTACTTTATTATTAAACTAAATATATGAAAGAATGAATTCACAAATAAAATACTTGCTGTCCGATTCGTAAAGCTTCCTTGTACCAAAGTGTGAGGTTTGCTGTTGTTTTCATTTCGCTAATAATCAGTCCATTTCTAACGCCAGTCAGCGTCTCAGTTGCGTTTAAAAGTCGACGATCTTTCCCTCTCCTTATCATTCAATTAGATCTCTCTCTCTCTCTCTCTCTCTCTCTCTCTCCTCTCTCTCTCTCTCTCTCTCTCTCTCTCTCTCTTCTTTAAAGTATACCTGCGTATCTACTTGATTCGATTGTACTTCCTCTCTCTCTCTCTCTCTCTCTCTCTCTCTCTCTCTCTCCTCTCTCTCTCTCTCTCTCTCTCTCTCTCTCTCTCTCATGCACGCCTTTCGTATTCCACTGATCATGATAGCCCTATGCTCTTTCTCTAAACGCTTCCATTACTATTTACAATATCAACTCCCTCCCCTACTACACCAACCTCCTCTCTCTCTGTCTCTCTCTCTCTCTCTCTCTCTCTCTCTCTCTCTCTCTCTCTCTCTCTCTCTCATGCACGCCCTTCTTATTCCACCGATTATAATCCCCCTTCACTATCTCTCTTTCCGTTTCCTATCTTACTTTACAATTTACTCAGTCAACCGCCTCCTCTACCACATCAACCCCCTGCTCTCTCTCTCTCTCTCTCTCTCTCTCTCTCTCTCTCTCTCTCTCTCTCTCTCTCTCTCTCTCTCTCTCTCTCCTAGTCCTGCTGCATCCAGTGGCGTCCTTATCCCACCTCCGACAAAAACTGACCGGACGACCAGTCGAGACCGGAATTCCGACAAATTATACAACGGCCGAGTTGAATATGCTGGGGATAAGACCCCCAAAAAAAAGGACCACCGCACTTCTAAAGAAGGAGAAAAGGAAGCTAAATTGAATGAGATATCACGTATTTTGCACAGCTAATTCGTGGTGAAAAACCGTGGATTTTATTATTGGTTTTTATATATATATATATAGTGGTTTTTACTGCATTTTGTAAAGGGTTTATTTATTAAATCATTTGTTTATCAAATACATCTACATTTCAAAGGAGAAAAGGAAGCTAAATTGAATGATAATTATCACGTATTTCGCACAGCTAATTCGTGGTGAAAAGCCGTGGATTTTATTATTGGTTTATATATATATATATATATATATATATATATATATATATATATATATATATATATATATATATATATATATATATATATATATATATATATATATATATATATATATTTTGCACAGCTAATTCGGTGAAAAACCATGGATTTTATTATTGTTTCTCATATATATATATAGTAGTTTTTACTGCATTTTATAAAGGGTTTATATATTAAATCATTTGTTTATCAGATACAACTACATTTCAAAAGGAGAAAAGGAAGCTAAATTGAATGAGATATCAAGTATCTTGCACAGCTAATTCGTGGTGAAAAGCGGTGGATTTTATTTACTACTGGTTCTTATGTATGTATGTATGTATGTATGTATGTATGTACATACATATATATATATATATAATATATATATATATATATATATATATATATATATATATATATATATATATATATATATATATATATATATATATATATATATATTGGTTTTAAAAGAAAGCTAAACTGAATGAGATATCGCGTATGTTGCACAGCTAATTCACGGTGAAAAACCGTAGATTTTATTATTGGTTCTTATGTATATCGTGGTTTTTTTTTTTTTCCCGCATTTTATAAAGGGTATATTTATCATATGATTTACTTATCTAGAGCAACCACATTTCAAAGGAGGAAAGGGAGTTGAATTGAATGAGAACACATTTTGCACGACTAACTCATCGTGAAAATAGACTTTATGACGTAGTCGCTAATACGTACTCTTGAGGATGTATTGCATTCTCTTTCTTAATTAAACGACCCTTCAAAAATAACCACTTTCCAAAGAGCAGAAATGGAAGGTAAATTGAACGAGCTAGCTAGCAAGTATTTTCCACGCATAATTCACAAAGGAAAAAACCTGGAATTATGTCTCATACATATACAGCCCGTGGTAATCTTTTTTTTTATGATTATTAAAATGTCTAATCATTAAACGTCCCGCCCTTCCATAAGGAAGACAAATGAACTCAGATTTTAGTGAGATGTTTCCTACTTTGCAAAATCAAGCCGTCGAGAAACTAATCATCAAAGTCAAACCGCAGGGAACTGTTCATTGAGATGATAACTACGTTTCTGAAATTAATAGTTGTCAATACATCCTACTCACCTAATTGCATTTTATTCCCTCAGAAAGAATTTTACCTAATTTCATTATGTACGTCTTCTGTTCGTGTGTTGCACCAGATACATTTTTATCATAGATTTAATCAGTTAATTTATATTATTCTATAATAACATAGGAAAACAACCGTTGATTTAATAAAAGAGTATTATTTTTGAAATGCAGAGTTTGGGATATATTTTATTCATTTTATTTATTTATTTATTTTATTTATTTTATTTTATTTATTTTATTTATTTAATGATTAAACCAAGTGCTTCAAGTTTAAGATATTTACTACACGTTCAGAACGTGGTCTTCTTTGTAAGTCACAAGTCACCGAATTCGACAGTGACCCTTATCAAGTTGCACAGGTAAGCAGCCAGGTGGGTTGGGACACCCACAAAGAGTAGAAGAGACAGAATATTAATTTAAAAATAATAAAGTAACAAGGAAATTTCTATTGGCATGCTCAGGTTCTCTTCGTCGGTATGTGCATTAGCAGGACTAGATAAATATAATGAAAGGATTTATAACAAAGTTTTACAGGAAAGTTTCAGCGTGTCACAATGGACACCTGATTAGACTCTGATGTGGATCTGAGTCTGGATCAGGATCTAAGACTTTTTATTTCTTCGTTCATTGTGACTGCCAATGATGTATATTCAAAAGAATGTGCCTTCAGTTTCACTGAAATAATGTATATGACATACTGTCTGGGTATCTCTGCTAATCGCGTCCTAATATTCTTCACAGAACAGTTAATAAAGAAAGGAACTAAATAACTACTAAATTTTTTACCTGTGGGTAAGCCGAGGATGATTCGGTTTTATTCCCAAATGTACGTTTGCATAATAATAATAATAATAATAATAATAATAATAATAATAATAATAATAATAATAATAATAATAATAACTGCGATAATTAAATTTCTTCAGAACAATTATCAAACTTTACTGAAGAAAATTATTCTATGCTAATTCAGGTCTAAAACTGGCTTCTGAGAAGAGATAGTGTTGGCTAGTCCCTAAAATCTAAAGTTCCAGCAATTTAATCTTCCTTAAATAAGCAGGAATAAACAATGCTAAGTTCATCCCAGGGTAACACCAATGTTCCTCACTTCACAAGTCATTCTAAAAAATGACAGACGAAAAGCTACGATAAATAAATGCCAGATCACAATTTTACACAGGTAAGCAACAACCAGGTGGGCTGACAGTCTTAGCAGACGAGGAGACGGCGGGACGGAATGATAAATGAGCAACAAAACAACATGCAAGAATGACGAAAAAAAAATAAATAAACAGAAGAACGCGTGTTTACTCTGATAAGAGAACGTAGATAAATTGTATGGTAAATATTGGGCGTAGCTCTCTGCACCTTGATAGACACAACAAGTGCATGTTTGTTTTCCATTACTTATTCAGACGCAGAGATCTGTGGTTTACCCAATCACCTCTTCGAAGGGAATAAAATGACACATCACCCCCTGATTTGGTGGTTTCTCGGTAAAGAGAACGGACTGAAACCAGATACCTCAGGCTGGTTACAAGAGAAATTAAAATTGTAACAACAACAACAACAACAACAACAACAACAACAACAACAACAATAATAATAATAATAATAATAATAATAATAATAATAATAATAATAATAATAATAATAATAATAATAATTGATTAAAGATAAGCATCTGCACTTAAATTCAAATACATGCATTTCAATATCATACTTTTCCTCAAGATGATTTCACTAAAATACTGTTGTATAATAAAAAAAAATAGATTTTACGCTTAAAAACTCTTCTCATTAAAATTCCAGAGAGAGAGAGAGAGAGAGAGAGAGAGAGAGAGAGAGAGAGAGAGAGAGAGAGAGAGAGAGAGAGAGAGAGAGAGAGAGAGAGGTTGCCAATATTTAACTCATTCGAAAAATATTTAGGACACGTTCGTAAACCTGGACACCGAATTTTCGGTACCTAATAGAAGAAATTTCGCATACCCAGCGCTAATACCTCCCTCAAGTAAATTCTTTCGACGAATGAATTTTTGTGAAACCTGGTGTTGCAAAAACCATGGTCACAGCCGCCGACTTAGGCTGAACACAATTCATCTCTTATAATTGGGATTTTCATACGAAAAATCGGGTTTTATGGAACCTGGCGATGCAAAAACCATGGTCACAGTCGCCAACCTTAGGCCAAACACAATTCGTCTCTTATAATTGGGATTCCCATACGAAAAATAGGGCTTTTTCAGGACAATGACTTCAGTCGCGAAGAAATTCGATCACGTTTCATAAAATATGAAAATGTGATGAGGTCATTCTTAATATTCTGAATGTGTCAGATTGATACATTTTCACTCGCCAAGTTGGTTTTTG
>JANJGK010000031.1:14995006-15016479 GCA_039081455.1 Macrobrachium rosenbergii
GAAAAGTGCTACCAAAATACGTAGTAAGAATAGAAAAATTATCTGGATACAAAGGAAGAGTGCTGAGTGTCTATGTTCTTTTAAAGCTCCTGTGAAAACTTGACAAGAAACAGTAACTAGTCGGTCGAGGGTACTTGGTCAAAAGAGGGTGTAGGCAGGGTTAAGCAGCCAAACGTGTTTTTCCTCATTTAGCGAATCGGCAAATAGACTTCCCTATGATTCTTTGAAAGAAGAATTTATTCTGGAAGCACGTGTAATTTACAACTGAGGGCAGTATTCCAATTAATATATTGCTAGAAATGGTATTTGAAAATATTAAGATAATGCGACACATCTTTCCTCACGTACTGCCACATCTATATTTATCCTAAGGGTCAGTACCTCTGTGTCATCCTTTTCATTAAAGGACGGATCCATGTGCTTTATAGTACTGACAAATTTTGGCGGTATGTCAAATATAAGAAATAAAAAACTTTGTTATTACACACTGGCCACGTGTCATAGGCATTGGGACCTGTCCCTCATTGGCTGTTTTCCTAAGAACAGGAGATCAGCGCCTGCCCTGTGAGCCTAAAGAGGCCCAAGAGGACTTTAACTTTACTAAAAGAACGCCAATGAGCCATACAATTACTGAAAATGTAGATTATGCGAAAAAACTGGGCAAAGTCGAAAGAAAGGGTATCCACAATCCGCGAGTTACCTTCGCGAATCGGAAACATGTCAACAGTGCAAGGAGATTCCGGGCCCCCTTTTTGACTGACTTCGTTGACTCGCCTAGAAACGAAATCATTAAATAATATCAAGAGAGAGAGAGAGAGAGAGAGAGAGAGAGAGAGAGAGAAGAGAGAGAGAGAGAGAGAGAGAGAGAGAGAGAGAGACCCAAAAGCCAACTTAGGAGACAAGACAATCGGTGTAATTGGTAACACCAAAACGTATAACTAAAGGTAATAATAGGCTCCACTTAAAAATAAAATTTCTGAAGGCTAATTAACTGACACACAACAGGGGAACGTCTCCGTAAAGGAAATTCTACCTGCACAGACCATTTGGCCATTTGTCGTGTAACTGGTGTTCCAGGATTCATCAAAAAAGAAAATTAAATCATGTATTTATTGACTAACTACTTCATTATGAGGTATTCTAATGAAACCACTGATTCACATCTCAAGAGTCTTATATAGGGCTGACCCAGAAGAATTTGTTCTTAAATAAGAACTGGGGATTACCGTAATCAGAATCATTAAATAGTAAAGAAAAATTGATGATGGCGCTTTCCGTTAGGAAGGTGATGCAATACCATTCTACTCCCTATCCAATCTCCTCGCCAGTATGGCCAATCATGCCCTTGGAAAATCAGTGATTAACATAAAGAGGGCAAGAGTAATAATAATAATAATAATAATAATAATAATAATAATAATAATAATAATAATAATAATAATAATAATAATAATAATATTATTATCATTATTATTATTATTATTATTATTATTATTATTATTATTATTATTATTATTATTATTATAATTATTATTATTATTACTTGCACACCTACGGTAAAAATAAAAATGCAAAATTTGATTATGGGCTTATAGAGGTATTCTAATCGTATAATCATTACGATAACACTATACATTAGCAACACAAAAAACCAAGACTGTGTGTGTGTGTGTGTGTGTGTGTGTGTGTGTGTGTGTGTGTGTGTGTGTGTGTGTGTGTGTGTGTGTGTGTGAGAGAGAGAGAGAGAGAGAGGGGGGGAGAGAGAGAGAGAGAGAGAGAGAGAGAGAGAGAGAGAGAGAGAGAGAGAGAGAGAGAGAGAGAGAGAGAGAGAGAGAGATATTAACCCAAGTTATAACGACAGTAACGTCGACCACTAAACGTCCCATTATTCTGCTTATCATTTTTGGATGGTGTTTTTATAAAAAAAAAAAAAAAAAAAAAAAAAACACACACACACACACATAGTACTAAAAGCAGCACAGTGCATTATACATGCATTTCAGCTAAATGATGAAAAGAGTGAACAGCTTAAGAATTATTAATACTTTGTGAACTTTTGCAGCCAATTTGCACAAAAAGTAAGGTCCCAAGCAACCAACCCTAACCACTCCCTGACACCTGCACACGTTAAGTAACACACAGTGGCTGACGGGAACAACTACTCCTCTGAGAAAATCAAACCAAACCAATCTCCGACACTGTACGACGCATAAATTGTTATCATACAAGAGTAAATTAACTTGCCCCACACACGTGAAGCCTTATCTACTGGCGAGCGAGACTGCAAAGTTTACAGCTTCCATGCAATACCTACGAGAATGCAGAGTTGGTGGGTGACATGAATTGCAATACTGTTTCGTTAAATTCGGCTAAAAAGAATTCTCCGTGCAAGATAAGGATACAGCGCTTCGATGCGTTTATCATCACATTTTACGTGTTAGATAAACAGTATTACTCTGGATTAAGTATTTTTTCTTTACTGGAGTAACATAATTCATACCAAGATTTAAATAGTTCATGTTAAATGGTTATTGAATCTAAATGGGAAATATGCAGTATATGAACCACTATTATTATTATTATTATTATTATTATTATTATTATTATTATTATTATTATTATTATTATTATTATTATTATTATACAGAGAAAACCAATAACATTACTGACTTGCAAAGCGTGCTTCAACACAATCGAACATACGCACATGAAAAAATAGAAGCGAAATAATGAATAAAACAATGTGGATGACACTCTACAGAGCCGATAGCAAGCACTAATTCAAACTCCAATTGAAATAAAAGGTAATGGAAGCGATCGTTTCCAATATCCTCTTATAATTCCCATGGTTATTCCATCGCCTCTTGAAACGTTATCCAGATTCGAAACTACACATGGAGCATTAGCATTGAATAAATTAGTGTATAAATGCAGCCCTCCTCAAAATCCCGACTATACAGGGCCACGCCTATTGTTAGTAGTCACTTCTACATAAAACACACACTTCACGCCCCCTACAAACGCTTGCGCGTGAACGGAAAATGAGGATGGATTAAGCACTTTTTATGCGGTGACTCTTCTGGCCATTGAACAACTGTCTTTTTCCCACTAGTAGGTATCATCTGTGAGGGCCATATATCCGTGTCTCTTCCGTTTTTTCGATTTTCTCCCAATCAACTGTGACGGTTCCAGCCTCTCTCTCTCTCTCTCTCTCTCTCTCTCTCTCTCTCTCTCTCTCTCTCTCTCTCTTTTCACAATTATCTGTGACGCTCCAGCTTTCTCTCTCTCTCTCTCTCTCTCTCTCTCTCTCCTCTCTCTCTCTCTCTCTCTCTCTCTCTCTCTCTATTCACAATTACTTGTAACGGCTCCAGCTTTCTCTCTTTCTCTCTCTCTCTATTCACAATTAATTGTAACGGCTCCAGCTTCTCTCTCTCTCTCTCTCTCTCTCTCTCTCTCTCTCTCTCTCTCTCTCTCTCTCTCTCTCTCTCTTTTCACAATTAACTGTGACGGGCTCCAGCTTCTCTCTCTCTCTCTCCCTCCACAATTAACTGTGATGGCTCCAGCTTCTCTCTCTCTCTCTCTCTCTCTCTCTCTCTCTCTCTCTCTCTCTCTCTCTCTCTCTCTCTCTCTCTCCACAATTAATTGTGATGGCTCCAGCTTTTCTCTCTCTCTAGGATAGATCATTTACAGAAAAACTTCAAATTTCCTAGAAGTATATATAGAGCTTCAACACCCCACTTCTCTCTCTCTCTCTCTCTCTCTCTCTCTCTCTCTCTCTCTCTCTCTCTCTCTCTCTCTCTCTCAACCTAAGCCTCCACATCCATTCCTAACGCCAACCAACCCCCTTTCTCTCGCTCCCCTCTCGGGCAAATCTCCCAGCCCCCCCCTCCCACACGCACTTCTTCCCCACTGCCTTATGGGAGGGTCTGTGTTTACATGAGGCTCAAATTTATGTACTATTTTATGATGTTATGTCAGCGTGTAAATTATGAGGTGTGGCTAGGGGCTGATCCCGGACAGGGGGAAGACGGGGGGAGGAACGGGGCGCCGACAGAAGGTAGGAGGCGTTGACAGAGGAAAGGAGGAGTCGTCGAAAGGAACCCAGGATGTTGACAGGCTAAGAGGTATTATAATACACCTTTAAAGGTGGGAGAAATTACTTCACTTTATCAAAAGTTACCTTTTACATCTACACCCTAACTTTTATGCTGGGATATACAAGAAATGCAGACGATAAATTACCAGAACATACTGTTCGAATTCCTCATGCAAATTTGGGAGGTTAATTGCTACAACCGCCACCCCCTCTCCACCCACCACCGACCGAAGATTATGGTAAGGAGGTCTCTCAAAAAAGTTTGATTTCCTCCCTCAAGAGGATTTCAATCCTGTTGAATGGAGAGCAAGAATGCAAACGGGGGTGAAAATGGAACGCCCTCCTTCATCAGAAAGAGATTAAGCAGAAGTAGGCTTGGCCGGATTCCCCCATAAAAGTTTTCAAATGGTTCACACACCATATTTTTCCTTCAAACTCCATTTCCCATAAATTCTCCCACTAAATTCCACAAAAAAACTTCATTTTTTAATTTCAACACATTTTGCTCCTAACCAATACACAAACCTTTTCCATTCATTCCCTCCTCCAAACACTGATGATGAAAAAAATAGTGATAGTTTTCCTTATGACTTGAAAAACTTTTCTAATGAAATTCCACAAAAGTACTTTTCAACCGAGTCTTTGGCAACATTTTCCAACCGATTTCAGTTTCAGTGCACCTGTCTCGTAATGTCTTCCATTAAAACGTTTTTAAACTTACTTTTGCTAAGACGCTTTCCTATTGACTCAAAGAAATATGATCAGAGTGAACCCGACAAAAATGTTCTCTGACTGACTTCAAGGAATGCGTTTTCAAATGTCTACCTATCAAGATGTTTCCCAATTGTCTTTTACGATATGTTTTGCAACAGAACTCCTCAAAAAAACGTTTTCCTGCAATCAACTTGCACAAATATTGTTTTAACGTTTTCATTAAATGCTTTCAAACTGGACTCCACAAAAACGTTTTCCATAAATACCTGGCAAGGAGACCTCAATGACATCATACTGTACTGGCAGAGTGCAAATGGGTATGAGGAAGACTCCACCTCTCACCAAAAAATCAATGCTTAGAAACATGTTATAGAAAATAATTGGCAGTGGGTAACAATGAGGACTAAGAAGCAGACAAAACATTCGATTAAAAGAGGATATTACAAGTATTATTATGTGACACTGGGAAATCGCTGGCATGGTGCTAAGCGAGATTGGCCGATTATAAAGCATAGTGTGAAGTGTGATGGGAAAACTACAAGCAGGGTTGAGATGAAGATGAAGTTAATTACATGCAGATAACTTCGTCGCCTACTGATTTATCTTAATTTTTTATGTAGTTTGCTTTTATGCTTCATTTTGTTACGCGTTTTCCATCACAAAGGTGTTTTTTAGCTTCTTTCAAACGCGAGTCAGTGTGATCAATTTGAATGATGATAATATCGATAGAAGTTCATTTTGTTAAGACAGTCCATATCATTCAATAGTCGGATCAATTACATAAATGTTAAATTATTGCTTTAATTCCGGAGTATAATGGAATATACTAAAAGGGTGAGAAAATTTTCAATATTAACTGGAATTAGCAACACCTTTAATAGCCTGTTTAACAAAGGAATCATGTCCTTAATAGGGTATTTGGTACGGTATATAAATGGAAGATCACTAATGTAGGTCATATACCTTTGGAATTCAAGGGTGTCAGTAAGACGGTAAGGACTGCCCACTTATAAGTGGGTCCTGGGACTGCCCTATACTGTCTCTTTCAAAAGACTGTCTATCGCTTCCTTCTGAGCCTTGTAAGACTCACAAGGCTGACCACTCTTTCAAAATCCTAACTTTCAGCAGGTGAAATTCTCTATCCCTCTCTTTATTTCCTGAATTATTTAACCTGCTAATATCTAAAGGGCTCGTTTGATATCAGTGAAGAGGAAAAGTCCACCACCTCACGTTTTTTCCATTTTTTTGCGGCGCCAAAGCTTAATTTGGGCACTTTTCATCACAAAAAATTTTTTTTCGCTTCACCAACGAAGACTTTTCCCTTCGCGAATAAAAACTTACTGTGCATTCACTAATGAAGTTCTTCATTCTACTACAAATGACAAATCAATTCTGCATGAAATGACTGATTGCAAGATATAAGTAAATATAACTGGGCCGATGAATTTTAAAACTTCAAAGGGTTTATGAATTCGGAGGAACACTCGAAAAAATCTCAAGTTTCAACTTCTGTAAAGTCATCCTGGGAATACACAATAATTCACCTTCAAGGTGAGGACACGTATTTGGTTACAAATAAGTCAGAGCAACTTCCACTTTATTAAATTATTATTATTATTATTATTACTATTATTATTATTATTATTATTATTATTATTATTATTATTATTATTATTATTATTATTATTATTATTATTATTATCAAATGACACGGAACTAGAAGTCAAGGTGTGACTACTATAGTTGCTCTATTAAAAAGATGAATTACACTGCAGAACCCCGCTGAATATTCAAGATGCTAATTCACTTATCTTACTAAAACTAAGCCTAAATTCTATTGCGTAATAACTAATTCACTAGATATCAAAATATAATAAAAACAACTAAGGTTTTATTTACAGAAGCTACTAGAAATTTCACCAGAAAAACAACCAAGCTTAAATCTCGAGAAGTATCGACATGTTTCAGTTGAGCTAAGAATCTAATAAAGCAACTAGCCTTGAGTTTATACATATTGTAAAACATTTCAATTGAAGACAAACTTGTGAAAACAAAACGAATTTCATAAAGAACAAATCTGATATTTTACGCTGAGGATCTTCTAAAGCAACATTGCTCAATTTTCTAGAAAGGGAATACAGTTTACTAGAAGCACGATCTTGTACGAAAACCGACCTTCATTTTCTACCAAAAATGAGATACTTTACACAAGTTAGTGTCTTTAAACCTAGTCTGCTTTACCTTGTAAAAAATTAACGTACCGTATATCAGATAAAGAGAGAAGAATGAGAGGACAAAAAAACATACCGAGAAGCGCAAAAATAAGATAAAAGAAAGATGGAAACATACATGGAAATGGAAAGTAAAGGATATGCGATAAAAGATTAGTAAGAATAAAGATTATGAAGAAAAAAAATTAAACCACGAAAATATAAAAAAAGAGATCAAAATAAACAAAACCGCAATAAAGTATCGGTAGAAGAAAAAATTATTACCAGAAATAAATTTTCAAAAAGCAATAAAGTATCGGTAGAGAAAATCATTAACAGAAACCAATTCTCAAAAAGAAATTAACAGCAAAAAGGGATTCATAAGGAACAGTAAACAAATTTTTAAAAAGAAATTATTAACAGCAAAAAAGGGGATTCATAAGGAACAGCAAACGCAGGAACACCAACTAAAACCGTAAAAAAAAAGGGGAAGAATAAACACAGCATCAATAGCGATAAAAAAAATAAAATAAAAACACACACGTCTGAGATACGAACATCAAAATAAACATGGCAATAAAAATAAAATACAGGACATAACAAATATAAAAAAAAAGAGATACACACAGAAGACTAAGAGTGGAAGAGTTTAAGAAAAAAAAGGAGAGAAAAAAGGAGCAATCCTAACAAGGCTGAGCAAACGACTTATCTCCCGCTGTCCATTTTCACACCAGCATCTGGCAAGACGCTCTTACAGGTAATAAAGATGTGTATCGCGGCAGGGGAGCGGGTATACCGGCAGACTCGATTGTGGCATAAATATTCATTGCCCTGAAGTATCGGCCATTAGATCTATTTGAAGCTTTGTTTAAGCTGGTTCGCCTTTCTTCGTTTATTTGACTCCGATATCGTCATCGTCGGCATCATCATCGTCTTCTTTCTTCTTCTTCTTTCTTTTTTTTTGTTGTTGGTGTTGTTTATTCATTCCGCTCTGAAGATGCTTGTGTGCGAGCTGGAGGAAAGATATGCTTTGTTGTATCATAATGCCTTATGCGTGGATGCTCTTCTGAAGCGTCGACAAAATTAGGCTTTCCCAGTGTCGACAAAATTAGGCTTCCCAGTTTCGACATTAGACGATGACGTTTATCGATGAGCTTCGGAGAAACGAAACCATCTCCATCTTCATACCTTCTCGGATGCGTCCGCGGCGCCTGGAAGAGAATTCTTCGTGAAAAGAAAAATATTTGTTTGCGTCTGAGAAACCGGCGGCCTTCTCTCATGTTTTCCCGTCATAAATGCTTCTCGCACTTGGCTTTCTGTGGGCGTCTGGGCCACCTGATCATCATCATTATCATTATCATCATCATCATCATCATCATCACAGCCATCCTTCCAAAACTGGTGCCGGGGGGAAAAAGGGGCCCCAAAGGAGGAGGAGGAGAAGATCGATCCGAGTGATAACTTCCACACAAAAGGTGCAACCCATTGTTTTTGGGAGATTCCCAACCCCGGTGCTTCTTCGTTTTGCCTCGTAACAAGCCGAATTAGCTCGCGGTTCGTCCGTGAATGACTTGTGTGCTTATGAACGCGAGCTTACACCTGTTAAACTTGTAAAGATGTATCGATCTGAAGCGCCTTCGCTTGTAAAGTTAACTGGGCTAGATGATCTCTTTTGCATACGAGCTGGAGGAGGAGCACGCCGGGAATTTCGGTTACTTTTTGGGGCCAAAAGATTTTGAACTTACGATAAAGAAAAATTTCTACCATTTTTAATTTTTCCATTCAAAGGCTGACTGACTGAAGAAATACAGCAAAGTTACAGGTTTCAGTTTATAGATTACTGAGCTTTATCAATTAAAAATGCCAATACACTTCAATTTTGGACAGACCAATTTCAAATTATCTATAGTGTTTTAGATTTTATTTTACGTTCAACGAAATTAATTTTTATACTTAAAACTATGACGATCGGAAAATATTAACTTTTATGCACTGCATTCGTTTAAAAGGCAAAATGAGTATATTTTTAATCCAAATTCTGATATAGGATATAATGGTAGTGAGTTTGAGGGATTCAGTTAAAACAAATTTTCACCTGCGGTTTTGGATTTGAATAAAAGACTTTCAAATTAGAGGGCAAGGAATTCGTGTAAATGTTACTTCTTGCCAAGTAAAAATAAATTTATACTTTACCAATTAAACAAAATTTATATACAAGCACATATATGTAATATCAATTTAATTTTATTTTCACCAATCTTCTCTACTTTCCCTTTTCCACATATTAAAAAATAATAATACATGTTAATGCCACTAGCAAGAATGTCAAATTTTTCCATTCCTCTAAATATAACATTACGTGATTAATCCCATCCTTAACAAGTAAACTTACTCAACTTACTCTCATTATCTAACATGACTCACTTGACAAATGCGACAAACAACGTGTTGTTATCGTAAAAAAGGAGATTACACCTTTTGGTGTGTTTGTTTATTTGTTTGTTTGTGCTAGCGGGACTATACAAAAAGTTGTGTGAGAACTTTTATGAACATTTCACCAAAAGGTGGACCAGGAAAGGGGCAAAAAGTGAATAAATTTTGGGACAGATGCAAGTGCACCCTTCGGGAATAAATTGAATTGAATCTAGAATTTAGGCCAAAAGCCAAGCACTGGGACCTACGAGGTCATGGTCATTTCAACGCTTGAAATGGAAACTTACATCAAAAGGTTTGACGGTGTAACAGGGGAAAAAACCTCGCAGTTGCACTATGAGGCTGGGAAGTAAGATGGAAGAGAATATGAAAGGTGGTACAGTAAAAGGAACGAACAGGGTTGCAGCTAGGGGCCGAAGGCACGCTGCAAAGAACAAGTAATGCCTACAGTGCACCGCATGAGGTGCACTGACGGCACAACCCCCCTGGCGGGGGAACAGATTTTGGGAGAGATACAAGTGTACCTTTCGGGAATCAAGGACGTCTCGTGATGTGGATTTGACGTCATCCATAGCGGAGGTTTGCATTCCCGAACCCCCCTGTTCCTTTCATTACTGTTTAGAGACCAATGCTACCCAAAACATGCTACGTAAATCGCTCTTGATCGCTGACTGGATTGAACTATGTCACCCATGTATTAACCGCCAAAACACACAGGTTCGAATCCTGGCCAGGGCAGGTGCGCTTATATATCATGATCCCCTCTGAATGCATTCGTATTAACGGGTTATTTGTACTTATGTATGAACCACCAAAATACACAGGTTCGAATCCTGGCCGGGTAGTGCGCTTGTATACCACGATCCCTTCTAATGCAAGTTACTCTCAAGGTAAAGAAATTCCGTATTAACGGGTTATTGGTAACTTATTTGTAACTTATCATTTGAAAATACACATAAGTGAAGGCACACATGCTTCTTGAAAACAGAAAGTTAAGGGATTCAAGACACACGCTACAGAAAGCGAAAGGGGCGGAATACTGTCGAAAATCATAAACCGATGAAAGTGCATTTAAACACACAAAGAATCTGCAATCATCTGATCAAGCGTCATTAACTCGTTCGATAAAGATTCGAGTACTTTATGGCCTTAAAATAGTACAGCCAACTCGCAATTAAGGAAGAAACAGCAACAGCAATCTATGATTTTATTTGTTTTTCCATGTTGCTGCTTGCATAAAAGGGTTCCTGAACGTTTTTATTAAATGCAATTTTATTATTATTATTATTTCAGCAGTAGACGAAACCTATTCACATGGAACAAGCATACCAAAGGGGCCATTAATCTGAAATTCAAGTTTCCAAAGAATGTTGGTTTCAATCTCCCACTGCAGACCTCACACTGCAGCAGTAACTGATCATGATACAGAGCCAGTGATTTTTCATCGCCCTGGTGGAGACGCGAACCCGCGACATCTGAGTGGCAAGCCACGACACTAACCACTATACCTGCGGACGCGTTATAAAGGAAGGTAATTATTAAAGGAAGAGTATCAGAAAACGTCTCGACAGAAGCTTATCAGGAAGTCAAACTATCACAAATGATTTTATGAAAGCCCATTAAAAAGGTATAGTATACCTTGAAATGTTTTACAGGAAGCAAGTGTGAAAACATTTACACAGGAAGCAAGTGTGAAAACATTTACAATTACGCTAAAAGTTTTATGTTTGTTAAGTAAACAAACAAAATATTTATAAGGAAGTCCGTCACGGTTCTTAGAAATCCAATGAGAGAGAGAGAGAGAGAGAGAGAGAGAGAGAGAGAGAGAGAGAGAGAGAGAGAGAGAGAGAGAGAGAGAGAGAGAGAGAGAGAGAGAGAGAAATTTTACGGGAAGTAACAACTAAGTATGATTAAAATATGATTTAAGTATTGATAACATCATCATGGTAATAATAATAATAATATAAATTAGAGATCTGAATACCATTTTGTTATAAATATAACAATGACAACAAAAGTGATAACCCAAAGACTTAACTTATGGTATAAAATTGTACACAAGTAAAGTTCTTTAATTAGACTCAACAACAAAATACTGTATATATGTGTGCGTGTGTGTGTAAAATGAAACCTCCGAACATTTAACAGAACATAAATGTCCATGCTGTTGCTGTAAGGTTATAAATTTAATATGGATGAATGTTTTTTCGAAATTTGCGGTTTACTTAACTATAGCATATTGTTATTTTCGATCGCTAAGTTTCTCATTCGGCGTTATGCCAGCCTATATAAATCAATCAATTAATCACAATTAAAACAAGGGATTTTAATGCCTCGAAGCAAGTAATCCGAAGTCCAGAGGTTAGCGCCAAGCTGACGCAGAAAAATATACATGTGCTATTTATCAAAGTGATAGTTTTAAGGGCGTATCAGACTGCTACAAAGAAGGTCAAAAGGTCAAAACTATTTCTAATATGTTAAGAGATGTTACATTACAAAAAAAAAAACCATGTCAAAGGTCAAGTTACTTGAACAACGACGGGCGGTTAAAACATACCTTAAGTAACAAAGTAGCCTTCTAACAATAATTATATATATATATATATATATATATATATATATATACATATTTATATTTATGATCTCCCATCTAAGCATGGCAATTAATAACTATTTTTGTATACAAGCATAATCGCATGTAGACATCACATTTTCAATGTATTTTCATTTATACATCTGCAAACACGCATATACCGAACCATAAATCCTATCCTTTATATACGTAGATGCACCTGATAAATAATAACATAGACTCAAAGTGCAGGCGTTGTAATCATGGACCTTCGAGATAACTGATAATTTTGTCTGATATAATTCATAATCTTCTCACCGGCGATACCACTAAGGTGCTATGTACTGCTATAAGATTCGCCTTAGCTGGAGACTGGAGGTGTTACTGCATACCAGGAGGAGGGGGGGGGTTCCTCGAGACGAAAGGGGGGGGGCGGGTTACAATATACCAGGAGGGGGGGAGGGGGTGGCAGGGAAGGAGGATGCGAGGTCAGATACAAGGCAAATTTGCCGTCGCAATAACTCAGTGCAATGTTCCCACCAAGTTACCCTGGTTAGCTTCTCCGCACAGCTATTTTTCGCGCCGTGGCAGAGACCTGGCTTGTAATCTTCGCGGATAATTCGTCGTCATTTTGACACTTGGATTTCGACGCAACGCGAGATTCTAATCTAATAATGAACGGGGACGGGATATTTAGAATTCAATATCTGACAAGAGTGGAGTCTGACTTAATAGAATACGCAAATGGAAATGTATAAGTGTACACATATTCATGGATATATATAATATATATAATATATATATATATATATATATATATATATATATATATATATATATATATATATATATATATATATTATATATATACATATATATATATATGAGTGTGTATTATATATATTACATAAATATTTATAAAGTATAACACGATATATATACATACATATATATATATATATATATATATATATATATATATATATATATATATATATAATATTATATACATACATATATATATATATGAGTGTGTATTATATTACATAAATATTTATAAATATAACACGAACATAAATACATAATGCAATGTGTCTGTTTTGTTGAACAAAATATGAGCGTCAGAAGTGTAAGGAAGCTGGAAAAGAAGATAAATAAATGGCTAGACAGAGGAGAGAAAACAGTAATGGACTGAAAAAGGCCTAAAAAGATCTAAAGATAATTCAAAACTTGGGCCTGGATATCCAAGAAGCTCGGGAATGCGATAAGAGAAGCAGTAAAAGTATCAAGGTACGACCAGGGGTTCGACATACTGCTGATGAAGATTCACTGTAGAATAGAATAGAATATAGAATTTAGGCCAAAAGCCAAGCGCTGGAACCTATTAGGTTAATCAGTCGCTGAAATGGAAACTGACAGTAAAAAGGTTTAAAAGGTTTAACAGGAGGAAACCTCGCAGTTGCAGTATGAATCAATTGTTGGGAGAAAGTGTAAATGAGATAAAAGAAAGGGAATGTGAACGGAAGTACAGTAAAAGGAATGAAAGAGGTTGCAGCTAGGGGCCGAAGGGACTCTGCAAAGAACCTTAAGTAATGCCTACGGTGCCACCGCATGAGGTACAGAACCTTTAGTGCAGCCGTGCGAAGCTGCTCGAGTTACTGAAAACTTCCATTCAAGGGTCATTCACGATTCAGCGGCTGAATTATGAAACTGGTCGTGACCGCTGTTATGTTTCTTCTCGGGAGCAATGGCCCCGGGCCACAACTGAGGTATGGGCCCATTTCGGTAAAACCACCTGTGTGCCTGTTGACCTAAGCCGTGAATTATGTACATGGTAATCGGTAGTCAGTGGACCATAGAGAGCCGCCGCCGGTGGGGATGGATAATGGGTTGATTGATTTAACGAAGAAGGGCAGAGGGGCCAGCAACTCATTCACAAATGAGAACTGGATGAATGGCATGCAAGTAGAAAAAATGTACGTATTTCAAGAAAGCGTGATTTACATATGAGGTTGCAATACAGGTAAATGAAACACTAGTACAAGTGAAAAAAGTGTATGTATGTATGTATGTATGTATGTATTTATATATGCACACATACAGTAACATATATGAAAATATATTATTTCCAAGGTAGAGCGAATTGGATATTAGACGTTTGTAGCTTACTGATTGTATATGAATCACGGTGATGTGATAAAAAAAGTCATATATATATACATATACATATACATATATATATATATATATATATATATATATATATATATAGTATATATATATATAATATATATAATATATAATACACTATATATATATATATATTATATATATACATATATATATATATATATATATATATATATATTAATATATATATATCAGAATTACAAGAACGCACAAGAGTTTATATATAAAGGTGCAAACAGGTAAAATGAAACACTAGTTTAAATTCCAAAACGGTTTAGCCTTCAGTTCTTAACGCCATTTCAAGAATATCATTTACAAAGTGTTTCATTTTCCGCTATACATATGCGTACAAGCGCGCATGCACGCACGCACAAAAACACACACACATACATACATTACATATACAGTATATGTATATATATAAATATATATATATATATACATATGTATATATACAAATATATATAAATATATATATATATATATATATATATATATATATATATATATATATATATATATATATATATATATATATATATATATATATATATGAAATTTTGCGCAAGGGAAATAAAATTTTGAAGGGGTAAAGGGGGGACTAATGTAACATAACTTTCTTCCCGCCAACGCAATCCTACTGTGATGAAATGTTCGAAACTTGAACTTCAAAAGTGGCTGAAGTTTTTCAAAGTTCCGAGGAAAAATACGAATCATAACGAGTCTGGAGTTAGAGAAAGAACAAGATCAGTAAGAATATTAATTCCCAAATGACTGAGGATTAATAATCAACAAATAAACAGATGAGCTACTCGGTCCAGTAAACTGGATTAAGATGAGGTAGATCTACCTGCAACACTATTATGTTTACTAAAAATATATATAGGATTTACCAAAAATAACACTTTAACTTTAGTTAAGTGAAAATATATTAAGAACTTAAACTATTGTTGATTTAATGCCAATGCTGTGAACTTGATAATAACATAAGATACTGTGAAATACAATTTGTTTATGGAATATACATCAGTTCTTTATACAAAGAATAAGAGCGTAATACGATATAATCTCCTAAAAAAATATCGCAAAATAAACTGAGAACTTCGATGACGTCCAAAGTCTGGTGAAAAACAAATGATACTGATTTGCTAAATACAATGGCATCGCACATACAATTAAAATAATTACAGCAGGTTTTGTGTCTGTGTTTTTTTTTTTTATTTAACTGGCCTTACATTACAGGTGAAAGAGAAAAACTTCTTCCTCGTTAATTTCATAAAAGAATGACGATACGAAAATGCAAGACAAGAACGAAGATACGAGACATCCTGAAATACTGGCGTCCAAACATAAAGGTGAGGTGACTGAAATTGAGATGGCGTTGTACAGGCAATGCCATTGCATTGTCTCGCGGAGTTGAAAACGGAAGAAAACTGCGTCACAATAGTAGTCACAATAGTAGAGGTCAAAGAAAGGTAACTTGAACAGTTTAGGAAAGTGAGTAAATAAACCGATGAAGATGGAAAACGATGCAACAAATAACGGGGCGATGACAATATAATAGAAACCGATAAGACCGAACACACAACACAAACTTTGCAACAGCAGGGAGTAAACAAAGGGAAAATAATTGAGTGGAAAAGATATGAGAGATATTAGGGAATTAGCGTTGAGGAGAGACCAACAAGACTGAGAACAACGCAAGGCAAACACTGCGAGAGCCTGGACGAAACACCACAAAAACAAAACTAAGATAAACAACACAACAGCATAAAAGGCTGCAACATCGAGAGAGAGAGAGAGAGAGAGAGAGAGAGAGAGAGAGAGAGAGAGAGAGAGAGAGAGAGAGAGAGAGAGAGAGAAAGCAAATCTTTGCGAAAGCTACAGAACATGTAATCCGTGAATGCGGATCATTTACCCTCGAGAAATAAATCCCGGATTTTAATAGAGTGTAACGAGGGTACGAAGCTCGAAAGCAAAAAAAGAAAAAAAAAAAAGGCTAGCGATTTACAAATCTAATAAAGGTATTGACAACGTACACAGCCAGCGCCCGGTTCGATAACCATCGCTCCGATCGTTATCAGTTAAGATCCTATTGTTGGTTATCGAGAGCGAGAGAGATGGAGGGCCCCCAAGCCCTGATTATTTAGAAAAAAGTATTAAATAAATCTGGGTTGTGCGCGTTCGTGTATTGATGTACATGACTGCGCTCCAAATGCGCCCCTGCTTACTGCATCGATATAGATACACCACTTTCTTCGTGCACAAAAGGCAGCAAATATAAAACGGGAGCTCTAACCGACATCCATCTCCTTGCATTGTTTATGTTATCAATGCCTGTGCATTTGCCTATCTGCCTGTCTATCTCTGCAGACTCGAGTCGACTTGATTATACAGACTATTTACTTGTTTCCTAAAGTTAATTGTATTATCTGCTCAGTTCTTTAAGGCAGTGAAAGATATAATGTGTCTATCTATCTATATCTACCGATGATTCAGCAGAAACGTTGATTATAATGCGTTTATTTTGTGATTTGCAACATCTTGAATGTAAGGTGTAAAGACTTTTCTGTCTGTTTACTTATCTATGTGTCAAGTGGAGACAGGACACAAAAGTGATGTTTGTTAGGAATCAATTTGTTGCATATACGAGAGAGAGAGAGAGAGAGAGAGAGAGAGAGAGAGAGAGAGAGAGAGAGAGAGAGAGAGAGAGCAGCAACATCATAATACCTTTGAAATAAATACTTGATGTCATTAAACGCACAAAACCGATGTTTGTTGGGAATCAATTTTTAACATGAGAGAGAGAGAGAGAGAGAGAGAGAGAGAGAGAGAGAGAGAGAGAGAGAGAGAGCAGCAACGTCACAGTACCTTTGCAATAAATAACTTTATGTCATTTTCGGTGTCGTTAAAGGCACAAAACTGATGTTTGTTGGGAATCACTTTTTAACATCAGAGAGAGAGAGAGAGAGAGAGAGAGAGAGAGAGAGAGAGAGAGAGAGAGAGCGAGAGAGAGAGGGAGGGCCCTCACCGTCATAATACCTCTGCAATAAATAACCTGATGTCATTTTCGGTGCCGTTAAAGGCTCTGGATACCGGACCAGTTTCGGGTATTTGGAGGTTCCTAAAAACCTAAAAGGGTTCCCCCACTTTCTGACGTTTACAAATAAGAGTCGCTTATTACAGGAATCCTAGTCCGGCGATTTCACTTTACAGGACGCGGAACAGACCACCGTCGCCTATAAGTCCTTATCGCGCAGGGCCTATATTGCCGCGAAAACGGGAAGAGCAACTTCCAACATAAATCTGCGAGTAATTAGCGTCTCTTGATGACACGGGATGATTGATTAGACTGATTATGGGAGAACAAACCGCCATAATTTTTTTTTTCATTCTCATTTTTCGTTCACTGTGTCTATGATGGTGAGCATTTCTCTACTGGACTTTCTTTTGGGAGGTTTCAAGAAGTTCTGATCTCTCTCTCTCTCTCTCTCTCTCTCTCTCTCTCTCTCTCTGCAATGACGACCTCTAGTTTTATGATGTTTATATCCCCTCAGGCTTAAATAATCTTCATTCTTGTAAAGTAAGCGAGTCTAAAACAAAACGCCAGTGTGACGTGGGCTATTTTACACACGTTTACTTATCAGGACCCCTAATGCAAGACTGACTCTCTCTCTCTCTCTCTCTCTCTCTCTCTCTCTCTCTCTCTCTCTCTCTCTCTTCTCCTCTCTCTCTCTCTCTCTCTCTCTCTGGAATCTAGCAGAAACAAGGCGGATTTCTACCACAGTTATTTATACTTTGGTGCACATTTGTCAAAACCGCAAATCCATTATCGCTCTGTGATACATCAAAATTACTAACAATATTTGGCAAACCGCTTAATAACTAAATGATATAAAGATTTCTTATTCAAATTCTCATCTTTACGGAAAAACTTACAGCAAAAATTTCGGTGTCTCTTGTGCCTGTGAAAGCAGACACCTGGGTGCACTTTGTTGCTGCTGCATCAGCAACAAAGTGCACCCAGGTGTCTGCTTTCACAAGCACAAGAGGACGTCAATTTCACCTCCTGAAGTGGACTGCTTTTGTGCTGCAACTGGCGTCACGAATGCCATGGTCATCGACGTCGACATATCTACCATGACGGTCGCCGGCGACGGATTTGGTATCATAAAAGGACGTTATTGCCACCTTGGTCACCAACTGTGTCGATTGATTTAGAATCACAGCTAGCGTCGCAATTACCGAGGTCACAGACGTTTCTCTATGGATAAAAAAAGATGACGTCACGAGATGCGACCACGTACTCCTTCACCTAACGCCTCCCTACAGGATACTCGCAAAAGGCTCAAACGCTTCACCATTAAAAAAAAAAAAAAAAAACTACTATGTCGACCCCCGTCGGCACCATGATTAGCCCCCCCAATGAAATAGTGAAGAAAATCACTATCATCCATAACCTTAAAAACACCAAGAGGCGTCTGTCGGAGGCTGTCATAACCAGAAGGGTCCTCTCCTTGTTGGGTGAGATGCTGGACTTGCCATTCAACCATAGAAGAGAGAGAGAGAGAGAGAGAGAGAGAGAGAGAGAGAGAGAGAGAGAGAGAGAGAGATAAGGCCATCCATTTGCCACGGTTGGATGATGGAAGTTTCGCGATCGACCTTCGTAGTTAGGGACCGACGTCCATTATCCTGAGGAAGGTGCGAAGTTTGGGTGGCTTCGGCAGGTTCTGAACTTCGAAATGTATAGCTTAATGAAATAAAAATAAGAAAAAAAAAGATTATAGAAATATAATTTACTGTGTCACATAACTCTGAAAAACTGTTTAATTCTGAACTCGGAAATGTATAGCTTAATGAGACGAAAATAACAGGAAAAAATAAGATTATAGAAATATAATTTACTGTGTGATATAAGTCAAGGAAATAAAATAACTCTGAAAACCTTTTAATTTACCTAAACAAACTGGAAAATTTATAGAAATAAAAAAAACTAATGACTAATAAAGTATAAAGATCGTTTAATTCACGAAATGAAATAACTGAAAAACTTTTAAATTTACCTACAAAAAATTGAAAAATTTTTAAAGTAAAAAATACTATGACTTATAAAGATGAAGATCGTTCAACTGGATAAAACACCCCGCTAAAATCTATATTAAGAAAAATTTACAGCAGGACGAAAAAGGCCAATTAATGATTATAATGAAGAAAATTAAATTAAAAAATATAACCAAGTCAAAAGTACTTTTATTGTAAAGAAAACGTTGATCAAAAATTTCTGATAAAAAACAACGCAAACTTACAGGTACACTGTGCATACAACTAAATTAAATGTATAAAAAAATCCAAGTCTTCATCTACAATGCAAAGTTGTTCAATATGACCAGATCAGATACGAGAGTGACCAAATTAATTTTAATACATTTATCCATATATTTATCCAGTCACACTGCAGTTTGAAAGAACTAAATCACGACGTCCACTATATTCTTTTTTTTTTATATAAGAACAGCACGCAAACTTCAGCTGCATTTTATATTAATTCCATTAAAAAAGAATCAGCCATTATTTCAAACGATCTACTTACTAGGCACAAGAACCATAAAATACGAACCATAAAATATATATATATATATATATATATATATATATATATATATATATATATATATATATACATATACACATACACACATACATACATATATATATATATATATATATATATATATATATATATATATATATATATATATACAGTAATATATAACTACAATAAAAAGATATGCCATATGAATCTTCAATGGGACCCAGAAACCCCAGCGGGGGAAAAAATGCTAAGTACAACGAGTAATAAACGCCAAAATACATGAATTTCCAGAGAAGGAATGTTACATGAGTTATAATAAAAGCCAAAATATACGACTTTTCCAGATCTAATCTCGCAAAAAAATATTGTAAAAGGTGTCAGAATACAATTTCGTGGAAATGTCTTTGTACGAAAGTATTTCAGATCACTTGAAGCCTTGAATAATGAACAAGGTATAATGTCCTGACTTGTTACAAATACCTTTGTTTTCACTTTGCATGCCTTCTGCGCTTGTATTATTATTATTATTATTATTATTATTATTATTATTATTATTATTATTATTATTATTATATTATTATTATTATTATTCCGTGTATAGGTTGCCCTTTTGAAAAAAAACAAAAAATTAGTACTACCAATCATAGTAAGCAATACAATTCAGAACAAAATCAGTAAAATCACATAATACATCCCTGAGACCTTTGCGTTAATTTTACGGGCTCTGTTACTCATGGATAAATCAAACAAAAATTTTTTGGTTCTTTTGCGTTAATATTTTCTGACTCGATTCTCAATTATTGTTTGCACCTTGTAATTTAGAATGAACTTATTGATTTGAAAAGATTACCTGTAAATGTTTGCTGTAATCTTCACATAAACAGGCTACCACAGCGTATAACATATAAATGAGGCATACGCCTTATGAATAAACAAAGATTATATACAGTATATATATATATATATATATATATATATATATATATATATATATATATATATATATGTATATAGACAATAATATATCCAATGGATGTAAAGTAATAAATTTAGTATATGATTTGATCACTAGGGTGATTTTCTTTCTTTAGTGTTCTAAATTAACTGATGTACTTAAAACTTTTTCCAACTTTTAAAACACTTTTAATTTAAGACTGTACATATATCTAATTTCCTAACTGTTCATTTAATTGTGCTAAATGTAAAGTTTCAGGTGAATCTACTTAACGCTACAGCATGATGTGTTAATGACTTAAAAATCATCTGAGAACTCTACCCCTTGATATCTCGAGCCTACGTCTTAGTCTCAGCTATAGCCTGCTGGTTCTGAAATACTATCATATACCATTACTGTTTGCATCAGCGCACGTACGTTAAAAGAAAGGTCCGGTAACTCCTTTCCTTGTAATAACAGACCATTAGCCTCACGCTCACTGACCCTTCCCTTTTATCCAGGTTTGGATCGCCAAAAACTCATATATATAACCTCCCATGGCGGCGTTACCAAATTGCTTCTGAACTATTTAGCGTCACTGTGTACTTTCAGTTAAAAAAAATTACTTATACCAAGTGTTCCCTATCTTATGGAAACAAAGTGAATCTGGAATTATTTCAGGAGGAGGAGGAGGAGGAGGAGGAGGAGGAGACCACTGTAATAGTGATAAA
>JANJGK010000031.1:15016579-15065128 GCA_039081455.1 Macrobrachium rosenbergii
GAAAGATAGTTGTACTTTTTCATTAGTAGAATACAAAGGTAGGTTTATGAATGTATTCACAAATTGCCAGTTTCCGTTGATGTTGTTTGTACTTACATAATATGTTATCTCTCGGTTCTCATTATGTTCCATTTTCTTAAATATGGCTTGGACTCCTACCCTATATGGCTTTTGGGCCACATTGTGTTCCACTGCCGTAAAACTTGTCTGTTTTTGCCCTTTAAAAAAAGTTCTTGCCAGCGATTCTAGGCGTTGGGCGTTCATTTTTAAAAACCTTCTTCTGTGGTGAATCAAGTTTGAAAAGATGGAATAAAAAATGCTTAATTTTAGTGTTTTTTTTTATTATTCAGTCTGTAAAATATAGTTAGAGCAGTTATTTATGTAGGAAAACTTTATCTTTGGTGTGCAGATCTTTATATATATATAAATATATATATATATATATATATATATATATATATATATATATATATAAACAATCATAAATGGATTTTAACCCTCCTTCATAGCATGGTCGATTAAGAGATAACTTCACTCTGCTTTCGTGCGTGGGTTCGAAACCAACCAGGGATGCAGTGATTTCTTCATTATTTATCCCATCGGATTCAAGGCTTGCAGTGGTAAACGTATCGTTTCTAGAAAAAGTTTGTGAATCGAGAAATTGATTTTTTAGAAATGAGCATTATTGTGTTTTTGTGGCTCTATCTAAGCTTGAAGAAATTCGGAAAAAGCCTTAATTTTCTATTATTAATTTTCTGTAAAAAAAAAAAATTATTAAGGTGGCTTTGTCTGTCCGTCCGCCCTCAGATCTTGAAAATTACGGAAGCTAGAGGGCTGCCAATTGATATGTTGGTCATCCACCCTCCAATCATCAGACATACCAAATTGCAGCCTCTAGCCTCAGTAGTTTCTGTTTTTATTTACGGTTAATTTACCCATAATCGTGCTTCTGTCAAAGATATATAGGTTAAAGTTTCATGGGCCGCGGCTCACACAGCATCATACCGAGGCCGCCGAGAGATAGATCTATTTTCGGTGGCTTTGATTGTACGCTGTAACGGCTGTACAGAAAACTCGATTTCGCCGAAGCGACTTCAGCGCATTTTTACTTGTTTAGATCATGTTTTCTTCGTTGATTAATTCATTTAAACACAAGGCTGGGAAAATGATCGTTTTAAAATGTTTTGTTATTTAATGCTCAAATTAAAGTATTAGGTCACGAAACACCTATTAAAAAAAAAAAAAAAGTAAAAAATGCGCCGGAGTTTCTACGGCGCAATCGAGTTTTCTGTACAGCCGCTACAGCGCATAATCAAGGCCACCGAAAATATGTATATAGTGTTGTATGAGCCGCGTCCGATGAAACTTACACCACAGTCCAACTGTGGCCTATCCTATATCGCTGCCAGAAGCACGATTATGGCAAAATTTAGCCTTAAAAAAAACAACTGAGGCCAAAGGGCTGTAGTTTGGTATGTTTGATGATTGGAAGGTGGATGATCAACAAACCAATTTGCAGCCCTGTAGCCTCAGTAGTTTTTAAGATCTGTGGGTGGACAGATAAAGTACGGACGAACAGACAAAGTTTAGCTTCTTTTTACAGAAAACTAAAACACCAAATGGACGATTCAGATTTTAAACGAACAGGCAAGAATAAGAAGTACTCTTCTTCTTCTTCTCTGAAGGTGTAAGGAGAAAAAAACGTCTGTCCCGTGTTCTTGATTATTCCAATTAACCTGCTCAACCATGCATGCTGCACAGGTGTGTGCTCAAAGGTAAATATACGAACCTGTAATCATGTTTGTCTTGTCCGATGTTCATCCAGACGTCTTTGAAAGACAGTTATGCTGCTAATTAGCATGCGCTCGGAATTCTCAAAATTTATTCTACTGCTATTTAGAACGCGTTCGAAATTTTCGAAATCCCATTCGTCGGCAATTTAGAATGCGTTCGAAAGTTTCGAAATCCCATTCGGCGGCAATTTAGAATGCGTTCGGAATTTTCGAAATCCCATTCGCCGGCTATTTAGAATGCGTTCGAAATTTTCGAAATCCCATTCGTCGGCTATTTAGAATGCGTTCGGAATTTTCGAAATCCCATTCGTCGGCAATTTAGAATGCATTCGGAATTTTCGAAATCCCATCCGTCGGCTTTTTAGAATGCGTTCGAAATTTTCGAAATCCCATTCGTCGGCAATTTAGAATCCGTTCGAAATTTTCGAAATCCCATTCGTCGGCAATTTAGAATGCGTTTGCAATTTTCGAAATCCCATTTGTCGGCAATTTAGAATGCGTTCGAAATTTTGGAAATCCCATTCGTCGGCAATTTAGAATGCGTTCGGAATTTTCGAAATCCCATTCGTCGGCAATTTAGAATGCGTTCGAAATTTTGGAAATCCCATTCGTCGGCTATTTAGAATGCGTTCGAAATTCTCAAACTCTTATTCTTCGGCTATTTAGAATATTTCGAAATCCTATTCTTCGGCTATTTAGAATTCGTTCGAAATTTTCGAAATTTAATTTTGGCGTATTTTGGGTGTTCGAACTTTTCAAAATGTAGTTCGAAATTTTCGAAAACCAGTTTTAGCGTTATTTTGAGTGTTCTAACTTTCCAAACTGCAGTTCTGCTGTTGTATGGGAAACGTTCGGAATTTTTAAATGATATTTTTCCTCTGTTGATAAGGCGTTTGAGTATTTTTGAATACAGTTCTATTTCTTTTCGTTCTTTCTTCTTCCTATAAATCATCAGCTGAAAACCCTTATGGACAGAGTAAGCCGACTATAAACTGAAGAGGGTCAAAGGAAATCCACCGTAGGGGGTTAGTGCCATCAGTGCACCTCATGCGGCACACTGTAGGCATTACTTAAGGTTCTCTGCAGCGTGCCTTCGGCCTATAGCTGTAACCCCTTCCGTTCCTTTTACTGTACCTCCTTTCATATTATCTTCCATCTTACTTTCCACCCTCTCCTAACAATTGATTCACAGTGCAACTGCGAGGTTTTCCTCCTGTTACACCTTTCAAACCTTTTACTGTCAATTTCCGTTCAGCGCTGAATGACCTCATTGGTCCCAGTGCTTGACTTAAGGCCTAAATTCTATATTCAATTCTGTATTCAATTCCAAAAGGAAATCAGCCTGCAAAAAGGGAGAGACAAGCTATAAGAAAAGGTGATAAATAAGTAAATATGAGGGAACAGAAAATAAGACCGATACGCCTAAAATCCATACATCAGTATAGAGAAGCAGGTATGAATTTGCTGTTTAATACATTATGGCTCTGCTCTTACTCTGAACTTTGTACGATTTCAAAATCCAGCGTTAGTGTAATTCAGAAGTGTTTGAATGTTTCGGTGTTTAGTTCTGTTAAGAACTCATAGATATGTTCTAACTTTATAGAAAATGATCTTGCTGTATGGAAGTGCTTGGAATTTTTAGATGTGTTGTAACTTTTAAAAAATTATCCTGCTGTTTGGAAGTGCTTGGAGTTTTTCGGTATAAAAAGCTCAACAGTTTTAGAGTTACTAAACATTTTTTTAAGGAAAATTGCTGTTATTTAGAATTGGTTCGAACTTTTTTTATAAATATATGCAAAATTTACTCGACTTTTCTACAATTTCGTTTCTATTTAGAACGTGGTCGGACTGTGAAAGCTTTCAAAAATATTATTTGCTTCTGTTTGGAACTTGATCGAATTTTTCAAAGGATAGACCATTTATGTGGAAAGTACCCTTTTTTTGTGTGGGGGGAGGGGGGGGGGCGTTGTGAAAAGACATTTCTAGTGCTTTTAAGTGTTCTTTTATCTTCACGCCTTCTCATCAATCGGATCTCCGTACGGGGGGTTAGTGCCGTCAGTGCACCTCATGCGGTGCACTGTAGGCATCACTTAAGGTTCTTTGCAGCGTGCCTTCGGCCCCTAGCTGCAACCCCTTTCGTTCCTTTTACTGTACCTCCTTTCTTATTCTCTTTCTTCCATCTTACTTTCCGCCCTCTCCTAACAATTGATTGATAGTGCAACTGCGAGGTTTTTTCTCCTGTACACCTTTCAACCTTTTACTGTCAATTTTCCGTTTCAGCGCTGAATGACCTCATAGGTCCTAGTGCTAGGCCTTGGCCAAAATTCAATATTCAGTTCAATTCTCATCAATCAGAGTTCCTTTTATTAATTGCAGTTGTTTTTGGAAAGTAACTTGCACTGAGGACATTCCTATTTTGATTTTTTTTTTTTTTTTTTTTTTTTAGCTTTTCTTCACCAATAATTTGACTTTTGACCTAGAATACAAAATTGCAGTTACACCTCCCTAGATTACAGTTATTTTTAGGTACAGTCGTAAATGGTAGAAATAGCGAATACATCTGACTTTCTTCTTTTTCTTCAATTGTGTGGGTTTTTCATCCAGAAAATTAATGCTGTTGATTCCTAATGCGGCGCAGAAGACTGACATCGATTTTGATTTTCGTAAATTTCAGTGTCGATCTTGTGATGTACTTGAAATCACAGTTTTGATGATTTGCGCATATATTGACAAAAACGTCTTGTTCCGTCTCTGACATAACTCTGTTTCTCCCTGTAGAGGTTACAACATAAGTAGACTTTTTCAATTTCCTGAATCATATACCTGCCTGCTTGATTTGGTGAACCATGCCCATCTCGGATAAAAGAAAAAGTATATCTTGACAGAATTCTTGTCCGTCTCTGACATAACTCTGTTTCTCCCTGTAAAGGTTACAACATAAGCAGACTTTTTCAATTTCCTGAATCATATACCTGCCTGCTTGATTTGGTGAACCATGCCCATCTCGGGTAAAAGAAAAAGTATATCTTGACAGAATTCTTGTCCCGTCTCTGACATAACTCTGTTTCTCCCTGTAGAGGTTACAACATAAGTAGACTTTTTCAATTTCCTGAATCATATACCTGCCTGCTTGATTTGGTGAACCATGCCCATCTCGGGTAAAAGAAAAAGTATATCTTGACAGAATACCAAGCAACACCAATCTGCATACGGAAACAGTTCCTCGCTATTGACTAATATATATTCACAGTGATTTCCTCGTTAAAGTCAGAAAGAATGCCTTAATAGGCCGTTAACCTTGACCCTCTTGGCCCTCTCACATACATGACTATCCCCTGAATGTTAAGAGAAGTCCCTCGTATAAATCGCCAGTAATGAGCGTATTAGGATCCCTCGTAAATTTCCTGCGGAGGACGCGCCGTCTCGAGGGCCCTGGGAAGGAACAGTGACTGGACGGGCACCATACATTTTCTTCTTCCATTCTTCGAGAAATGGCGGAAGATCGGTGGAAAAGAAGGAGAAGAGAAAGACCTTCCAGAAATGGCGGGCGTGGAGATCGGTGAAATAGAGGAAGAAGAAGAAGAAGGAGAGAAAGACCGAGCACACAATGGGCGCCAGTGACAAATGGCGAGAACCACACGGCGGCTACTCGAAGGGTCTGGAAGCGTACAAGTCAGTGGTGGTGGGACTGGAAGCCTTCTGGTAATTACAGACGGTTCCCATTTTTAGCACCTGGGTGCTTTGTCCTCGCGTCTCCAGAGACGACTTTTGTTTGGGGTGTCCTTTTGTCTAGTAATCGCCTCTCTCTCTCTCTCTCTCTCTCTCTCTCTCTCTCTCTCTCTCTCTCTCTCTCTCTCTCTCTCTCTCTTCACCAAAGAGGAAGGTAGGTTTACCGTTTGTCCAACTTTCCTGACGTTGCCAATTTCCTCCCAAAAAGGTCTTTTCATTCGTGAGGACTGTCGCGGCTCTTAAGGTGACATTGTGTCTTTTAGGGTGTCGAAGGAACAGTTTTGTAGATAAATTTGGTTTAGATGTATTTGCTCTCCTCTCTCTCTCTCTCTCTCTCTCTCTCTCTCTCTCTCTCTCTCTGGCGTTAGGAATAGTAAATGCTATTCGAAATCTTGGAAATAAATTTTCCCTCGCATTGTGTCTGATGGCGAAGCATTTAGAACAATGCGGAATCTTGGGTAATTAGATGGTAAAGCTATAATTCTCTCTCTCTCTCTCTCTGTGCCACCGAAGGAGCATCAAAGACAGTTCAGGTCATGGAACTGAATTTGTTCTTTTAGGTATAACTCAGGCCCCATAGAATGGATGGTGTCAATTCTAGCAATCTCGCTCTTGTCTTTTTAACTTAATAAAGTTAAATTAGTTTCAGAGGTATTCACTTCTTTTTATTTTCGTAGTTTTACAGGGAAAATCATAGAAGTAAATTTCTACCATTTTAATTTACTTGGCGAGCTTGATGTTATCTCTGGATTGTGCACCATTTTTGGTCGAACAAATACATTCTTAGAATGAAAGTTGCTGTTGGATAGATGTCTGAACTAAATGCAAGCCTTTGTCGACGAATCATGTATTTTAAGAGCTGTTGACAATAGAAGATTGAAGGGAGGCTAATCTGAGTGATGTAAGACTAGAACGATTAACATATATTTGATTGATGAGGATTATGGAGAATGTAAAGGCGCCCTACGTTGATGTGTAATGCATGAAGGATTGTTGAGCCGCCTCTCTTTTATGGAAGTGAAGTGTACGTAGACAGCTGTTGAATACAGCTAACAACAACAAAAGGTATGAGATCGTTTGTGATGTATATGTTGAGTGAGACTTCGTGAAAGGGTAAGACAAGTGTAGATATGGAAAAGTGGCCAAACATTATTAGTGAAAAGATGAATTAGAGGGGTTGGGGATGGTCTGATCGCATGAGGAGATTGAGGAATCAGAGCTTTGTGAATAGATTGTAGTAGTTGCAAGTGAATTTGTTCATTTTACGAAATGAGAAATATACCGTTTTTTTATACTCCAAGTTTTCTCAAGATATTTAATTTGTATAAGTATTTTTAGTTCAGTTAACCATTTAGTCATTTTTATTTTCAAATGCAGTTTTATAAAGACATATTTTAATTTTGTATATATAATATTTTAATTGTGTATATATATAATTTACAAATATCTAAGACAAAATATATCTACGCCTCATTGCCCAATCAACTATGCAGTTTAGCACTTGATCAAGCCTAGACTAAAAGAGTACGAGAAAAATACGGTAGAGAGAATTAGACTGGACAGAGTTCAAAAGCCGTTATATAACTTATGCATGGATCCCTTGCATGTCATTCTCTCAATTGTGCAGACATCGAGCTAGATTGAATTTATACCTGTTAGAATGCATTATGAGTTAGGGAAGGCTGTTATACCAAGCCTGAATTCTTTTATACAGTTATTTTCTTTTGTACTATTATTAAAAACAAATTAATCCGCTGTTATTAATTAATTATGGTGTGTAGCCAATTTAAATGATATTTCAAGAGTGGTCATCGGGTGTGCCGTAACCTCAGAATTACGTATATTAATTGCAAAATGCTCGTCGCATTCCGAGGACATTACAGATTAGTAAATATCTGTATTTTTTCTTACCTCGTGCACTAATGGTATTTTAAAGGAGAAAGGAAGTTTATTGTATGAAACCAAAAAGTCTGCGTCAGGGTTTAGAGGGCCAAGAAAACCATTGTTTATTACCGTTACCCCTAAATATCGTTTTCTGTGATTTGGCTTAGAAGAAAATGGAAGTATTTTAAGCCTAACTCCTATATATGCGAGAAACCTTCGGAGGCGATTAAGAGATTGCATCTGAAGAATTGATTCACAAACTAATTTGTAGTCTTTATGCTTAAATTTGCTTGATAAAATGACTATAATATAATCATTTCCACCTTTCAAAGTCGTTTGCTAGCACAAGTTTATATATATATATATATATATATATATATATATATATATATATTAATTAGTCTTTGATGTTATTACCTTTGGTTATATCAAGTAATTGTATATTATATATATATATATATATATATATATATATGTATATATGTATGTATGTATATAATTGCGATCCAGTTACTCACACGACTTTTCATATTCTTCACCGTCAGTGGTACGAACCGCAGTTGAATAAGCAATCAAAATACACGATCAATTCATAGCTATTAGTGAAGTTACCATTGTTGATCTTGGCGTACGACATACTCTGTGTCCATATGGTATCCAGCTTGTACACCTTGTGTTAAATGACATTACCCAATGAGCTGTAAGCTTCAGTTGCACATCCAATATTTTATCGTCATCATTTAGATTACAAGAGAAATAAATACTTTCTGTCGTCTTTTATATTTTTCGACCGCTACACTTTCGTAGCCTTAGCCACGGCCAGCGAGCATGAAATCATTATATTTGCCAAGGCATAATAATGAAACCACAGGACTCGTTGACTGTGGGTAGAATTTTAAATTTTTCTGTACCAGGGTGCCATTCCTGTTTTTATTGTGTAGTTCCTAGTGAAATTACTAAAATGTCTTCAAACTTTCTATCTGTCTTACATAGACGATGCTCTTAGTAGTGAAAAATAGCTTTTGTTGTAATATTCTAACTGTTGGTTTCTTCCACAACTTGTTCTCCATAGCGGGGGATAGTGCCGTCAGTGCACCTCATGCAGTTCACTGTAGGCATTACTTTAGGTTCTTTGTAGCGTGCCTTCGGCCCATAGCTGCAACCCCTTTCGTTCCTTTTACTGTACATCTTTTCATATTCTCGTTCTTCCATCTTACTTTCCACCCTCTCCTAACAATTGATTCATAGTGCAACTGCGAGGTTTTCCTCCTGTTACACCGTTCAAACCTTTTACTGTCAATTTCCGTTTCAGTGCTGAATGACCTCATAGGTCCCAGTGCTTGGCCTTTGGCCTAATTCTGTATTCAGTTCAATTCAATTCCACAATTTGTCCGTATTTATGACCTGTCTTCCGAGTTTTTCGGTACGTTATATACAATGGAAAAGTGTAGGTCATTTGACTTATTATGACACAAGGGGTATCAGGTTTTGTTGTGGGAAGATTCGTGACTGTTTAACGTATATTTTTCTGTAGTTTAGTATAGCGTTTTGGTATTGGCTAACTTGGATGATCCTTGTGCAGAAAGGAAGTCTTGCTATAAGCTTAGCATTACACGTTTAAACCCCATAAACACTAATTTGTAAATAAATGAAACAAATTTAGGACATTCATTTCGATTGTAAATGTCCAGTCTGTAGTTAATAGGTTCCAGTTCTCTACCACCTCCCCATTTTCTCAGTATTTTAAGAAGTATAGATATTGTGCTTGGTATTTAGCCCGGGAATTTGGACTTTTCCGGGACTATTATTATGCAAATATTTGCAAATGATAAAGGCAACTGCATAAAAGCGTATTCAAAATCTAAAGAGATGATTTTGTGAAGTTTCAAGGAAAATCTCCCCAGATCAGTTGCCATTTATATTCCATTGTTAATTTTCACTTTGGTCATTTTTAATTTTTCTTTAAAGCTGTTTGATTATTTATTTATTTATTTATTTATTTATTTATTTATTTTTTTGCAGCCACCCGACCCTTATATATGCAATGCAGAAAGAGAGAGAGAGAGAGAGAGAGAGAGAGAGAGAGAGAGAGAGAGAGAGAGAGAGAAAGTAAATTTAGATGTTTATGAGCTCGCGAGTCCCTACTGTGTTTTACTAGTTATTCATTGTTGAATTAACCAGTTTTGAAAACTGTCAAGAGTTCGTCAAGCTTTCTTGAAAGCTGCATTGAGTTTTACGTTTTTTTTTTTTTTTGTTTTTTTTTGAAACCGGTGATTTTTCCGGTCGCTTTAAATATTTTCTGTATTTACTGATTTGTGGAATAATTTAAGTCTAGTCCAACACGAAAAGAACAAGATGAAGAATGGGAAAAAGACAGATATTGGAGTGTACCCCCTACGGTTTTAATACTCTTAGTAATAAGAGCTTCTTTGAAGCGCATGTCAGTTCCCTGTTTTCAAATGTTAACCGAAGATTCAGTAATATATATATATATATATATATATATATATATATATATATATATACATATGTATGTATATATATATATATAAATTATATATATATATATATATATATATATATATATATATATATATATATATATATATATATATATATATATATATATATATATGGAGGATTTAAGCAGTTGGTTCAGTATATGACTTACTCTGTAATTGGGATGAAGTGAAAGACAATTCTGTTATACCCTTTTATTGCTAACTTATGATTTTCATTAGATTTTGTCAGAAGTCTTGATAAGAAGAAGGTAATTTTTTTTTATTCTTGAAAGAGAGATATGCCATGTAGGAAAATCCATTAAATTTGGGAGAAGTTGGTAACAAATTCCACAAGACGCCCTTGGCGAGTAAGCACATAGACACAGCGTACTCGCACGTTTGGTGATGGACAGAATCCCACACGTCCCGCATCGTGTTACATTGTAATCTCAATAACATTATGTACAAAATGTTCCTACAATGGATAAAAATCACATTATTGCTCTATCAATGAAATTTTTAGTCGAGAAAGATAAAATAAAAAAGTTCAAGATCAAAAAAAGTTCAAGGTCAAATGATGCCAATGCTTTAGACAGGAGTGAAAGAGGTAACAGTCTTAAGAGCCAACATGCTTCAAGTTAGCCTCCAAAAGGTATGAAGTCTGTAGAAAATATGGTGCTTGATCTGTTAGCATGAACATTAGCTAAAAGATTTCCGTCTTGTTTTTTTTTCTCCATAAAATTCCTGTGAGGGAATACCGTCTTACAAAATAATTAAAAAAAAAGAAACAAAAGTGAAATCTCTTTTGACAGAATGTCTCATTGTAACGGGTCAAGAGCCACCATACATGTACACAACCACTATTCTTGTATTCCATTTGGCAGGTTACAGAATCCAAGATTTCAGTCAACTGCTCTATTTTGTATCCACAATCCAGAGTGGTGTTCAGAAATGGGAGAAATCAAGGAATTAAACTGGACAAAACACATACAAAGTACTGAATTCATATCCTGAGTGTAGCAGCATGGCTTTGTCATAAGGAAGAGGTAATAATAAGTAAGTAGCCTCTATCAACGATCATTTCTCTCGTCCTTCTGATTACACCACTCACTGATTCAACATCTCTTTTCAAATTCAACTTGGTATCTCTGCAAAAAAGTGTCATTTTCTTTACGGTTGGTAATTGTGTTTCTTGAATACTATATAAACATTCTGAAATAGTACAGCTACCGCGTATAAAACTGACTAAGAGCTGACCAAGAATACGATAAGCTATCTATTTACAGAGCAAAGTTTTTGATTATTTACAGATATTTCTCATGACCTTCAAATTATGGCTAGAATTTACCCACTATCATGGTTGTTATATATATATAATATACGTACATATATATTATATATATACATTACATATATATATGTTATACATTATATATATACATTACATATATATATAATATATTTATATATATGCACATAAATATGTTTGTATGTAGCCTATGTAAGTACCTGTATGCATATTTGTATACTGTGTATGTATGTATGTATGTATTTATGTATATATGTATGTATGTTTTCATGAATGTATAAACATCCATTTCCTTAAATTTGATCATTTCATGACAGTGCTTAACAATAGTGTAACATTTATAAAATATGACTATAGAACGGAAAACATTAACATTCCCAACGAACATCAAGTTCATCTTTTTTCTTAATGTTGACAGACTGATGAAGGAAAAAAACATGCCTCGCACTGGGTGATGATGGAGGATGATGAATAACAAATGTAATGATGGATGAGAGTGGCAGACACAACATTCTCCTTAAGTAGTTCATCCAAGACCAAAAGAAGTGATTAAGTGAATAAACAGATAAATAAAATAAATGGAGAATCTAGTCAGGACATATGGAAGTCTACTGCATATTGATAAATAAAATTGAACCTAGGCGGACTGAATAGTACTAAAGAATCATAGCTTTACAAATATTTCGACGTTGAAGGCACTCATCTGAATGGTTTAGCTATTCCAACTTTTGATTCTACATCAATTATGCAAACCATTGACTAGCCTCATTGTACTCACTTCATATATTCTTCACTAGAAACTGACCTAAGAAACCATATCGGCAGGGGTAAAGTCTAGGTGGCCAATCGATGTGACCACTTTTAAGGGGGATATTGGTGATGGCACAGAACAGTGTCACAGAAATGAAAATAAAACCGATGTGTAAAGGAAAAACAAAGTAAACTTAAGATACACATACAAGGAATGAGGGTAAACCTTTTTTTTTCTTAGTAACTTTCATATGTAAGAATAGGTTTTCATTTGAAGGAAATGTCTGGCGTTGGTCAAGTCTGTGGGGAGAAAACCAGATCACGTGTTCCTCTCTCGCTCTTGTGTTTTCCAAATGGCCTTTCATTCAAGCGTTCTCTGCTTCTATCTGAACTACATATGCCACAGACGAGGCCCTTACCTCAGCAATAATATGCAGAGCCATCACCATTCGAGGCCACAGATACAGGAATCATTTTTTTCTTTCACATTTGCGACATGGAGCAAATGCAGCCCTGACCACAGAGGATTCCATTCTGGTTCATGGCCTCTGTCATAGCCATAGAAGGCAGTGACAAGAAGTATGGTCAACAGTTTTTCGGCCACGAGCACTGCCATTCACTGCTATGCCAAAATAAATGTTTGTGCAAAGATGAGAGACTAGAGGTAATGGCACTGTTAGTGTTAGGAATGCTCGTGTGTCACGCCCATATGGTTCTAGACATCCTTCGTTTTGCTGAGGATGTGGGCATTTTGTGAAACTTCATTTTTGCAGAAAAGAAACTCCCTGTCCCGTGGACGTGACTGCCATATTACAAATCCTTGGTGATATTAATGGAAATCTCTATACAGGACTGGAAGTGATTTTGGTGGTGGATGTGGTGGTAACAATTGGTGGTTGTGGATGACATTTAAGAATGTCAGTCAAAACAATGTATTGTTGGCATGCCCAGACCTCTTCTGAAGAACGTTTTTGCTGAATTATCTCTTCCCAGGAGATCAGTAGGTTTTAAGTAAAATGAACCCAAGCTTAAGCTGTGCATTAAAAGGCACCTGCTTACCATGGACCCATTTAGTCTCCATGTTCATCGCCATGACCACAACCGTATTGTTATAGCAGGGCATGTTTCCAAGCCTCTACTGATTTAACTACGCAAGGGATGGGATAAGCTTGTAGGCTTCAAGAGTTGACATCAGCACATAGAAGACCCACAGGAATACTAAGAAGAAAGTGGTGAGCATTTTTGGAACATGAGGACCACCCAGTTCACCTCCAATGCTGGGATGCCGCCTAGCCATCATCAGGATGATAGCTACAAGGGCTTCAACACAGAATAATGTGACAGAGAAGGCCAAGCTGTGGAAGAGAAAGTTTTCGTATATAGTTCACAAGAATTGTCAGTTACATTAAAAGCTAAACAGTATTTTTTTGAACTTATGGATTTGTAGGTCAGATTCTTTTTGGTTCAAGTAACTAGAAACTGCTGAAGAAGACACTTACTTGCCAGGCAATACAATGAAGTCATTGCCCTGTACATTATGATAAACTGCAGCCATGGTCCACGCAATACCAATACCCAGGAAGACGTTGACAGCATTGGATCCAGTGACGTTACCAACAGAGGCATCAGCATAGGGATCTTGCTGAGCAGCTACCTTGGAGGCAAATGTATCTGGCAGGAGATTGTAAGGAGGGTTATGAGAGTGCAAGGACATGAATAAAGGGAGATTTTTTCACTTGCAAAGCTTTTTTTATGTACTGTACAATTACAAAGTACCCTGAATTTTTAGAGCAATGTTTGAATAAATGTATAGATTTTGACACAAATGATTAAACTGATTTGTCACAAATACTTTAAGAGGTAGGAGCTGGAGTTGAGGTTACTTTGACAATTTTTATAGATACATAAGTGGTACAAGAACAAAATACTATTGGAAACTACAAAATTACTCACTTTGACTAGAAGAACCAGTTTTCAATATGATTCTTGAAAGCTTTTATGATAATGAAAGCAGTTAAAGCTCATGAAATCTGCTGGACAACAGTGCCATGCTATTAGCCTGAGAGCAAGCAATGTTTTTATGGTAACAGCTTGACCAGAACAGCAAAGGTAGAAGGCTTTTTTTATTTTTCAAGTGATGCATAAAGAGAGAGTAACAATAATTAAAAGCTTAAAAATAACAGAGCCTTTTTTGGAGACTCGGGCTGAGTTTTGATAGCAATGAATATAGATTTTTTTTTTATCTTAAATAAGCATCATCCAGTGTTAGCGTAACTGTTTCTAGAAGGTGATTCTTCTTTCCTTTTTAAACCAGTGGTTGTAGCTTTTATAGATATGCAGATTATGATAATAGCTGGAGTTAATAGATATAAAAGATGGTTTCTGCCTTGATTATTACCTGGCACACTGGTTCCCAGCGCCACAATTGATATCGCTGTCACGGAGTCCTTAAGGCTAATGGTGCAGCCAAAATGACTGGCCACATCACCGATTAATGCCGTCAAAAACCCAATCGATGCTATTGAGATTACAAAACACGACCATCCACCTTGCCGGTCTGTATTGGGGTTGGGGGTGACGATATTAGTTCAAGGTTAGCTGTAGCCTGCAAAGTTATTGGCCTTCTTCAACTCGGCATTGAATAGGAAAGCAGTCAGGAGGGTACACATGACTTTTTGGGGGCGTTCTTTGTCTTTTAGTTACAACATCTTGTCCAGTGTAGTGACCTCACTAAGTAAAGCATCAGCCCTGGTCAGTACTGCTACAACCAGGCTCTGTACATTATTCAGTCATGTTTACCCCATGGAAATTTGGGTGAGCAAAACTGATAAGTAGCTTCAGCGTCTGGACAGCAAGCACCACCTGTGTATACGTCTACTTGGGTCAGTAGGTAGTTAGAGAGGAAGGACAGGGTATGCTATAAAGTTAGAAGAATAGGCTCAATTACAGGTAGAGTATTACGATATTAGAGTGAAGAATAGTTATTAGGTATAAACAACATTTTGTTGGTCGACTTCCATGTTCTATGTGGTCTTCTGCATTATGGACTACCTTGTACATTTGCAGCTGAAGTAGTCATCAAATTCCTAAATACTCTGTAATTTAGTGGTGAAGGTACAGGTTGAATGGTGTAGAATGTGGGCATTACATACTATGTACAGTAAAAACAGATTATAGTATACTTGGCTACTGAAAGGTTGTGTTACTCTTACAGTGAGTATTCTGTAAAGAAATATTCCATTGATCAAGGTTGTCAGTTTATCCTATAGAGGGATCATCAAGAGAAAGGCTTTGTAAAATACCCTTGGCTTATAAGCTAAAGGAATATGTCTCGATTTCTATGTAAAACTATGGTGTTGTCTTGGATACTTGCCGCTCTTACCAAAATTACATTTGCTTTGGCAGTTTACCTGGCATTGAAGTTCCCAGAGCAACAAGAGTTGTGGCTGTGACAGAATCTTTAAGGTTAATGGTGCATCCCAAATGACTGGCTACGTCTCCTAACAAGGCAGTTAGGATTCCTATCCATACAATAGAGACAATGAAGCACACATACCCACCAAGCATGGCTGCAAAATTAGGATAGTCCATGGGTTATAATGGATTTGGAAAGGGAGGTGTGGTAGTTAGGAGAGATGGCATAAAACATATTCTAGGCAATGGGTACAATAAAGATGAGCCAGGGGAAAGCTGCACATCATTGTGTCTGGTAATTTTATAATGTCATGCATATGCTGAAAACAAAAACAAAGTAAAAAACACTGTTGTCACATGCAGTGTAATTATTGTCAGCAGGAGTGACAATACACTGAACTATAAGCAATTCACTGTTTATTAGTACACTTATAAACCTGAAAAAGGTGCTAATTATATTAATCATGCAGAGGTATCCTGTGTTAAAAACTAAAACCATAGGATGGGTTATCATGATGCATTGCAGTAAGTCAATATACATTTGAAGAAAGAAGAGTCAAAGTAAGAAAAGACGTGTATTGTTGAAAGTACAGGTAATTGATAAGAGGAGACTTGATGTTGTTCTGTCAGTTGCATTTAGTTAGGTAATATTGAAGTAGTAGATATTCTAATATTATTTAAGCGTTTATTATCTCATCAGTTACAGGAGATTTTTTCCATGTTAATTGATAATATCCAGTGATTATTACCAGCCATATGTAGCAAGCTCTAATTTCTATGCAATCTTAATGCTAGAGTCATACTGATGTTACTATAGCATGTGCCTTTCTCTGTTACCTTCACCATCACTCTGTAAATTGTCTATAGGACATTAGATGAAAACTTTTCTTGTTATCACTATGAGAATGAATGTTAAAACTACCTATATCCTTTTATGCATCATCGGTACAAGCTTTTGGACATAATGTCGTTAAGTTCCAAAAGCTGACCTGGATCATTAGCCATTTACCTGGAACACTGGTCCCCAAAGCCACAAAACCAATTGCTGTTATAGTGTCCTTCAAGCCTATAGTGCAACCCACATGTGACGCCATATCACCTATGAGTGCCGTTACTAAACCAATGCCAAGAATACTTGAAATGAAAGTTGGGTAGCCCAGCAACAAATCTGCGTCAAGAGAGCCAAGAAGGTTAACACTAATCACGATCATTTGTAAGTTTCAGCCACGTCTTGTATTTTCCATACAGTTGCCATGTAGCAGGTTAGACTTTGTGTGGCTCGAGAGGATTTTGTCAACTGCATTTCAAAGCACAGCATTCGATTCGCTCTCTCCTCTTATCATCTCATATTACCCTTTGTGGTACAAGATTTACCTGATATGGCATTCAAAAGTAATTTACAGAAAAGAAGCACTCGTTTTCACCTTCTGCAGAGATTAACATAATACTAATTTGAATTAGAAGAATTGCCTCCAGCTTCCATTTTTTCTGTCTGTAAAATGAAATGTCATTGTCATTTCTGTTAAAAATTTGTTCCAGGTAACCTTTCTTAGTTTTATTCTTCATTCATTCAAGAATCGCTGCACCATTGGAGTTAGTGTTTACTGTTCTGTTCAGTTACTGCACAATACAACGATACATCAACAGCAAATATTCATTGCAATGCCAGTTATAGCTTACTCTCATGTAGCTGAGATATTATCATTCATAAATTTTAATCAAAATCCCAGGTTGTTTTTTCAGTGTCAGATGCAACACTGAAAACCCTAATTGCGTAGGGGGAAAAATGACAGCTATGTGAGTTTTTGTGACAGAGCTGTAGTTGAGATGAAGGAAAATATGTGTTAAAAGGAAAACACAACATTATGGGCAAATAGGTATGATTTTTCGTTATATAACCTGTAATATGAAACTTGGGGAAAATTATAAAAAAAGTAATTTTGTTTTTTAAGTAGCATAAGCAAGTGAGACTTACGCATGAACCACAACAGACATTTTTTAGAAGGGACATTATCTGCAGACCCAGGCATTTCCAAATGGTCCCTGATGCATTAAATGAAAGACCCAAATAGAACAACTCAACATCGAAAGCACAACGAGCATACTGGCACACCAAGCACACTCTGAACAGCAATGCTAACCATCTGTTACAAACTCTTTGTTGCAACGTGCAAGAAGGGGTAGGTCTCATTGTGACACAGAAAGAGAACAATTATTGTACAGGGGGAGTTGTTTGTAAACAAGCAGAGAGTCATTATGTCGCCAGAGGTTATTCACTACCAGATGTGATAGTAATTATCGTAGGAATTGTTGGGAAAACAGCACACATTGGCAACCACTTTCTCAAAGTAATTTTTAAGAGTTAATTCAGTATTTAGATATACATGTAAACCTGGAGTGGTACAAAAGTTTGCCAAGATTCCTAAGTTGAGAGGAGTAACTGGGCGTGTGAGATTAGGGATGTCAAAATTCTGTTAAGTTTTCGAGGGAGTGGGGTATGTGTTCATGATGGTCAAAAGATATATTTGGGCACAAATGGTGAAGCGACATACCTGGAACACTAGTACCCAGAGCCACAAAGGCAATGGCCGTTACTGTGTCCTTAAGGCCAATGCTACAGCCAAAATGAGATGCTAAATCACCAATGAAGGCAGTGAGAATACCAATGCCAATTATAGAAATTATGAACGATGGGTAACCTTTCATTATATCTGCAGTTGTAAAAAAAAACATAGAAAAAGAAATGAAAGCAAAAATACATTAATAATCATTCATTGATTGCATGGGGTGGTTTAGGGTGGGGGGGGGTAAAGTTCTGTTATTGGATAAAGCAAATACAGATTTGATATGAAAAACCTTTGTACATTTTTTACAACACCGTGTCATTGGTGCCTTTTTTTTAAATGCCATCATTCCTTTCTGCAAGATCTGTTAATGACGAAGACATCAGCAAAAGGGCTACCTACTGGAACGGGCATTAAGACGTAATTTATTGAGATTCTTATGCAGTTTTGTACCGTAAGCTTGATTTTTGTTATTATATACATATTTATGATTGTGCACATGCTTCTGCATGTATGTATGTATGTACTCAGCCATGTATGCATGTATATTCTATGTACATATATGTATACATACTTAAGTATATAAATACACATACCAACATGGACACGCAGCTTGACACGAATGTATTCATACATGTTTACTGAAAATAAGTAAATACTTACTTATAAGCAAATAAGCATTTAGTATGTATACATCTTTTATGAGTTGAAGTTACACACAGGTCTCATACGTGTATTACGTCAAAGTTTAAAGACTCACTTTTAGTCTTCCTTCGACAGAAGAACAAGGACAAACAGTGACAGTGACTGGATTATTGACTATAATCTACTTCTAGGATCTACCACTACCAAAAACGAAAACCAAAAATAAATCTATAAAGAAATATAGGCATTGTCATATGAAGCCCATTTTTGCTTTGATAACAAGCTTGTTGCAACTTGACTCGACTTGCACCACTGAAAATGAAGCCTTCAAGTTTAACTCTGGTTGGAAGTCCAGTTTGTTTGGAATGAAACTGCATCAAAGCACACTTTGCTTGTGTCTCGGAATGAGGTACGTAATGAAAGCGTAATTGCCTGGGGCACTGAAACAGAACTTGGCTTGTATCATTGACAGTGAAATAGTGAAATAGTTTGCCATTAAGGCTTGTATCACTGGAAAATGAAATTGGTCCCGGCAAAGTGGTACCTGTGTCCATGTACTTGACTTGTATCACTGGAAAATGAAATTGGTCCCGGCAAAATGGTACCTGTCTCCTCGTACTTGGCTTGTATCACTGGAAAATGAAATTGGTCCCGGCAAAGTGGTACCTGTGCCCTTGTACTTGGCTTGTATCACTGACAAATGAAATTGTTCCTTACAAAGTGGTGTGTGTGCCCAGTCAACTTGCAACGAGCTAGAAACCATTTACGGAAGGAATCAAAGCAGTTCGTCTTGACGCTCATTGTATAGATATAAGTGTATTTGTTCGTGCCCTGTGTTACCTGGTACACTTGTGCCCAGGGCAACAAAGGCGATAGCAGTAATGGCATCCTTTAAGCCAATACTACAGCCAAAATGAGAAGCTAAATCACCAATGAAGGCAGTGAGTAGACCAATGCCAAATATGGAGGTGAAAAATGTGGGCCAACCATTGGCGAAATCTGTTGGTAAAAACACACACTAAGGCTCTAGTCTACGCCAGCAAATTGGAAATAATATTATTATTTATTTTTGACCAGTTTCTAATTGCTAGTTATGCTTTTTATGTATTCATCTTTATCAAAGAATTCTGGAAGATATTATTTCTTCTGCAATGCTAGGATAAATATTTGGTTACGGTGGATTTTAACATCTAGAGATTTTGAATTAGAGGAAGATTTAGGCCAGAGGGCACCTCCCTCGAGGCGGCGAGTGATGGGAAGATTATGAGGAGTGCATTGAGATTACAGTGTTATTAATTATGATTATCACAGTGACACTGCTGTGGAAAATCACTGTGCAATGACGGAGGACCGATCATGGAGGGGTACCTAGAAAAAAATAATGAAGAAAGGGCAGAGAAGTGATTCTTGAGCTGAGGAGTCATGAAACGCACTTTGATAAACAATAGAAATAAGAATAATATGAGAACTGGAATGATATGAGAAGGGCGATCTTGTCCGGTTGGAATGACTGGACCTGGGGAGTTGGTTTGGAAAAAAAAATTAATTATACTACTTTTAAATTATACTACTGAAATGTATGCGAGATTTTATTGCTACTTCTAGAACAGTAGATTGTCTGAAATCACGTGAGATGACAAAGAATGGCAGACTCATAATGCTTATATTTTATTAAAGAATTTTCATAGTTTTACGGCGTGCGCACTTTTATTTATGACAAGCCCATGCAAAACATTGCCTTGTTTTATATATATATATATATATATATATATATATATATATATATTATATATATATAATATATATATAACATATATGTATATATATTTATTGTATACATATATATACATACATATACATATATATATATATATATATATATATATATATATATGTATATATATGCATATATATACATATATATATTTGCTTGTGCATAATGCAATATGCATGTTATATTTATGTTTAATACATACATATTTACATTCATTTCAGTTCTTAAAGCTTGACGGCTATGCAGACGTTAGTTCAGCTTTTGCAATTTATAGATTGTTTTGTGCATCAAGATCAAAACTTCGTAACTGGACTAAAAAAAGCAGCCATGCGTTTTTATTTTTGGGAAGGCTACTCTTCGTTAACTCTGTCTTTTTTACAGTTATGTCTCTTCTCACTTTGTTGCTTTTGTGTGTTTTATATGCATCTGGGTATGTATGTATGTATATACTGTATAATATATATATATATATATATATATATATATATATATATATATATATATATATATATATATATATATATATAATATATATATATGTATATGCATCTGGTTATATATAAAAAAAATTATGATCAAACTTGCTTACTTTTTCATACATTTATGTGTGGTTACGTTCACAAAGAAAAAAGGACGGTAAGTCAAAATGACACTGTTGGTAAATCACTTTTTTGTCTTTACAATTATCTTGATAAGGTGTTCATTGCCACCAACTGTGATTACGTTTTGTGATTGATGTTTATACAAGAAGATGCATACAGTTGTTTATATGTATATATATATATATATATATATATATATATATATATATATATATATATATATATATATATATACACGTATGTTTATATATACACATACCCATACACACACACATACAAGATAATTTTGTAATATCATTAATATCAGATGTAGTTGCTTGTAGATATTGCAGTAGTAGCTGAGTAGAATAAAGAGGCAGTTGCGATCATTTAAGTGCATATCCAATCTACATTCAATACCATGAAACAGAATAATTAAAGATAATCAGAACCATTACAGAGTTGGTTATTCATGCATGTGATATAAGAGACCACTTATAGAATCCTTATAATAAGGTCTGTACGAGGCTAAAAATAGGAAAACATCAATTAAATATTAATAAATGTTTGCAATCAGAATATTATAAAATGCTTCAATAACTGTATCAGTTTAGTTGAGGTTTACCAAATATGACGGTTAATATATATAAGAAAGCATAAAAAATGTGTCAACAAAAAATTGGAAATAATTTTTTTTTTACATTATACTTGAAGATTCACTTAAAATATACATCAAACTTAAAATATACAACAAACATTTCCAGTTATTGAAGAGAACTGGAGATCTGCTGGCCCTAAAACCGAGTCGAAAAACAAGAAAATGGTTAATCAGATAAAACATCATTGCCTTAACCTAAAATGAACACATAATGTGGGGAGTTTTGTAAATATCACCTGACCCAACATATGTGGGTGAGTGTTTACCCTTTCAGAGATTGGCAGAGTGTAATGTAATTATTTGATTTTTGGCATATCCACTGGCGTGAGAACTTTTGTTGTTACTATTCTCAAAAGCAATTAATTTTTAAACATTTTGATAATATGGGAATGCCAACATTCTGCTTGCTTTTCTTTCACTGAATTATTATCTGGGCGACCCTATTGTTACAAAAGCTCTTATGTCCCTTGAGACTTGGGGAAAATGCAGGTGCCTATCTTACAAGTATTTCAGGTGAGGGGATTTTTTTAATGAAAATACTTCACTTCGCAAGTGATTTATGGCAAGGTACTATTAGAGATCCCTATCTGTTCTGTATTTTATCAAAATTACAGGTAAAAACGATTATTGTCAGTCAAAAAGAAGGCGACCAGAATTGACTTTTGAAGATGTGTGTTACTGAACTGCTTCGGAAATGGGGACTTCTAATAAAGTATGCAATCTTTGTCAAGGTAACAATTATCAAGATCATTCTTTTCTTGATACATCAGTACTTCTTTGCATTTCATATAAGAAGACAGACGTTTTGTCATGTTTTAGAAAAACGGTTGGCTTTGTACAGTGCTAACTTTCATAACGAATGAGATTATTTTTCTAAGTGGGAATTTATCCGCAGTGCAATACTATCCTTGTAAGCTTGTAGTACTTACAGTGCCATGCAACGTAACCTCTATTGTTTTAGACTTGCGTGGGTGTTTATACCTAATATATACAAAGGCATTCTTTTGTTAAGTCATGTACCGTTATTTATTTAATTTCTTGTCGCCTTTTCCTTTACTTTTACAAATGACATTCCATTCTGTGGAAGCTTCTTTTGCAATTTATGGCCATTCAGGCTTGCTTCGTGTGAATGTCTGCCCATTTTACTTAGTAAAAACATTCTGATATTGAAGATACAGAAATACATAAAAACTAATCTCTTATCGAAGAGACAAAAATAAACCAGTACTTTAGAAACAGAGAGAAAGAGACCCTTTTTCTTTCCAAGCTCACCTGTTGGAGGAATGAAGGCAAACAGAACCTTCCATATGACAGTGACGAAGTGCATGACGTAGTCCATGCAAGATGGCAGCTTCTCCTCACCTTCCTCGCCTTCCTCGCCCTCTTCTCCTTCATCGCCTGCCGAGGGAGGACATTCGTTAGATGCTAAAAGAACTATGTGGAGGTGGCTTTTCTGAAGGGGCCCTCTCAAAGTGAGAGCCCGGCTTTTCTCAGAACTGCAAAAAGGGGGAATTGTACATTAACGCGACCATTTCAAAGACTTGAGAAGTGGGCACACGTGACCTTCGGATTTAACATTGTTGCAGTTGAGATCATTTAGAGACAAGTTTTATGTGCATTTGAATAGTGGCATTCATTGGTAATAGAATGAAATAACAGTCTGATAAGGGATTGTTAAGATATACACAGTAAATTGGCATTCAGGGATATAGAGTGGATGCTACACAGGTTTGGAAACAAAAGCAAGTACAGTAATTGGTACAGGTCATAAGCAGTGGTTCTCAAATTGCCAGCTCTTAGAACACTGAAGGGTTACTTTGGATCGGATACTCAAGAGTAAAACGAGACACAAATGATTATTTCTACAGTTTTGTAAATACAGAAGGTGAATGAGTACTTTGACTTGCAACAGATTGAATGGTATCCATTCAAAAGAAGTTTATGTTAAGAATACACTTTCATTTTAAAAGATAATGTAGAAATTGTTTTCACATTGAAAAAAAAACAAAAAAACAGTGAAATAACACCATTCTACTCAAGCATTGCCAAATGTGCTACAGCGCCCACCGAAGAAACATTTACATGCAGAGTATGTAGATGATAGTGAAAAATTCCAAAAGAATTACTTTACTTAGATATTTGGCATCATGTCTGCTGCCATGCCAGAGATAAAACATATGATGAAATATTTTTGCATTGTATTTACATTATTTCCTACCACTGTAACTACTAGCAGGTACTTAGAGAATTGAACGCTGACTGCAAATTATTACTTATTGAAAGAGCAACCTTTGTTGTTACTAGTAGCTACTGGTTTAGAAAGAATGATAACTACCAGATAGACCAGTTACATATGGCAGTATACAATGAGATTCGTAGATTCACAAAATGTTGAGTTATGTAATATTCCAAAATTCTTCCAGGCGAGTTATGGACTTATTCACAATGTAGGTGTCTGACCAGCCTTGTTAAGTAACGGTTAGACAAAGGTGTTGCTTCGGTTTCTGATTTTATATGAATAAATTATTACTGTTGTGATTTCATTGTCAGAATATCTCATTCTGAAGTTGGTTAACCAGCTTCCTCTAAGATATTCCAAATAGTTTTCGTGTAACTTAGCGTTTTGTGAATCAGAGGAGGAGCAGCAGCAGATTGCGCAAAGTAGAAGACTTTCTCCTGTCATTTTGAAGGATCCGCAAAAGTACTTGAGTTAGCTGAATAAATAATAGCGACTAGAAGAAATCAAAAGGGTAAAATATTTTCGTGGTAGAATTCGAAGGCGTAGGGTGCAAGTCCTACTTGAGAGGCCTTAAAACGTCACTGTGTACCGTATACCTACCATCGTTCAGTGAAAGTGTGGTTTGCGTGGGCGGGGGAAAAAGAAAAAAATAAAATCACGTAAGCTTGGTTTACTACCATGCAGACGTCTACCTTTCAACAACCACTGTCAGCGTGAGGTGCTACTTAGTGGCTGCATCATTATCACGGTAACGAAAATAAAAAAAAATACAGGTTAATAAGAAAATTGATAAAAAGCTGCTGTACACGATTTGAAATTATTTATGTGGTGATCTGGAAATCGAGATGGATATTTCAGGGCGGTATGTTATTGTGTGGTGGAAGCTCAGACTGATGATGATGAATGATTCCCTTCACTGCTGTGAATCACAGACTGAAGTCACTGTCTAAACCAAAGCAGGTGAACCTTATGCGCAAGTGTTGATGTGGGGTGTTTGTAAGCAGCCTACACACGAGCCACATGAATCCCTAGGGTGATGGAGACAAAAAAAAAAAAAAATATAAATGCGACATTGACAATGAAACAAATGATAATTCGATCACTATAGACAGTAGCTGGAACATCACTAACGGTTGTATTTCACCTACCATTGAGCGCAGACACCGTATGGTGATGCAAGCAAGGGAAGGAATGGCACTGTTAGAGCATTAGTTTGAATTAATTGAAATGACTTACTACGCACAGGTCACTCACTGGAGATTTCTCTTCTGATGCTTTTATTGAATTATTTGTTTTGAAAACTGAGGCACGCTCCACTACTAGCTTTGATAACAGGGTTTGGTGAATGAGGTACAGGACACTACTACAGCATGCATTTTTAGATTGTAGTACATTTTAAAGAAGTTGGATGGCTATCCCCTTAGTTGTTTTTGCATGGTTACTGTAGACTCTGAAGAGAAAAATCTGAGCCTGTTCAACGTGAGCTGATCTACAACTTTATCAGAGTTAACTTGTGAGAATTTTCAAATACTAACACTCCTAGCGAAATTTTTTTTTTTATGTTGTTGACAACTGCTCTAATATTGACTGGTACCCTAACCTCTCTCATTAACAACATTTCGTTTATTTTGTAGATCTTGGGACACTTTAGAGTTTAGGCTGAATCTTAGTATGTGCATTTGAAATGCCATAGCCTTCTCGATGAGTCATTATTGAAATAGAATTTTGCCTCAAGAGTTTTATTTGAATGATCATCTTTTGTATTGTTGTAAATGAGGAAGGTTATCTACTATTATCTCACACTACAGTACTGACAAGTCAGTGGAAAAAAAATAATTGGGTATAGTGCATTAGAACATGCACAATAAATACTTGGAGTGCGTACATGTATGTTTGTAATTGTATGAAAATCAGAACTAGTTTTTTTTACGGTTAAAAAGTCACATCGAATTAGAAAATGCTGAGACAAAACTCTATCTAGTTCTAAGAATGTTAAGAATATGTGGACTAGACAACTAAAGATATTGAAACATGATCAGTTTTATCTAGGATTTTTGGTTTTTGTTCTTGATCACCAGAATCTAAGGTTTTGATTTAGTTTTTAAAGGATGTTTTCAGTTCTCCAAGACAGTTTGTGGACCAGTCTGAGAGGCTTTCCTTTTCCTAAGGGAATTTGAGGAACATTTCCTGATGATTTTATTAAGATTTTATCGTTTTTTGTAAATTTAAATCTTTTTCTTCCTTTAATGGAGGAGTGATGGTTTCTTAATATTGGTGCCTTGATTAGGGTAGTGTTGTACACTTTATTTATTCATGGCAGATTTATGGAGTTTCAATCTTTAATTGGTCCATTTTATTATTTTTGTTAAGGATTAGTATCAAGAAGAGTATCTTCGAAACACAGATGTGAAGGTTCTTGACCAGTTCTAAATGATTTTGTGATAAATGGACTAACCTAGGAGAGGAAGAAGGGTTAGAAGTCGTATATATACTTGGTGACAGCTTCATACATTCTCAAAAGAGACACTGATATGTATAAGTAATGCAGTTAGTGTAGATTATATATAATACTTCTTCGATAAATCTTACTGGTTATAAGTTAAGATTAAGACATAAATTCTTAAACATTTTCAAGAAAGTTAGTGGACATTGGATGGAATGGTCGTTACAGCTGAGTTTAGGAGGACGAGTCGTCATTTCCAAATACTGGAACTAAGGAGTTACCTCGGGCAGGCAGGCTCTACTTACCAGCTTGCACGGTGATGGCCTCAGTGAACTGTTCCTTCCAGGAAGAGGTACCGACGAGCATAGAGGCGTTAGCTTTCTTCACCAGCTTGTCAACCATGTTCTGTTAAAAGTAACCAAGTTGGAGTCAGTCAGCCTAGGGTTTTTACGCAAAGTCGTATGAGATAGACTGTACTGCGTTCTCATGTCTACAAGAAATGTAAGAGTAGCTTTTGTAATTACAGGTGAATGGAAAGTGTAGATAATTTTGTATATTTTCCTTTGGAATGCCATTTAAAAAACCTTAGTTTTGATGGAGTGGCCACATACTGTGCATGTTAAGATAGACATTTGTGGAGCAGGTTTTAATGATGTGGAAACAAATGATGAATGCTAGTTTTCAGTAGATGATTATGAATTACTTATAATTAAATTGCATCAAGTGTTTACTGGTCACATATACTGCCAGAAAATTCAGTTGAGTCACTTTCACTATTTGATTTTTTGTGATATAGCAGCGACATCTACACCATTATTTATTGTCTGTTACCTTATTTGGTGTCTGTTAACAGTTTACATACCTGGCGGTTTTTTAAGTTTATCCATCAGTATTATCTTTGCACTTTTGATACAGTGTTTATCCCGTGACCTGGAACCAACCACTAGGAAGATAATAGAATAAACTGTTTGATTAATATTTCCTTTCAGTACTTTGCTAGTTTAATTTTACATCCTTGCTACACTTTTTTTTATAGTGCTATTATGTTTTGATCGAATCCCAAAGCATTTCAAAGTGCATCAAGTAGGAAGATTACCATCACTGTACTTTTATTGATCCAGCATCTACTAGTGTTCTACAGCTGGCCTGCCAAAACGTTTAATGAAGCCAGAAGTCATTTCTTGTGGTGGTCTTGGAAGAAATGGACTTGTGGTCTGCACAATCAATTCTAATCATTACTCTACAGTCTTAGACAAAGAAGATAATTGCGACGAAGCGCTATAGAAGCATGATCAGGGAAGAAAGAAAGAGAGAGAGAGAGAGCTCATTTGGTCGTCAGGTAGGTATTAATTTTGAAATTAGAGTAATATTTTCGATGGCCAAGTGACTCGGAAACTGTCAGGATAGGAATGAATTGGGAAGGGAAACACTAAGGGGGAAGAATGATAGACTTTGTAATTGTCAAGGTAAGGTTCGCTGGCCAGAACTTTGACATTTTTCAAACCAACATGAAACGCTTATATTTACTTCTCCTTTTAAAAGTATTATTTCAAACGTGTTGTTAGAACATCTCGGATGTAGTAACAGCAAGTTATTTTTAGTGCAATGATGCAAATATTAAACTAGAGCCAATATCTTTCAGATGGAAGCCTTCTCTCCTACTGTGCTGTAGTGCACCAGCTTAATAATTTTGAAAACCCTTTGGGAATCGATTAAAACATTATGTATGGTACAGAAGTAAAGTTTCGTGATCACAGTATTTGGTTTAACATCATAGAAATCGTATGATGCTTTGTTTTCTAAAAAAAAAAAATTCCTAACGCTTTTCATTAATGTGTTGTGTTGGTTCAGTCCTATTTGGGGTCATTGCAGTCCCGATGCGTACTTGAAAATCGTTTAGTTGTGTTGTTTTAACTGTGTGTTTTTTTTAAGGTTAGAATTATATTTTCATTCTGAAATTTAATGGGAACACTTCAGTAGCTAACACATGAATTGAGTAATTCCAAATGAGCTCTCGGTCAAGCGGAATAGGCAGCGAACTGGAAAAGATATAAGAGGTATTAAAAGACAGCTTCCTGGGAGTTTGAATGTCTTGAGAAACAAAGCAAAATTATATATAAAAAAAAACAGAGGTAAAACAAAATTTTCGAGATGGAACGTAGGTTTTGTTTTACGGCACAAGTTTAGGTATAAATTGGATCGGGCGTATTTTAGCCTTGTTCCATTTCAGAGTTGGTTAATTGACTTCTCTGTCATGTTGGTAGAAATAATTAACGTCGTGTAATACTGGGAAAGGTGACTGGATTTTTTCGTATTTAGCCATTCACTGATGAACTGATGTACAACTGATAGCTGACGAAGACTAACTAAAAGAATTGTACTTAATTATTTACTGAACTGGAGCAAGTTTTGATAATCTAATATTTTTGAAGTTTAGTAAGATGTTAGTGCCTGTATTTTAGAATCTGGAGCAGGAAGAACTGTAAATAATTTGTTTTAATGATTACTCATTTGTGCTGTTGGGCAAAGTTAAGAGTATTACTTTTGCTGTTAAATATGAATTTTACTGGATCTTAATCTGTGTGAGTTGGTTGTTGGAGTATTGACTATAATCTTGTTGGGGTTTTCGCATGAATTGAAACGCTCGGGTCCCAGGAAGCCGGCTCATGATCTCAATCCCATTTTCAGCATCTAAAAGAAACAGTCAGTAGTAATAATCACGTTACCGGTAGCTTTGCATGACAAAAGAATTGGGAGACCAAGTTATCCACAGCAGTCTGTAAGACAGAGGCAAAGGTTAACAAAAAAAAAATTAAGTGGGGAAGAATATTTATGAAAGGATTCGAATTTTTTGCCAGTTTACCGGGATAATATTGTTCAACTATCATATTTGCTCTGAGAAAGTGTTGTGCAAACGCTGTCTCATGAGGTTAGACTACTGGCATCGAAATAAAATGGTCTTGAAAAGTAAACTTCTTGAAAAGTAAACTTGTTACTGAAGCAAGTCTTGTTGATATTTTAAGCTGAGGGGCCAGAGAGCGTGATTACTCTTTCATTAAACTTATATTCACAATTGTTCTTTGTGTTTTGAATACTGTAGGGAGCTTTTTTAATATCTGTATAATGAACTTGTAATCAAATTCATTACCAGTAGGTAAATTCAGTCTGGGAAAGCCTAACCTCCTTTGCTTGTGATGGTAAACTGTACAAAGAAATTAATGCTCTTTACGAAGAGTATTCTTCATAAGTTCATTGCTTTCCTTGATTTAAAAAATGTAATAGGTAAACACACAGTAGATGTATGTGTGGGTGCGTGTATTTGTGGACAAAAGTGTTTATAAGTGAGCGTACTTAAGACTTACTTCACAGCTGAAATTCTTAAAAAAGTTAGGGATAATTATTATAGTGACCGATAATTTTCCATTTTACTGTTTGTTAGATTTATCTTAGTACTTTACCCAAAAGATAATGAAACTACACGTGATTAAGGCAAAATCTGTACTACAAATTTTTACTTTACCCAAAAGATAATGAAACTACACGTGATTAAGGCAAAATCTGTACTACAAATTTTTAAAGTATAGAAAGTGGTCAGAAACGCTCTGGACAAAAGACACTTACGTTCATGATAATTAATGTTGCTCCGATTCCTGTCTTAAAAACAATACTTACACACAACCTGAGTCCCTGTGTATATGTATTTATTCAACACTTAACGTTTCCCCAAACTGGGGGCGGTTCTAGAGAGAAAAAAAAACATCACACCTGTTACTGAATCGAAGTATTGTATTAAGGATGAACCCCATTTGCAGAACACCCTAGCAATATTAGCTGCTTTATGCAGCCACATAGAAAACTCATCAGGAGTGCATCAAAAGTCCCACGCAACTTGACCCAATCAAGTACTTTCGCACTTCCTGGATATCAAGACCTCTGGCATTACCTCCTACACGGCATCCATCCAGCAGTTTCTAGGTCTTCCTCGTTTTTTCTCCTACCTCGAAACATTTCCCAGTTGTACAGGTGTGTAAGAGAGCCTTCTGTTACAATTTTCTTAAAGGCCAACACTGTGTAGACTGTTGCAGTGTCTTCTGAGCAAGAGAATTAAAGGGTTTTAAGCTGTAGTCTTATCGCTAATGCTGTGTGCGTGTAACTCACAGCATCTTAGATGTGAGTTCAAATCCGAATGAAAGCTGAAACTTATTCTATGATTATATATATATATATATATATATATATATATATATATATATATATATATATATATAGATATATATATAATATATATATATATATATATATATATATATATATATATATATATATATATATATATATATATATATATATATATATATTTTGTTTGTGTTTATGTATATTTTGATTTTTGATTGTATTTATGTATATTTTGATGATTTATAAATCTTGGCTTTCCCTGTATTTATGTGGGAAGTTAATGATTAATTATTAGTTAAAGCATTCAAGTTTCTACTAAGCTTTATGTCAGTACTCAAACGTCCCACCTGCCATTATGTACAGTGGTTTAGAATAAACATGCTGCATTTAAAATTGTCCCATTGTTGCGTTCGAAGAAAAATAACCTTTTCATATTATGTACAGTAGTTTCTGTAGCGATTTACTAATCATGTAATATATTACCTTTAATGAAAGGCTATATTAGTGGCTGAAGTTTTCTGTATTGTCAAGGTGTGGGGTTTTCCCTCAACGGCAGAAGAGGCACGGAAAGTGGGTTACAGCTTTCAACTGTACCCTCACTGACAGACTTCACCCAAGTGGGTGATGGGAGACAGAGGCAGATTAAATCCGAATAGTTCTTGGTTTCCCTCAAGGCTAGTCCTTGGCACCTGCTGCGTTTAGTAGTTTTACCACCATAGTGTCTTTACTTACATAAGTTGCTTTACTTTTTCATTAAAAAGAGAAAGCGAGGGGTACTAACCTTGTATTCCTTGTTCTCCTTGATCCTGATCTGGGCACGGGTAGCATTGCCGAGCTTGGGCTTGCCAAGCAGGGCGATCTTCTCTTCCTCAGTCATCGCATCGGAGCCCTTAGTGGCGAACTCGAATCCTGATTCATCTGCAATGGTGCCACTCGCATTAGAGACTGATTTTGTCTGGATCATGTTTAGAGTGGGAGTCATTCTGGGATCCAGTGGGGCTGTTTTCTTTAATTAGATGTGGTAAGGGTTCTCCTTTTTGATTTTGATATGGCTCTACTACGTTTAATTTAGATTTGTTTGGTTCCACAATGCAGGCAAATATTTTACAATAACTGGATCATTGCAATGATCATAGGCATACAGACATTTTCATCTTGATAGTAGCTATATTTAGAATATGCATTGAATGAAATGGAATGTGTCATTTTGAAAAATTTAAAAAACAATTTTCTTCATTAAAATACAAATATTAAAGTTTTAAAAGCTCACCATCTGGATCCCTAGTTCTTTATTTTAGACCTAAATGTTTCATAGGGATTCAGTGAAGTAAAATTCATAGATGATCTTGCAGCCCTTAAGAGACCATGGCAAGAGTGGAGCGTGAGGTAAATCTAGACTAATTTGCAAAAAGATCAGATCAAAATTAAGGAATTAAAAATGTGCTTCTGAAGGTTAAACATCAGTGTGAATTTTCAAATGCAAAGGAGCAGAATTCTGTGGCAGAATTTTTGATGACGTGGCACTAGAGAATAAAAGGTATATGGCTTACAAGTGAATTCATATAGCACCTTGCGTTTTAGAGGGGGACAACTTGGGATTTAGGGCAGTGCTGAAGGTGTTTCCTAAGGTTGACATAGACGTAAAAAGGAGCATATATAGGAACATGAATCTTATCTCTGCAAAAACTAAGGGTCTCTCGGTATTCAGTTTCTATAAATTTGTATACTAAGCATTTTCAGCTATATCCTACTTCAAAATTAGGAGAAAATACTAACTATAGCATTCGACATTGTTAAGACAAACCTCAAACGTCACACACACACACACACACACACACACACACGCTCAAGCAACACTTAGGAAGAATAACAGTGAAACAGTTGCAAGCCCTATGGAAGGGAGACTGAAGGTGAGTGGTTGGACAACAACAGTATTGTGGTAATGGTGGCACACAGTCAAGTAATGCAAACCCTAGAAGGAAGAATCGGAGGTGAATAATGGTTGGATAACAGCTATATGATAATGATCATAATAATAATAATAGTAATAATTTCACACCCAGATCGACTAAGAGAAGATTAAGATGATTCTACTGATGTAATTACCAATAATTATATCTCCTGTTTCTGGGTTGGGTTTTTCTTCGGGTGTTGGAGTTTCTGCGTGGAATTACGGAAGAAAAAAAAAATTGCATTTCAAAAAATCATCACAGAGGTTAGAGAACAAAATACCAGAAACATGTCTTACCTAGACCAAAGAGAACGGTGCTTAAGAGAGACAAAAAAAAAAAAGAGAGAAAAACATTGGAAGAGAATAAAAACATTTAAGGTTGGAGAGGCAAACAAGCGATCATGCACAACACTAGCATGGCATTCTGGATTACGAGCGGGAAACACAGATTTCGCATCAGGTATCGGGAGATCGTTTTAAATGCATCGTGTTTCATCATAAATGATGAGGTTCTCGTCACATGCAACAAATGATGGGATGCCCGTCATCTGCAGTAAAGGACGGAGGGTCCTTTGATATTCTAGTAAAATTGGGTCTCTCGTGAAGGAATTCCCATCATCCGCAGTAACGACGATGGGTTCCCTTCTTGTGCAGTAAATGACTGGTGCCTGTCCCATGTGACAAGCGATGGGGGTGCTCGTCATGTGCTGCATATGATGAGGTGCCTGTCGTCTGTCATAATGACGAAGGATGCTCATCATGTGGGACAGGTGATGAGTCGTTCGTCATTTACAGCAGGTAACGAGACACTCCCCGAGTGGATCCAGTGATGGTTCTTGCTCTGTGCAACAGATGGCGCAGTACTGCAGGAGCTTCTTGTTGTTGCATCATTTGTTACATGTAACGAAAAATGAAGGCCCCGAATCTGCCTCATAGTTCATTTCCGGGACCACGATTCTTTGAAGATCAATCCCGAACGTGATGCGTCAGGTTTAACCCTTTTGTTTGGAAATCTACAGAGTATATGCTGGTGTAAATATGTACATCACAGGACCCATCGCATCTTGAAGTTTGAAAGGCAGTGAGTAATTCTGAATATTATATTTGCTGAAAAGAAGTGGCCATTGCAATAAATACTGGCCATTATTATAAAGAATTAGTTGTGTCAGAATTAGTTCTACTACACTCTCAGACCCCAAGAGACGTGGTTGTTATATCTATCGAAGCACCAGAGCGGGCGGTGTCAGTCTTTTGAAGAAGTTATTGTACCATAAGCTTGGGTTATTCATGGCGTGATTATTTCACCATAAGCAGAGTCAATGACAAGGACATATTACAGTACATAATTCTTTTCTATTTTTTTTTTCATTTAGTTAACATGGAGTTTTTATTAACATATAGAAGAATAATTTAGTTTTAGTCTTTTTTATACTATTAAGTCTTGCTTTTAATTAATATTTTTGGTTTTTGAGAGTCACTTATCAGTGGATTCGCAGTCGTGGTTTATAAGGACTACAGTCAATTAGATAAGCTCAAATAAATGTGAATCGATATTTAGTGCATTTTGGTACGTGTTGTAGTTCCCATCTGGGTAATCGTATGTTTCAAACACTGTCTATTGACTGTAACTGCCGTTTTATTTGTTAGTAACTTTTGCACTTGATGACCACCAACTTTCAAATGGAAATGATCTATTTCTGTCATTTTTTATCATCTGAATTTGCATGTCAGTCCCTCCCCGTGCTGTGCTGTTCCAGTGTGCATTGCTAACCTATATGTTAATAGTAATATCAAGTGTTAATGACCCAAGATAGCACGATTTCCTTCTGTCGTTTTGCACGTTGTTCGCTTATGTTGTCCTTTGTAACTTTTCTCCACCAAACGTTTCTGTATTTCTTCCACTTAATATCACGTCATTGTCTAATCAAGGAATTCCTATTTAGTAATGTTTCTTGATTTCTTAATTTACTTCACTAAACACAGTCCGAGGTTCTGAAATCTGCCCAAGAACCGACAGTACTACTTCCGAGCTTAGTCTTCAGCATTCAGTGTGTAATTTAGAGTGATATCGTTTAGAGTCAACATGGTTATATTTTACTTAATGGGTATATTGTTACCTATTATTCTGAACTTAGGCGACACCAGCACTCGCGTTTCTCTTTCATATTATGCCAGTTTGGCAGCCATATTGAGAGAGAGAGAGAGAGAGAGAGAGAGGTTTTTAATTTGTGATTCAGGTGGAAAGGACTGCTAAATTTTGGGTTTTTACTCAGTCTTTCCTGTGTGTAGTAAAGGTAGTTTGGGTAGTTCTTATATGTTGGTTAAATGTAGTGTGCTTGCAGATGTGTGTGTGTGTGTGTATGGGTGAGAGAGAGAGAGAGGAAGAGATGAAGACAGAGAGAGAGAGAGAGGGGGGGGGGGGGGAGAAATTTAGGATTTTCAAAGGCAGAGGAAAGAAATGTTAAGACATACATGGAAAGGTATTTGTGTGAGAGGAAAGTGTGTGAGTTCTGTAACAATTTCAAATTAGAATTGTTTGTACATAAGCGGAAGATTTATGTAGTTTTTTCAAAGTTTACTTATTTGAGGACTTCCTTGTTTATGTGTATGTGTGTGTGTGTGTGTGTGTGTGAGAGAGAGAGAGAGAGAGAGAGAGAGAGAGAGAGAGAGAGAGAGAGAGAGAGAGAGAGAGAATTGCATGTATAGCAGCGAAAGATTTATGCAGTTTTTTCAAAGTTTACTTATTTGAGGACCTCCTTGTTTATGTGTGTGTGTGTGTGTGTGTGAGAGAGAGAGAGAGAGAGAGAGAGAGAGAGAGAGAGAGAGAGAGAGAGAGAGAGAGAACGCGAGCGCGAGTGAAGTCTTTTGCCTTTTATTCCATGGCTATGGTACAATGAACTAATGGTGTGTCAGAGAGGGAAATTCACACCCAACGAAATAAAGAAATAATAAAAAAACTTATAATATAAAAGAACCAGGTTGAGAGGAGCCAAAACATCGCAAACTACTACTCAACAAGGCGCAAGTGCTTGTATATACGTGGTAAAAGACCACCGAACAGAGGTGACTTTTGAGGGGCGTGGGTCAGAAGGGCGTAACACAATCTACCTACAAAAGCTTCTCATTCAAAAAGCATTCACGGTATCAACGCATAAAGATTCTGGGCTCACTTACATCGATATGGAACAGGCGATAACCAAAGATATTCGGTTTTATAGAGATTTTTTTTTTTTACACAGGATGTTGAAGAGAAGAAGTAGAGGAGGGGGAAAAAAGAGAGAGAAAGGGGAAGAAGCATTAGATCATAAATCAACTAATGGATATTAACAATTGTACATCTAATAGTGCTCTTTGGAGGGATATGCCTTTATTTTTTTTGCGTTTATAAAAGATCAAATCTATCCGTGAATATTTTAAAAAGGGTGGCTGGGGATTTTAGCATGACTAAATACAACATACCTATCCCTTCATTGATCAAACGGTTATTAGTGATCATCTACTTCTAATTTAAGTGCTTACTCTCAATGAGAATTGCTGTTTTATAAAGGGTCAGCTCTCTATATCAAGCCAAAAGGGCACTAAGTGTGTGATGTAGCTAGAGATACAGTAGAGATACAATAGATACTGCTTGCAAATAATACAACAACACCGTGAAGGTAGATTTTAAAAAAAGAGAAAGATTTTTTCATGACCAAAAAATAAATATAATATAAAGGTATCAAAAAATTCCACATTGATAAATGCAAAGGGGAAATTATATATACATATATATATTATATATATATATATATATATATATATTTATGTTTATATAAAATATATATTTTATATATATATATATATATCTATATATATATATACATATATATATATATATATATATATATATATATATATATATATATATATATATGTATGTATGTATGTATATATGAATCAATGTAGACAGTTAAGTCAGTAACATTGCTATCCTTTCTAATTTTAGGTAGGTGGCATGGAGTGTGCATTGTCACGTGATCGGCGTGGAAATCTATATGAGATTTGCTACAATGGAACTACGCAGAAGATTCGAAAGAGGTAAGTTTTAGCTAACATTTGTTCACCGTGCGTAGGTTGCTTTAACTAAAAGAAAGGACATTTCAGAGAATATTTTTTTTTTTAAAAAGAGAAAGGAAGAACTAGCTCTATCTTTTAACTGAGGTCATTGCATTCACGAGGGGACACCGAAATAAGAGACCAAATCACTGAAAATACAGAAAGCAGATGATAAATATTAATTTATTAATTAGTTTCATCCGTGTTCACCTTTTGTATCTCCGTGGCCTTCAAACACCTGGGTTACAGAGGAATGGGTCCTGTAATCTACTAATTTTAAATATTTTTCTTGTTACCACTCAATAAATAACTGAGGGTCTTTCAGCCACTCGTTAGAACTGATTTTATTTTTTTTTCGCTACTACTGAATTAAGAGGAAAAGAAGGTTGTTCTTCCCAACTCCTTAAGCAGTTGTTGAAGAGTTTTGCTCAGCTGATCATGAAATAATTGAGGAAATTGTTTTCTCTTCATAGGCCCCTATGGAGTACTTCGGGGAAAGTTATAGCTTTCATTTGCCTTAAAAGGTAACTAAGAAATATGCAGGTTCTCTTTTTATATCCTTCTCTTGTTAGGAACTTGAAACCAAAGTTTTTCCCCATGTTCTCATTATGCCAAGTGAACTTTATTTTCTTGATACAGTTACGTGGTACACTTCTTTCTAACCCAGGTGTTAAACTGAACACTCCGTTCTGACACGAAATTAAGTCAAGAGTCCGAAAATATGTATCAAATCTGATACAGGACATAAAACCGTTACTTCGTTACGAAAACTGGACTTGGCACTGGACTATATAAATATATAAAAAGTTTCATCATAACTTGAAAATTCGCAATTTTAGTAATTTTGTCAAAGCTCTTTTTTTTTATTTGTATAAATTTTGAAACTCCACAACAACAATTCATGTCTTCCACGTAAGAGCAGATACTGAATAATATTTTTCTGTATTGATACCAAATTATTCTTCCCTACAAAATGTATTTCAGCACCCAACATTCATTTTACTATTTATTTCAGTAATAATCTATTCTATAGTTTTAATGCAAGACATTCCACAAAATCTCGTAAATGGTTAATTTCTGATGTATTAATCTTGACAATACTCCATACAAAATCCCCACTATAATCTTTTTTTTTTTTCTAGATAAACGTACATCACAAGAGACAATAAACAAGGCTTCATTCAATAACGTTAGGCGTTGCCAGATGCAAAAGCATTGTTAATCTTTAAGCTGCCATTCTGATTCTGGAATATTTTTTAATGCTTGTGACCTGAAAAAATCAGTGTTGCCAGATAAGAAAAAAATGTATCATTCGTTGGTTTATGGATGCTATTAATTTTTTTATTTAAGATAGTAAACAAAAAATCTCTTACGGGATGTGTTGCCAGATGGGAAAAGTTAATTATTTTTGAGTTGTAGATAATATTAATATTTGTTATTTAAGATAAACAAAATATTTTTTATTGGACGAAAATATTTTTCATAATCTGGTAACAGCGATTTGTGCAACTTCTTCGTGAAGAAATTGAGTGAAATAACTTTGAGATTTCTTGAAAGTCTGCAAACATATATATTTTATGAACGAAATAATTTTGGCAGCAGTGTTTTCCTCGCTAAATATTTACCCCACAAAATTGATCACATACATAAAAGGAGCTGCATTTGGTAAATCTGATAAGGATTTAAAGTATTAATATTGATTTACTCTGAGGACATCCCGGTCGGAGAACGGTTTAGCTACAAAAAATATAGATTAACATTAAATATCTGCAGAAAGAATAAAATGTTTATCAGTCACAATTGGAATAATTATTGAAATAATTGATGTTAGAATCGATTATATTTAAGGAAATTTGAAAAGCAAATTATATTTTTCATTTTGCAGACTATACAATCAAGGAAGCTTTGAGAGAAACCCCGTTTAATAGAACCTTTCAAATAGCAAGGACTTGGAAAACTATTTAGTAAGAACTTGAAAAACTTATTAAGAAACTTGAAAAGACTATTTAGTAAGAACTTGAAAAACTTATTAAGAACTTGAAAAACTCTTTTAGTCAAGCAACTTGAAGTCCCCTCCCCCCTCCTTTTTTTTTCCCCCCATGTCTTCTGGAATCCTGCCCCATCTCCTCCTAAACGCCCCTGAAAAGAGAAAGTAATAACCTGTCGAAGTTTCCCTTCCCCTCCCCTCCCCCCACCTCTCCATCCCCTTCCCCCGGGGGAGATTTCCCCCCCCACAATGACATCCTATATCCTGGACTTCTCACCTCCCACAGCCACGGGCTCGCCAATATCCAGGTAGAAGAGCACGTCCTTCTCATAGCTGTCTTCCTCAATGATGGTGATCGAGATGGTTTTCCTGGGAGAGAGAGGAAAAAAAATGTGTTTTAGTTTTGAGTTATATTTTGGGAGAAAAGAAAAGGATTTTGGTTAAAGGAGTATTTTTTTTTCTCTAAATTATTCTTTTTATCTGCTGGTGATTTTCATTTATGTTTAGTTTTATTATGGAGAAAATATTGTTTACAGAGCATACAGAAAAACAGGGTATACGGAGTTTTGTTATACAGGAAAAACAGGGTTTGCAGAGTTTTGTTGTACAGGATAAACAGGGTTTGCAGGTTTTGTTATACAGGATAAACAGGGTTTGCAGAGTTTGTTATACAGGATAAACAGGGTTTACAGAGTTTTATTATACAGGAAAAAACAGTGTTTACAGAGTTTTATTATACAGGAAAAACAGGGTTTGCAGAGTTTTGTCATACAGGATAAAAAAGGTTTATAGACTTTTATTACACAGGAAAAACAGGGTTTACAGAGTTTTATTATACAGGAAAAACAGGGTTTGCAGAATTTTGTTATACTGGAAAAACAAGGTTTATGAGTTTTATTATACAGAAAAACAGGGTTTACAGAGTTATCGATTATTATACAGAAAAAACAGGATTTACAGTTTTATTATACAGGAAAAGCAGGGTTTGCAGAGTTTTATTATACAGAAAAATAGGGTTCAGAGCGAGAGATAAGGATTTCAAATTTCTTCTTTTCTGTTGAGAGAAATGAAAATATGGGTTTATTCCAGTCTTGATGTTCATAATCTAGCATTGGTTCGGAATAATTTTCATTATCTAGTCTTTATAATTAAAGCAATTTTGAAGCGAAAAAGATTTTTATGGGTTTTTTTATATAAATAATAAAATTCATGGTCCTGCTTTCAGTTTTGAAATTTTTAGAGAGATAGGAAAAGTATATATATTATAGCCTGTCTGTGAGAACGACATTTATTTTACATTTTAGAGTGAAAGGAAGAAACGAGCTTTAGATGTTTATCATTTTACTTATCTTTTTTTATCAATGTCTTTTTGTTTACAGAACCATTTTTTATTTCCTATTCCCTTCTCTTACGTTTAGCTAACTTTGTAATTGATTTCCCTCGAGGTCTGGGGAAATGTTTCCTCCCTGTTTCCATTGGTGGCATTTCAAGAAAATGACTTGAAGGAAATGATTGGGAAAATGACTGAATTCACTTTCCTTTTTAATATTTTTACGTTGCTTATGTCAACAAACCTTTTCCCTTGACATTCTAATTGTGACTTTGAAAAGGAGTTCGTGAAAAATAGTTCAACCTTTTGAGGTAAAATTTTGATCGTTATTTGTACGGCCATCTTTTTTTCGAATTGCATGAAACTCGTTAATGTTTATTAGTTTTGTTATATATATGTATATGTATATGTGTGTATATATAATATATATACACATACACATATACATATACATATACAGCATATGTATATAAACATATTACATATATGACTTTTTAAAGAATTTCACTAATGCCAGCTGGAGATTTTATAGTTTTATATTTGAAATTATTTATTTTATTTTATTTATTTAATTTTTATTTTATTTTTATTTTATTTATTTTTTATTATATATTCCTATCTTTCATTTGGTTGATGGCCTTTTTGTATCTACTGATTATTTGTTTCTTGCTTCTTCTGCTCTGTTAACACAATATTTTTTAACCCACTTTTAAGCTCAGAATTCCCTGAAGTCAGTATACTCTTGCCTACTTCTCCATCCCACGTATAAGTAATTACTATGATGATTTTCAAGATTATTTTTTTTCTTCTTTTTGTCTGCTTAACTATCCAGACATTTATCGTAATTATGATCGTTGTGTACGTCGGTACTGACTGAGTAAATTTTTTTTTCATAAGATAGAGGTATTTTTAGGTCACTTCCAATCCACTTCCATGTCTGTATCAATCACGAGATGGAATATTAACCCTGATTATTAGTTACGGGATTATGAAAAAGGACTCAGCCGGTAGAAAAATAATTGTTAGGAAAAAGGACTCATTCTGTAGAAAAATAATTGTTAAGTGAGATACGTATAAGCGCCAAAAGGTCAGTGATTCGTGACAGGCCAGCGATCCAGCGCAAGAGGTCGTTGACCCTTCTCTCTCTCTCTCTCTCTCTCTCTCTCTCTCTCTCTCTCTCTCTCTCTCTCTCTCTCTCTCTCTCTCTGCTGCGGTCTGCATTCAGTGGGGAGAAAAATGTCGAGTGATTTTTTCTTCCACAGATAATTGTGGAAATGCGGTCATTGGGACTTTTTATTGTTGATAACCTTATTGCAAGCCTGCCTGCCTCTCTCTCTCTCTCTCTCTCTCTCTCTCTCTCTCTCTCTCTCTCTCTCTCTCTCTCTCTCTCTCTCTCTATCGTTAATTTTGTTCGAAAGCTTAGCATTTTTAATTTTGTAGTTTCTCTCGCAATTATTAAGAAAACTCAAGTAGAAGTAAAGAGTTTTGATTAAACTGAATAATCCGAAAAAGTGTTAAGAAATATTCGATTACCTCAGGAGCAAAGCCACTTAAAAGAAATAAAATGAAAAGCTCTCAGATTCAACAAAAATCTCCAAATTTGTAAAAGTAAAAAAAAAAAAAATTCCGAAGAAATAACAGAAAGCTTCAGATCATCACAGAAAATTATGTACGACGCCAAGACAAATTTAATGCCCCACATCTCGGCTCATTAATCGTGGAAGGAGCAAAGCACTGCGGAATAGCGATTTCGTCTGGGGAGAGAGAACGAAATAAAGCCATTCCGTCCCTGTGTAGCCTTGCGTCTCCGAATGGTCTGTTAAATGTTTTTCCAGACTCGTAACCGTACTCTTAACTCGTATCTTCATCCTTTCTCAACCTCTTTTACTCATCCTTCAGTCCTTTTCTTAACTTCCTCGATAACTGTAAGGTTAAATACGTCCCTAAACCTCTCTCATAAGAGCCTCTATTGCTGTCCTAAACCTCACACGTAAGAACCTCTACTTCTTCTGCCCTAAACCTCACACGTAAGAGCGTAAGAGCTCCTGTTCAAGCTCATTATCCCGTAACCTCATACCAACCTGTCTCCCCAGCCTCAACTTCTTATCTCGCTGACTACCCTGAACCTCCCCAGCCCTCCCCAACCTTAACAGCTAACGGTGCTAACCTCTTGTTCCCTGTCGCCAGCATCTTGCAACCTCTTCCACCAACTCCCATCTGTCACCCCCATTCTGCTATCTGCAACCTCTTATAACGCTTTTTTTCAATCCCCTGAATCCCCTTCCCCCAACCTCCAGCAACCTCTCCCGGCTCCTTCCATCTTAGGGGTTTACAACCTCAGACTCTCTTCCTATCTCTCCGCCTCCTCTTGCATTTTGCGTGCTTAGCTCCGTATATGAAATTCATTGATCTTACAATTTTCTCTTCAAGTTTGTCTAGACGTGACTCTCTCTCTCTCTCTCTCTCTCTCTCTCTCTCTCTCTCTCTCTCTTCTCTCTCTCTCTCTCTCTCTCTCTCTCTCTCTCTCTCTCTCTCTCTCTCTCTCTCTCTCTCTCTCTCTCTCTCTAAGTGCCAAATATGTTCATTTTGTTTCGTCGATCATGTGCTTAGTTCTTTTATAAGAGTTTATCTTATATTTGGAGGAGAAAACGAGTATTTTTTAATAAAGAAAACGAAACGCCCACAATTTTTAAAGGGGTAACTCGTCAGGCGTAATTGTTCTTCCTCGTTTCTTTGACAGTAATGGGAACTAGTATTACTGTGTAATTCCTAAGTTTTGTTAGGCTTTGACGTTTCTGTTTAACTTCTTATATAAAAGGTTTTAATTTTCACATTTCATGTCATGAAAATCAGTATAGTATATGAGTATAATGGGTAATTTCATGGTGAAAGAGGTGATGCCACCGAATACCTTTTCTGTTATTATTATGGTTTGATGTACTTTCTTATTGGAGTTTATACTGTTTTGGGAATTATCCTAATGATATTATAATTCATTGTTGGAATTTATGTTTTTAATTCATTTTATAGAATGAGTATCATTTTGTAATTCGTCCTTCGTGTTGTCTTGGTTTAAGTTTTATCTTGAGAATTACCATCGTGTGAATGATGATATGCTCTGATGCAACCTTTATACTTCTCTCGCTGGCTAAGCTCCCTTGTACTTTCAAAATTAATATGGGCGAGTTGTAATGATAATTTTGTCGTTGTTAATACTGAACTTTACATCACAGCTATCGATGCGAAACAATTGTATTGAAAGGAATATGCATCTGTGTTATTTGTTTTGCAATATTGTCATGTATACGAACCTGTTTCAAATAAAGCGATTCATTGACTTGTTAAAAACATTTACACTTGACAGTGACTCTACTTCACGCTGTCCTCGAGTTGTATTTGTTTACAAACAAGCAAAGAGAACCTCTCTTCTTCATCTACGAAAAGATAGTAGGACACCAGCCTTCTGATTCTGGCATCGGTGCCAGTTCTATGGCTGCTAACTCGACCCACGGCTTTGGTCGTTCTCTCTCTCTCTCTCTCTCTCTCTCTCTCTCTCTCTCTCTCTCTCTCTCTCTCTCTCTCTCTCTCTCTCCTCTCTCACACACACACTTCTCCGCACCCTCCTCCTCTCTCTCTCTCTCTCTCTCTCCTCTCTCTCTCTCTCTCTCTCTCTCTCTCTCTCTCTCTCTCTCCAGCTACCACGACAGTCTGCCACTTGCTAGACAATTTGCCTCCACGTTGGCTTTCATTTGCCTTTTGCTGGTTTGTTTGCCGTTGTCGTTGGTTTGTTGGTTCTTTTTGCGTTGGTTTCGTTTGTTGTCTTACTGATTGATTTGATGCTTGTTTATTTCAGGTTATTTTATTTGTAATGGATATATGCTTTTGAATGTCAGACTTTTGGAAAGTTTTTCAAATTTTTTTTGCCGATATTGTAACGGGGGGAATAATAAAAAAAAAAATAATGAAAGTGTTTGTATTATAGGATATTTATTTATTTATTTATTTTTATTTATTTTCCTTTTCGTGCGAGAAATAAACCCTCGATTATATTAAACTGTTATACGAAATTCATCTACAGTTTTTGATACGAAATTCACTTAAAGTTTTTCTAATGATCTGTACAGAACGTTTTCCTTTTTCCATCTTGTTCATCAAAGCAGTAAACACTGGCATTGACTTTTTAAAAATATGAGGTAACATACGAGAAAAAAAAAATATTTTCCTCGTATGCTACAAAACGAGAGTACACCACGAACATTGCCAGCCAGGCAAACGTTTTGCAGTTGCACTATTGCGCTCAAAACCCAGAATAGCAGCAGAGGCAGCGACGGGCGACGGCGGAGTGCGATTCAGAAGCCAAATTTGTAAATGCAGTTGACATCGACAGAGAATGAAATTTCACGCCCTGTTGCCCTGAGCCTTTACTCGCACACCAGCCCTTGCATACTGATGTTAGAGGCGTGACTCTGTCTCTGTATTATAGACGTGGGCGTTCGGCCGGTGTTTTATATAGAGTGCTCCCATTGGAGGATGGGTGGGTAGTGCCGTCACTTCACCTCATGTAGGCATCACTTAAGGTTCTCTGCCAGCGTCCCTTCGGCCCTAGCTGCAAAGCCTTTCATACCTTTTACTGTACCTCGGTTTACATTCTCTTCCTTCCATCTGACTTTCCTCAACCCTCTCCTAACAATTGATTCATAGTGCAACTGCTTTGAGGTTTTCCTCCTGTTACACCTTCAAACCTTCTTCCTGTCAATTTCCGTTTCAGTGCTGAATGACCTTATAGGTTCCAGCGCTTGGCCTTTGCCTTAAATTCAGTATTCTATGTAGATTGCTATTACTCTGTAGGTGGTCTTTCGTTTGTTTCTTGACGGATGACGAGACTTCGTCGTAACTCGACTCTTAAGTGGATGACGGTGGTTTAGACCTTGGTTTATAGAGCTCACTTCTCCTACGGCTCTCTCTCTCTCTCTCTCTCTCTCTCTCTCTCTCTCTCTCTCTCTCTCTCTCTCTCTCTCTCTCTCTCTCTTCTCTCTCTCTCTCTTCGTTTGTGGGACGTTGGTTGGTTAGAGGGTACCTCACTCTTACAAGCTCTGTTTGTCTAACAAAACCTGTTTGAAGATTTGTCAAAGGGTGGTTTTTAAACAGCCCTCTTCGTTTTTAGAGCATTTGTTTTTAGTCATAAAAACAAAGGCTCTAAGAACGAAGCCTCTTAGTTTAGAGCACCTCATTCTAAGAAGCTTTTTTGTTTGTCTAACAAAAGCTGTTTGAAGTTTTGTCGAAGGGTGGTTCAAACAGCCCTCTTGTTCTTAGAGCCTTTGTTTTTTGCCATAAAAACAAAGGCTCTAAGAATGAAGCCTCAAAGTTTAGAGCACCTCTCTCTGAGAAGCTTTGTTTGTCTAACAAAACCTGTTTGAAGTTTTGTCGAAGGGTGGGTTAAACGGCCCTCTTCATTCGTAGACCAATTGTTTGGTAGAGAGCACATCTCTCTCAGATCCTTTATTGATTAACGAATCTGAGCTCGTTTTTTAACGAGATTCCTCCGTGACTTGACTCCAGGGTGGAAGGGATTTTAGGATGTTTTGAGGCGTGTGTTGATCAAACGAAGGTTTTCCAGTTTACATTTTCTGCGATTAGATACAGGTTCGGAATTGTGTTACTTGGCTTAAGATGGTTCAGAGAATTTTTTTTTATAAACATGTATATATTTAAAAGTTTCAATAAATACATGTTTGCGTATTTGTGTTGACTCACTTCCTCCTGTTGTTGCAAGCCTGTTTTTTTTTTAACGAGAAATTTTGAGGAATTTACTTATTTTTTGTCTTAAGAAATTCCAGACGCTTCGGCATTGAGCTTCTTTTACATCCATGATTCAGGACCTGGGCTTGCAACCCCTTGATATGAGTGCTTGGTGAATATATATATATATATATTATATATATATATATTATATTATATGAATATATATATGAATATATATAGATATGTACATATGTATATATATATACTATATATATAGTATATATATATATGTATATATATATATATATATATATATATATATATATATATATATATATATATATATATATATATATATACATTGACATATTGCGTGTCAATAGTTTGCACATCAATACCGCGTAAAAAACTTTATTACACACCCTTTACAATATGAATTTGGCGCAGTGCTAAGAATTACACAAAATTACTGATCATTTGGAACCACACTTACATTAACAGGACTATATATATATATATATATATATATATATATATATATATATATATATATATATATAATTCATATTTTAAAGGGTGTATAATAAATTTTTTACACGGTATTGATGTGCAAATTATTGACACGCAATATGATGCGTCAAAAACGAAAGAAGCACAAAATTGAATTTTTTTTTTTTTATGAAGTCTCATACAAGTTTCCCAACCATGACATGGCACCGCCAACAGTCTTTAAAGAGAGAGAGAGAGAGAGAGGACTGTATTTATTTTCATTAATCTCTTTTTTTTCTTTTATGAAAAAAGCGTATCCCGACTACGCCGTCACAACCGCATTACTCTTGAGAGTTGAGGAATGTTGCGTAATCTTGTTCATCCCCTAAAATATCTCATTAACTTTTTGATGGTAAGGCAGTGGTTGGCGGGATTCATTAAGTTTTCTCGTGGTTTTGTGCGAGAGGGAAGTGTCCTGTGTTTGCGTTTTTGGTTCGGAGAAGGCTTTCCTGTGTGTGTGTGTGTGTGTGTGTGTGTGTCCTGTGTACAGTATGTGCATGTGTAGAAGGGAAGTTTCTTATAAAGAAAAAGATCTTTTCAATGTTTTTTGGCTATAATATAAATTTAAAAGACATTAGAACCCATATTCAAGTTAAATGTGTTGCTGTAGTATATATATATATATATATATATATATATATATATATATATATATATATATATATATATATAAATATACATATACATATATATATCTTATATATATATATATATATATATATATATATATATATATATATATATATATAGATATATATTATATATAATATATGTATGTATATATATATGTATATATATATATATATATATATATATATATATATATTCAAATATATAACTACAGTTGATATAGTAAATGAGGTGGGGTGTCATCTGATAAGTGAATAATACACTAACACTCATTTGTACATATTTGAGAGTGATGTGTAAATTCAGTTGTGATGATTTTCTCTCTAAATAGTACAGTGTGATCCCATGTTTATTGATAACTGATATGTTCGAGGGGAGGGAGACGTGTTAATTAGGATGCCAATATACGAATAATTAGCACAGGGAAGTCTCACCGGTGAGACACAGTATTAGACAAGGAGTGAGATGTAAATTGAGGAATAATACATTTCTCTCGCGTCAGCTGAACGCAGCTTACTGCGGTGTCAACTGTTATGTGGCTTTAACCACCAACCTTGTAAGTCTGTCTGTGACATAACTCGCCTTCCCTTACGTTGCTCTATTTCTTCCATCCAGTGAGGATGCTGTCGTTCTTATAGCCCTTCCACCCCCTCCCCGCTACCCCCTCCCCTTGTTGTTCTTATTGACACCCCCCCCTCCCCTTCAACACACATACACCACACACATACATCAGCCGTTGTCTTCTGGCTGTATGGCCACGTTCAAATGAACAAGAAGAAGGCGGGTTTATGTTAGGTTTCAAGTCTTTCATGTGATTAGAGAAAGGTCGATTTTATATCAGGATGTCACGATGAAAAGCGTTACGTAATTATTCCCTAAGATTTTGTGATGACTTAAGTAGGATATGTTAGCACTTGATAGCGAAGAGAGTTAGGTGATCATGTAGTGTATAAGATTTTATAGAAGAGATAAGTTCATTTTATGTTAAAATTTTGTGGTTGCCAGAGATAGGTTGATTTTATGCACCAGATTTTATATTTAGAAGAGACAGGTTGATTTTATACTTAGATTTTATATTTAGAAGAGATAGGTTGATCTTATGCTAAGATTTTATATTTAGAGGAGGTAGGTTGATTTTATGCATAGATTTTATATTTAGAAGACATAGGTTGATTTTATGCTAAGATTTTATATAGGCATTACTGCATTTACTTAACATCAGGAATTGAAAGTGATGCGTTAGCTTTATTTATATTAAGATCCTTTTAGTTGGAGGAGCTTAGCAGGTGTTCTAATAGTTTTCTATAACGGTAGTATTGATACAGGTATTATTCCAAGCCTAAAAATTAAGGTAATATTAAGGGTTCTCGTTTCACAAAAATTCTAACATTTTGTAATATAATGAGAGAATGCTTGAGTCATCAGGCGAGTGTTGAATTTATCTGAATTTTTTGTGCATTCATTATTTACCGGTGCCTGTCTCTTATATTCTCTTCATTGTGCTTCTATTTTTTCCCTTTAGCAGCTTACATTATGCTGTTGCCTTTAATTTACGAGGGCCTCAAGCTTAATGTACTCTAAAAAACTCTAAAAAGCTTTGTTGGTTTGCTTAATGTACCTCCATGGCTTTTTATGAGTTTTGCATACATTTATTTTGATATTTTTAAATATATTTCATACTTTCATATGTGTAGTATATTCATATGTTCTCACACTTCAGTTTTTATAATAATAATAATAATAATAATAATTAATAATAATAATATAAATAATAATAATTAATGGAAACCTCATAAATCGTACGA
>JANJGK010000031.1:15065228-15077728 GCA_039081455.1 Macrobrachium rosenbergii
TGCTTTATATATTGTGTTTTCTAATATATGAATGAAGTAAAGTGCTGATTTAGTCAAGATGGGGGTAATATTAAAATTGTTTTAGTGATTAAGATTTAGAAATCATTCAAGCATAATTGGGAGTCATTTTAATATTTGAAGTAAGATTGGTAGAGCCATTTTGATATTTGAAGCACAATTCGTAGTCATTTTGATATTTGAAGTACAGTTCGTAGTCATTTTAATATTTGAAGTAAGATTATTAGAGTCATTTTAATATTTATAGTAAAATTGGTAGAGTCATTGTAATATTTAAAGTAAGATTGGTAGAGCCATTTTGATATTTGAAGTACGATTGGTAGTCATTTTAATATTTGAAGTATGAATGGTAGAGTCATTTTAATGTTTAAAGTAAGATAGGTAGAGTCATTTTAGTATTTGAAGTAAGATAGGTAGAGTCATTTTGATATTTGAAGTACGATTGGTAGTCATTTTAATATTTGAAGTAAGATTGATAGATTCCTTTTATATCTGGAGTATGATTGGTAGAGTCATTTTAATATTTGTAAAAGTACGATTGGGAGTAATTTTTATAGTCATCCAAGTATGTTTGTTAGTCATTTTAACCGCTGAAATATAACTGGTAAAGTAATTTTAATATTGTCCATAATAATTTGGTAACATATTTTTCGTTTCTTTTAAGGAATACTATGAAAACTCATTACCTACTCGGGATATTTTCTGAAAATATTCATCACTTGCACTAGACTCCAGCAGCATTGCCAGATACTCTCAACTCCCACACCACGCATTTAACCACACTCTTATAATTCGTGAATTTAACCAAGCTCTTATAATTCGTGAATTTAACAAAATTCTTATAATTCGTGAATTTTAACCACACTTATAATTCGTTAGTTTAACCGAACTCTTATAATTCGTGAGTTTAACCACACTTATAAATCGTGAATGTAACCACACTCTTATAAATCGTGAATTAACCACACTCTTATAATTCGTGAATTTACCCTAATTCTTATAATTCGTGAATTTAACCAAACTCTTATATTTCGTCAGTTTAACCACACTTATAATTCGTGAATATAACCAAACTCTTATAACTCGCGAATTTAACCGAAATCTTATAATTCGTGAATTTAACCGCACTCTTATAATTTATGAATATAACCGAACTCTTATAATTCGTGAATTTAATCAAACTCTTATAATTCGTGAATTTAACCGAACTCTTATAATTCGTGAATTTAACAAACTCTTTTAGTTCGTGAATTTAACCGAACTCTTATAATTCGTGAATTTATCGGAACTCTTATAATTCGTGAATTTAATCAAACTATTTTAATTCGTGAATTTAACCGAACTTTTATAATTCATTAATTTAACCGAACTCTTATAATTCATGAATTTGCCCAAACTCTTTTAATTCGTGAATTTAACCGAAGTTTTACAATTAGTGAATTTACCAAATTCTTATAATTCGTGAATTCAACCAAACTTATTCACTTCGCGGGAACTGGATCTCACCCTTTAGACGTCATTCCAGTCCATAATTCATGCCATTCACTCAAGCCGCTTCAGAGATTCAGTGGAGGATTAGAAGCTAATCTGGCACGTTACTTGAGGTGGCCTGTCAGGGGAAAATGTGGATTTGGCACCCCGGAATGATATATAGTATTCCGAGATATAATGTGAGTGACGCGGCCGAGTAGAGAGCGTCAGCGATTCCTCCGTTGGGGAGATGCGTCTCTCTCTCTCTCTCTCTCTCTCTCTCTCTCTCTCTCTCTCTCTCTCTCATTATGCAGAGTTGCATCTTAATCGCCCTGGGCAAAGGGAATGGTGTGTCTTAGGAAGTGTGCTGTTATTATTATTATTATTATTGTTATTATTATTATTATTATTATTATTATTATTAAGAATAGTATAAGGAGTAGTAGAAGTAGTAATAAATGTTTTGTTCTTTAAAGTGTGAGAGGCTGATAAACTGGATATATTTATTAAATATATATATGTATATATATATATATATATATATATATATATATATATATATATATATATACTTATATATATGTATATATCATATATATATATATATATATATATATATATATATATATATATATATATATATATATATATATTACTGTTTACGTATACATTCATACAAGATGTATATGAACTCAGATCGTATTTTTTATCTCTGGTGTAGTTCTCATTTAACTGTTAAACATTCATATCGTTTGAGCAAGCCTTAATCATAATTTACAACAATATACCAGACGTTACAGAATTACATCATGCTTGTATAATCTGACGCTCCTCATGCAAATACAGGATTTCGGCTGAATATTAAATCCTAAAATTCTGTGACTTGAAATTCAGCCGTGTTTTTTTTTTTTTTTTTTTTGTCTCGTATGCTGAGTTTACAAATACATTTGAGATCACTCTTAATACTTAGTCATTTACAGATTTGATATTATGTAAATGATTTCGTTTATATATGAAATATTCATATACCTTCGAAATCACAGTTGATACTTAGTCATTTACAGTTTTGTCGTTAGTAACTTAATTTTATATTTGAAGTGATCATTTACCTTTTTTATTGAGTGTATTATAAGGGTAATGGTAAAATACAAAGCATCACGCTGTGAAATAATTTCGTAAATATTGAGTTTCATTAGAATATTCCGTTTTATTTAATTGATTGTCGTTTTACTCATTTAAAGGAAATGGAGAGGTTCTCTCTCTCTCTCTCTCTCTCTCTCTCTCTTGAGAATGGATGTACTGATTTTGATCAAAAGTGATTGACACCTCGTCGACATGAATAACTCTTAGTGGTAATCGATAATTACTTGACTAATTGTCGCCATGGAAACTACCAAGCCCATTCTTAAGTTGCTCGTCTTAGAGGAGGTGTATCCTCTCTCTCTCTCTCTCTCTCTCTCTCTCTCTCTCTCTCTCTCTCTCTGTCGTCAGTTAAAGCTTCCTCCAGACGTAGTTCTCTGATAGTTCTTCTTTAAACTCTTAGATGTTGACACACTGTCTCGTTAACAAATCAGATTCAAGCACGCTATCAAGTTAGGATGGAAGAGTAATAGAATTATTACTATAGTTGTTTTAATGTTATAGTTGTTTTTTTATAGTTATTAGTTTAATGTGAATGCAGTTGTCATTATTGTAATTATTATTATTATTCTCTTTGCAACGTAGCTGGCATACAGTCTTATGTTATTGTCTAGAGTTGTTTTAATGTTATAGTTCTTCTTTTTATAGTTATTAGTTGTATTATGAATGCAGCTGCCATTGTTGTATGTATGTATTATTATTATCATTATTATTATTATTATTTTCAACGTTGCAGGTCTAGTCTTTTGGTATTATTTTGTCGTAGATTTGTTTTTCACTATAATTGTTTTAATGTTATAGTTATTATTTTTATAGTTATTAGTTGTAATATGTTTTCATTTTTGTAATTATTCTTCTTCTCATTTCCAACGTTCCAGGCTTGGTCTTTTGTTATTATTTTTATGGTAAAGTTTTATTTTAAATCTCGAATTTCTGTATCTCCTTCCTGAGGTCCGAATGAGATTGTCTCTTTAACCGTCTCGTTGTCACAGACATGAAACATTGCTCTTTCATAACTCGAAGTTTTGAGAGAAAAAGTCCGTGTTTGTCCCCGCCTCCTCCCCCCGCTGGTCGATTGATTGCGTCATCACTCTGGCATCGCTTGATTAAAAATCATTTTCCCCTCCAGCGAATAGGAATTAACATGCTATATTGGCATGTATAGTCTGTTGACTGATGGAATCATTTTCATTTTTAGACTTGCGGCGCAACTAAAATTTGTCAGAGACTTTAGGGGTCATGCATAAACAGCATTGAGCTCGGGAATAAGACGCAGTCGTATTGTCATTCCTTTTCGAAATAGACAGTTGCCAGTTACCCTAAATGTCAGTGTAGATATATAATTAACACCGACCAGAACTGAAACAAAATTAAAGAAAATAGAAAACAAGTTAAAAAATGCGCCGAAGTCTCTTTGGCACAATCGAGTTTTCTGTGCATCCGCTACATCGGGTAATCAAGGCCACCGAAAATAGATCTATCTTTCGGTGGTCACGGTATAATTCTGTGTGAACCGTAGCCATGAAACCTTAACCACGGCCCGGTGGTGGCCTGGCCTATACCGTTGCCAGACGCACGATTATGGCTAACTTTAACCTTAAATAAAATAAAACTACTGAGGCTAGAGGGCCGCAATTTGGTATGTTGGATGATTGCGGGGTGGATGATCAACATACCAATTTGCAGCCCCCTAGCGTTGGAAGTTTTTAAGATCTGAGGGCGGACAGAAAAAGTACGGACGGACAGACAAAGCCGCCACAGTAGTTTTCTTTTAGAGAAAATAAAAAAAAAGAAAACTCAGACGAGTAAAGGAACTCGTCTCTCAAGAACAACAAGGAAACCATCAGCTGATAAGGGAAGCAAAACTGAAAGGAAAGGGGCGGAATTTGATAGAAGCTGAAGGGGCAAGAAAGAGGAGAGAGATATGCCGGTAGTAAGAAGAAGAGGGATAATCGTGAAGGTTCGAGGAGAGGGAGCTGTTGGAGAAGTGATAAATGATGATGATGATGATGGTGAAGTGATGATGATGATGATGTGATAGTGGTGAGAGAGAAAGCGAAAAAAAAAATGAGGTGTAGACCGTGATAAAGTGCATGGCTTCAAAAGCATGGATGCGTATGTGTGTGTGTGTGTGTGTGTGTGTGTGTGTGAGAGAGAGAGAGAGAGAGAGAGAGAGTAGATGCTATGGTTTCAGATGCATGTATGCATGTGAGAGAGAGAGAGAGAGAGAGAGAGAGAGAGAGAGAGAGAGAGAGAGAGAGAAATGGTTATAAGGTCTAGGTATTCATAAAGGGAATGAGGTGGTGGGAAGGCTATGAATTCAAAAGAAAAAGCGAAGGAGAGAGAGAGAGAGAGAGAGAGAGAGAGAGAGAGAGAGAGAGAGAGAGAGAGAGAGAGAGAGAGAGAGGCTACTGGAAGGTCTGCGTTTATTGGATTCAAGAGAGAATTTCCATTCGCGAGACGAAGTTAGGGTCGAAGTAATTAAAAAAAGAGAAATAAAGGAATTAAATAACAATATGACAAATATATGTATGGTTGAATGTAGTGTGTGTGTATATATATATATTATATATATATATATACACGTGTGTGTGTATGCGCTCTCTCTCTCTCTCTCTCTCTCTCTCTCTCTCACAAACACTTTCGCCAGAAAGGCCTGCTTTATTGTGCATAATTAAGCAAAATGGTATATACATGAAGAATGAAAAAATTATACAGTTCAGCTTATATGAAAACAGCTCATTGCAGTTTAAGACGATGTCACCTGAATACGAAGGTAACGAGACTTGCCCAAAAGTATATATATGTATATCGCAGTTAGATTGAGTTAATTCAAGGACACGTTTGTTTTCAAGCAAGTTGATTGCGTCTTCTCGGGAAAGTTAAGTATATGCATCTTGGGATCTAAATTTGCGGGATGAAACTTTCTTAATGAGACGTGTGGTGAAGGAAATTTGCACAGCAATGCTCGAGTGTCTCTGAAACACGAATGGTTACGAAATTGGATGACATAATTGAGAGGAAAAAGACTGAAGATCCTGAGGAACAATCTTTGATTTAGAGGTATGGGATTGGAAGCATCCTTGAAGATGATTCATACTTGTAAACAGTTGAATTCAAATGTATAGAATTGGAAGCATCCTTGAAGATGATTCATACTTGTAAACAGTTGAATTCAAATGTATAGAATTGGAAGCATCCTTGAAGATGATCCAAACTTGTAAACAGTTAATTTAGATGTATAGAATTGGAAGCATCCTCGAAGATGATTCATACTTGTAAACAGTTAATTTAGATGTATAGAATTGGAAGCATCCTTGAAGATGATTCATACTTGTAAACAGTTTAATTTAGATGTTTAGAATTGGAAGCATCCTTGAATATGATTCGTACTTGTAAACAGTTTAATTTAGATCTATAGAATTGGAAGCATCCTTGAAGATGATTCATACTTGTAAACAGTTGAATTCAGATGTATAGAATTGGAAGCATCCTTGAAGATGATTCATACGTGTAAACAGTTTAATTTAGATTTATAGAATTGGAAGCATCCTTGAAGATGATTCATATTTGTAAGCAGTTTAATTTAGAGGTATAGAATTCGTGAAGGTCATTTAAACCTTTGAATAGCAGTGATTCATACTACGTGCTACATGATCCAAGAGTGTGTGTGTGTGTGTGTGTGTGTGTGTAACCTGCCGCGATAATACTTAGGGGATTTAATTTCAGGAAAATTATACATATATAAAGAAGCAAATCCCAAAAGTATACAGGTGGAAGGATCGTATACATACGGTTTACCTTATGTATGTATATATGTGTGGTACGTAATTTGGTAGCCAACTTAACCTCACACTATTCAGGCTGGTGGGTTCCATTCCCGCGGAAGGCGTAAAGGTTTCTTCGTTTACTTTCCACTCGCATCAAGGCTTGTAGTGATTAGCGTATCCAAAAAAGCGTGAAAAAAGTGTGAAGTTAAGAGGTCTTTGCGGATATCAGAAATACATATATATCGGTGAAAGTGACCTGTATGTATGCGTGTATATCTATCTGTCTGTGTGTATATGTATACGGTGTACGTGTATCTGTCCATCTATCTATATATCTATCTATCTATATAGTCTAAAAAGTGAGTAAGTGATTAGATTGATAAACAAAACCCACAGGTATGCTTAATAATGTCAAGTTTATATATATAATATATTATTTCCGAGGCAGAGCGAATTGGATATTAAAGGCCGTTTGTAGTTTAACGCTTGTATATGAATCACGGTGATGTGATAAAAATTCATACATATTATACACACACACACACATATACATTATATATATATATATATATATATATATATATATATATATATATATATATATATATATATATATATATATATAAAGGAGCTTATCATGCACTCCTGCGTGCGTTTTACTTGTTAATCTAATTACCTATTCATTCTGTGAACTGGTTCAGCGACCTACTCCTGCATTTACGCCACCAGACCTGACCCTTATCCCGGAAGATTTTGACAGCGAATCCCCGTCACACGACTTTATGAATACGCTTTATGCAGCGCTTATTGAAATTTTTACTTTATGGCCAATATGTGCTCGTAAAGTGCATTGGGTCGAATGACGCCATTAATCCTAAGCGCCTGTTTGGGAGGATTTCACCTGCGCCAGACTTCGCCATAAACTCGAGGCCGTGCGATTGTTTTTATGCTTGTTTTGAGGAAGGAGAGAGAGAGAGAGAGAGAGAGAGAGAGAGAGAATACTGTTAAATGTTAGTGACATTCCAAGATTCTTAAATGTGTTTCAAGAATACGCAATAAAGAGAGAGAGAGGTTTGTTAAATGTCAGTACCATCCCAAGTTTTGCAAATGTGCTTCAAGAATACGCAGTGTTTCAATAGTACGCAAGAGAGAGAGAGAGAGAGAGAGAGAGAGAGAGAGAGAGAGAGAATTGTTAAATGTCATTGCCATTCCAAGTTTTGGAAATGTGCTCCAAGAATACGCAATGTTTCAAGAGTACGCAATAGAGAGAGAGAGAGAGAGAGAGAGAGAGAGAGAGAGAGAGAGAGAGAGAGAGAGAGAGAGAGAGAATAGTTAAATGTCTGTACCATCCAGATTTTGCAAGTGTTTCAGGATTACGCAAGAGAGAGAGAGAGAGAGAGAGAGAGAGTTCTGTTGAATGTCAGCATTTCATGGTTTTCAGATGTGTTTCAAGAATACGGGATAAGTGAGAGAGAGAGAGAGAGAGAGAGAATAGTTAAATGTCAGTACCATCTAAGTTATGCAAATATTTCGGGATTACGAAAGAGAGAGAGAGAGACTCTGACTGTTCTGTTGAATGTCAACATTTCGGGGTTTTCAAATGTGTTTCAAGAATACCCTATAAAAGTGAGAGAGAAAGAGAAAGAAAGGGTTTCTTGTTAAGGCTCCGTTAAACCTCTCTCATTTTACGTTTTTTTAGGTGACTTTCTCAATTTTCTAGCGAAGTTGCCGGGAATGTTCGAGGCAAGAAGCGAAGAAAATAATTTATTTTTATTTTTGCTTTCGGCAAATGGGAGAAACTTCTGTAATCTGGGAATCACAGGGCGATTTCCTTTTTCTCTCTTCAAGTTTAGAAAACCAAACGGAGTGGATTGGCATCGTTACGTGAAAGTTGGGTTTTTATTTTTTTTTATATTTTTGTATTGATTTTACTTATTTTTTATTTTATTTTTTATTTTACGTATTTTTTTATGTTAGGATTTTCTCAAATTCATTAAATTTTCAATTCAAATGTCAACGCAGGTTATCCGACTCTCTCTCTCTCTCTCTCTCTCTCTCTCTCTCTCTCTCTCTCTCTCTCTCTCTCTCTCTCTCTCTCTCTCTCATTTCCTATAATTTTTTGTCAAAAACAATAAAATGAAAAGTAATTGCAACCCACTATGAGGTCTATCGTCGCTGTAGTTCTCAAAGTGAACTAGACTTGAATCCCATAATCTCTCTCTCTCTTTCTCTCTCTTTTCTGCGTAATTTTATTTTCATGGCCTATGTAAGTGGCTAAGGAGTTGTAGCTTGCTAAAAGTCATTTCTTTTTACAAGTTCACAAACGGCCAAGTAGAATTCAGCGCCCCCCTTCTCTCTCTCTCTCTCTCTCTCTCTCTCTCTCTCTCTCTCTCTCTCTCTCTCTCTCTCTCTCTCTCCTTCCTGCGTAAATTTTGCAAGACCCATACACAGTAAGAGAGTTGCAGCTCCGTGAAAGTCATTTCCTTATACAAGTTCACAAACGGCCAACTACAAGTTCATCCACCTCTCTCTCTCTCTCTCTCTCTCTCTCTCTCTCTCTCTCTCTCTCTCTCTCTCGTTTATGACGTGCAGCATATTACGTGCGATAAGAAGGATGTTTATTGCCCGATTGTGTCAAAAGTATCTCAACCCTAGAAATCGGGGGCGCTGCGCCCTTGCCTTCCTTCCTTCCCTCCCTCCCTCCCCCTCCTGCTGCTGCTTTTTCCGGGAGACTCCTTCAGTCCAGCGCCCTTCCTGCTGCTGCTGCTGGAAGGATTTTCCCTTCTGCTGTTAGGGATTTTCGGGGGCCCGCAGAAACCGATAAAATAAATTAGGCCAAAAAGTGCTTTTGCATCCTCGGCTCACATAAAAGGAGGGAGGGGGTTTTGAAGGGGGTTGGGGTGGAGTTGAAGGGGGAAGGTGGGAAAAGGAAGAGGGAAGGAGAGGAAGGGCAGGAGGGAAAGGGAAGTCGCAGTTGGAATGCAGTGGAAAGGCGTGAGGGTAAAAAAAAAAGAAAAAAAAAAAAAAAGAAAAGGGCTTTGCGGAAGGAGTGGGAAAATCGATAGAATAAATTAGGCCAAAAATGCATCCTCGTCCCCCTTAAAAAAAGGGGGGTCGGCCATAGAGAGGGTTGGGTTTAAGGGCTTTTGGCATGGAAGCAGATGGGTAAAGGGAAGGAGGAGGTCGTCGATGAATTTGCTATAGAAGTGTAACGAAGAAGAAGGAAATCTTGCGAAAGGAGTAAGAAAATTAATGACAGATTAGGATAAAAAAAGTGTTTAAAATGCTTCAGAAATTGACCGACATTGAAACAAATAAAAAAAAAAATCTATATAGAAGGAATAAAAAAAACCAATAAAATAAAACCAAAAATTACTTTTGCGCCCTCGATTATCAAGCACGATGGGTGATTGGGAGAGGGGAAGCAGGGTGTAATTGGCAGGAAGTCACAGGTGAAACGGACTAGAAGCCGACTGGATGATTTTGCTTTGAGGAAGACGAGAAATGGTGAAACAAATTGGTCCCAAAAAGTGAGTGGGTTGGAATGAGGAAGTTGGACTTTAGAGTTGTTATTATTTTTAAAAGTTTAGTTTTAAAAGCGAGAGAAAGCAGTTGAATTAATAGATTAGTGTTAACAGTGAGAGAAAAGAGTTTAATTAAAATATTAGTTTTAAAAGTGAGAGAAAACAGTGGAATTGAAATGTAAGTCTTAAAATGAGAGCAGACAGTTGAGTTAAAGGATTAATTTTACAAGTGAGGTAAAACTGCTAAATTCCAAGATTAGTTTAAAGTGGGAGAAAAATGTTGAATTAAAATTTTCAGAAGGGAGAAAACGCCGAATTAAAAGTTTTAAAAGTGAGGAAACAGTTGAATCAAAAGATTATTTTTAGAAGTGAGAGGAAATAGCTGAACTAAAAGATTAATTTTAAAAGTGAGGGAAAATAGTTGAATTAAAATGTTAGTTTTAAAGGTGAGAGACAACAGTTGAATTCAAAGATTAGCTTTAAAAGTGAGAGAAAACAGTTGAAATCAAAGATTAGCTTTAAAAGTGGGAGAAAACAGTTGAATTTAAAGATTAGTTTTAAAAGTGAGAGATAGTTGAATTCAAAGATTACCTTTAAAGTGAGAGAAAACAGTTGAATTCAAAGATTAGCTTTAAAAGTGAGAGAAAACAGTTGAATTCAAAGATTAGCTTTAAAAGTGAGAGAAAACAGTTGAAGTAGAAGATTAGTTTTAAAAGTGAGAGAAAACAGTTGAATTAGAAGATTAGTCTTAAAAGTGAGAGAAAACAGTTGAGTTGAAATTATTCAAAGATAGTGGTTACCAATCTCTGAACAAACCTTATCGGGTCGGTGCAAATGACTATGAGTCACAGTGAGGCAAGAATGCCAGCAGTATAGTGTTAGCAAGTCGCGCTTCTTGCATTGCCGGCTTGCGCAAAAGAGGAGGAGGAGGATGAGGAGTAGGAGGAGGAGGAGCTGTAGGGGGGAGGGGTTGGTTGTGGGCGGTGATCTTTTGGGAAAAGGGAGTTGGAAATTTAGGTGGGGGAAAATGAATTTAGGGACGAGAAATTTGAAGGAGCAAGGGCAAAACTGGAGAGAGAGAGAGAGAGAGAGAGAGAGAGAGAGAGAGAGAGAGAGAGAGAGAGAGAGAGAGAGAGAGAGAGGAAGTAAATAATGCCAGAAGTGCTTTTTACTTGTTGGCTTCCTGAAAGGGGTGGGGAATGGAAAAGTGAACGACGGAAAAAGCTTTTCTTGGGAGGATACGGAGAGAGAGAGAGAGAGAGAGAGAGAGAGAGAGAGAGAGAGAGAGAGAGAGAGAGAGAGAGAATCAACTGCAAATGTAGCTTAACATATAACCAGGCTGAGTAACTGTAATGTTTAGATTTTCGTTTACATCCCTGCAGGGTGTTGTTGTAAAAGGAATATTCATTATTCATAAAGCACACACAGTACATATATTATGTTTATACAGTATATATATATATATATATATATATATATATATATATATATATATATATATATACATACATACTGGATATATATATATATATATATATATATATATATATATATATATATATATATATATATATATATATATATATATATATATGTATTTGAAAGTTAAAGAAAAAGGATTTAATAATGATAATTTTGCCGGGTTTTTTCTCTGAAGCCATCCCCTATTATTGAAAATGGATTAATCTTAAGTTATACATACATACATACATTCATACATGCATACTTACAATAATAAGTACACGACTACGCCTTTTATCGACTGAGAACGTTTGACTAGTCTCAACAGAAATGCAAGTCGGTTACATTGCCTGAAACAACTAGTTTATATTTTTAGATCACGAATACATCTTATCGAATCCCAAAGCTTTTGAAGAACATACAATTTTATATTTTATATATTTGACGCGGGGAGAGCAAAAAAAGAACATTCCCATTAGGAAAGGCGTGGCTCCACCATCTCAATCCTATTTGCGTCTTCCTGATATTTTTTCATTATTTTCACTAACAGGAAGAAAGAGGGCTGGAGAGTTAGGTGGAAAAGTCGAAAGTTTAGCAGGCGGTGAATGAGAAGTAAATTGGCGTCATAAAGGGAAATGGTATCAGAAGTTGGAATTAAAGGAAAAAGTTGTGCGTCGAATGCATGGAAGACGGAACGAGGGAAAAGTTGAAACTCGAGATATGCAGGTTATAAGTAGCTGGAATCTGAAAGGAAAGAAGCAGGAATTACGTAGTCAGGAAGTCGTAGGAATTAACAGCCCGTTCAGCATTCCTAGTCATTGGTTGGTCCTGGTGGGTAAAATGGTATGTCGTACTTATCATCCTCCTAGTGGGAATAGCGTTATTAGATGTTCTATTGTAATACTTTGGTTTGTCTTTGTGGGTAGGCAGTATGCCCCTAGGGGAATACTGCCGTCAGTACAGCTCACGCGGTGCACTGTAGGCATTACTTAAGGTTCTTTGCAGCGTCCCTTCCTTAGGCCCATTGCTGCAATCCCTTTCATTCCTTTTGTTGTACCTCCGTTCATATTCTTTTCATTCCATCTGACTTTCCACCCTATCTTAACAGTTGTTTCGT
>JANJGK010000031.1:15082728-15085859 GCA_039081455.1 Macrobrachium rosenbergii
TCTATATCTATTATTATATATATCTATAATTTATATATATATTATATATATATATATATATATATATATATATATATATATATATATATATATATATATATATGTATATATACATATATATTTGTTTGTTGGGGGGGGGGGAGAGAGAGAGAGAGAGAGAGAAAATGCTATTAAATAAGCCTGTATTTTTCATTTCAAAACGAATAGAACATTATATCGCTTGGCTTTCCGCTTTGCTTAAGATATCTTGAAAATAATTTGATAGAATATTAGTTTAAAGATTTCCATTTTTTCTTCCTTCATTTATCTCGTCCTTAACGATAAGCTAAATCTATGAAGATACTTTTTTTTTTTAAGAGCGTATGTTAAAGTGCCTGGAAAGATGAATCCTCATGAGGGCATATTTTTTCAGAGCAAATGCTCAGCTAGATTTAAAGCTCAGGTCATTCGAAGCAGAAAGATGAAACATGTAAGGAAAAAGAGTCAGTTTCTTTGAAGGAGTTTTCTTGATATCTGACCAGTTTCAACAGCACATCCAGATGAGGTTTTTGAGAGCATATTTCCATCATTTATTTGTCATTTGTAAAGATTAAATTCCTCGTGTCATCTCCGCGTAAAGGAAGATATTTGACAATGTATCATAGACGACGCGATCTGTGATACATTACGGAGACTAGGTTCCCCCCACTCAAAAAAAAAAAAGTTACGAGACGAGGTTCCCTTAAAAAAAAAAGTTACGGAGACGAGGTTCCTTAAAAAAAATAGTTACGGAGACGAGGTTCCCTTAAAAAAAAATAGTTACGGGGACGAGGCTCCCCTTAAAAAAATAGAGGAAACTAAAACAAATCACATCCGATAATGAGACAGCGAGACAGAACGTCTCAATCAGGCTATTCACGACCGAGCCGTTTCCCATGCGCATGCACGTTCGCTGGAATTAAGGAGGAATCCGGTCACTATGCTTCCCCCCCACCCCTTACGCAAGAAAGAAAGAAAGAAAGAAAGAAAAAAGATTGGTTCGCCCCCAGTCCTCCCATTGCTGTGCGCGCAAGTCCCTCATCCCTAGACGCCCCAGCGGCTGTGTCGTTCAAGGATACTCTGGCCGCGTCCTGCCCTCTCCCTCATGCTGGTCTCATTTCGTCGGCTTTTACGAGTCCGTTTTATCTGTTCGGTTGCCTGTGGAAAGAGCGAACGATGAGCCAACGGCATAATCAGATGCTTGGGGATAGGACGAACAATGATATGCCCCACCGATTCGATAAAGTTATGATGATGAAGATAATGACGAAAGGGGAGGATAGAGCCAATAGCTGATGCTGTTATTCCCCGAATTGGGTTTTCGCTGAAGTGATTTCCATCGACGATTGGTGCTGCGTCTTGCCAGGTCCAGAGGAAAGGTTTCGGTTCGCTTCTGCAGCAGGAGATCGGTCGGTGCGGGAGGGCGAGAGAGAGAGAGAGGGAGTTTCCTTTGAGGCTTCGTCATTCCTAGGGAGGTCGCTCTTGAATATACTTGAGAAGGTCATGCGAGGTCTTATAGTGATTTTGCTGTAAGGCTCAAAAGGACACTTCATGTTGTCTCTTCGTCATTTTGCTGTGATATCAGCTGAGATAGAAACTGTGTCTGTCAGCAAATCTCTCATGAGGAATTTTTTTTTTTTTTGTAACAAAGCTTAAGGATGCTGCATGTTGTCTTTTCTGATTTGCTGTGGTATCGCTATTTATAGAAACTGTGTCTGTCAGAAAATCTCTCTTGAGGAATTTTTTTTTTTTTTAAATAAAGAAGTTGTTCAGTAATACCCAACCTTCATTCTTTGCTTTACTGTTCTTTTAGCATTACTTCCCTTTTCTTTTGTGTTTCCTTATACCTGTGTTGCAGTTTCTACTGGGTTGCTTTTTAGAGATTTATGACACCCATCTGGCAGCGGCTGCTCTTAATTCTTAATTACTGCAGCCATTACGACGCCACTGACCTGAGTTGTTGCGACGCACCTTTTTCCAGGAAACCTGATGTTAACCGCAGTTGCGTATCGCTAAAAATGTTATTCCTGAAACACCAGGTTTTCCGAATGGACATTTGACCCAATTCTCACATCTCATAGATAGTGTTAATTCCAGTTCTTCTTTTTGGATGGAATCGTTGCTTGCGATTCTTGGTAAATATTCGTTTTTATTCTTTGACAAGTCATCCCTCAGAAGAACTTTGATTCAACAGTAGACTGTCTCATAGCTGCGAAGTCTCTCTCTCTCTCTCTCTCTCTCTCTCTCTCTCTCTCTCTCTCTCTCTCTCTCTCTCTGTATAAAAAAAAATTCTATGCAGAAAGAACTAATTAATGTACAGACATCGTTTCTTAGTCTCTAGACTGTCTCGTAACCGGAGGCTGTCTCAGTTTCAAGACCGTCTCGTTACTAAAGACAGTCTCAATCTCTGTATAAAAAAAAAACATTTTTGTGCAGAAAAACTAATTAATGTATAGACATCGTCTCTCAGTCTCTAGACTGTCTCGTAACTGGAGACTGTCTGTCTCAAGACCGTCTCGTAACTGAACAGTCTCAATCTCTCTGTATGAAAAAAAAAAACCATTTCTATGCAGGAAAAACTAATTAATGTGTAAACATCGTCTCTGTCTCTAGACCGCCTCGGAACTGGAGACTGTCTTAGTCTCAAGGCCGTCTCGTAACTGAAGACAGTCTCAATCTCTGTATAAAAAAAACCATTTCTATGCAGGAAAAACTAATTAATGTATAAACATCGTCTCTCAGTCTCTAGACCGTGTCGCAACTTAAGACTGTCGCACTCTCTTTCTCTATAAAAAACGATATGCATGAAAAAAAAATGTAACTTAATATATAGACATCGTCTATCTCCCTCCACCATAAAAAAAAAAATGTGGATTGTGTCGTCATCTTGAAAAAGCGACAATGTGGCATCACCACCAGCCCTTCCATTTTTAGGACCCACCCAAGAAGGCCTTCTATCTTCCCTATTCATTCCGGAAAAAAAAAGAAGATGGAATATCTCTCAGCCCCCTAATTTCCGGCTTTATTACGGAACAGGGCCGCCGCCGTCTGATTCGATCCGGAATTGGATTTAATCCGAAATGGCGTATTTTGATCAGGCGTGTTTACACACT
>JANJGK010000031.1:15085959-15088459 GCA_039081455.1 Macrobrachium rosenbergii
AATTTTTAAAAGACACTGAATCATTTGAAAATGGAATATTTAAGTATCACAATAGTTTTAATCAGTCTTGAAATAAAAAGGACATTAAATGCAAAAATAAAGGTATAAGAAAGTAACACAGCTGCTACAAAATACTAATGTGAAATAATATACGAATTATTCGAGCATTTAACGTAGAATAAGTTATAGTATTATCAGCAAACATTCTTGAGTCTTAAAATAATAATATAATAAATCCACCGCCTTAATGTATATATATATATATATATATATATATATATATATATATATATATATATATATATATATATATATATATATATATATATATATATATTATATATATACACACATACAGATGTATGTGTGTATGTATGCATATAATATAAACAAATATTATATATATATATATATATATATATATATATATATATATATATATATATATATATATATATATATATATATATATATATATATATTAATCAATTAAAGGAATTTTCATCTTCTCGAAATGTCAAGTGACATCCGACAGGTTACAAAATCTCATTTTAACTTTGTGAAGATCATCAACCCCAACCTTGAGAACTCCATTAATTAACATGCATATCTATCGTTTCCCAGAATTCTTCCCATGCCTGCTGTTTCCCCTGGGTTCGGTCCCCTTTCTATTTCCTTTCTTATTTTATCTTGGACCTTCCGCCCTTGACTCAACACGGACAGTCACGTGACCATCCCTCTTGTTCCGTATTTTATATGAACTGGCGTAGGCTATCACTCACCTCGTAAATTACGGTAATCTGTGGTGCATCACTATAAGGTGACCGGAAATAAGTAAAACACCAATAATTTATATAAGCAATTGTATTTTTCCCAAATACAAAAAAGGGTTAAAAAAAAAAGGAACATTCGATCGTTTGCACAACGGTCGAAAGCTCCCCCCTTTTTTTAACCCTTTTTATTGTATTTTGGAAAAATACAATCGCTCATATAAATCATTGTGGCTTTTTACTTATTAATGACGGTAATATTTACCGAGTTAATGTTGCCGTTGCATTGTATTTATAATGCATCAACATTATGTTAGTTTGCAACTTCTTGTTCACGATTTTACACTAAACGTGGAGTTGGGCTAGAAAACAATAACGAAGAAAAAACAATTATTACTCGTACTCGTCTCCCCTCAGCTTCGGCTGACTGACTTATCTAGCGTTGTTGGGGGACGGGGAGGAAGGGGGAGTATTAAGGCTTTCGGTATAGTAAGCAAATTTATATCGCATCTACGCGGACTTGACGCAATAATGAACATCAGTAGGTGTTGACGCGAACACACGCCCATAAACATACAACCAGACTGACAGTAAGGCAACATACGAAGACACAACACTGGGTATCAGACTGACAGTAAGGTAACATACGAAGACACAGCACAGGGTATCTTTCTTTGCGTTGATATTAGTAGTCAAACAAATATTTCTCATCTGGAAGTTATATCTGTTATAACAAGAGTACCTTCGCCTAAACACTGACGAACCAAGCTAAGTGAAATGCTTTCACTCCTTGTTTCTTAAAGCAAGTATCTTTCAAGTGCTTTCTCTGAGCTGCCTTTTCAAGCACATCTACTAGACATGGTTTCCTTTAGCCTAGTTCTTCAAGCAAATCTCCCCAAAATGCTTTCCTCTCAATGCTTCCTCAGATAAATACTCCCAACATGCTTCCCGTTTTTGGTGCTTCTTCAAACAAAGCTAACATGTCTTTTGCGCTGCTGCGTTATGCAAATACCCAAAAATGCTTCACTTTCGGTTCTTCAAGCCCATCTCCCGGACATGCTTTCATTTCAATGCTTTTTCAAGCTAATTCTCTCGAGTGCTTTCCTTCTGCTTTTTCTTCAAGCAAAAATAACCAACATGCTTCCCTTTTGGCGCCTCAAGGAAATCTCTAGGACATCCTTTCCTTTCAATGCTTTTTCAGGCTAATCTCCCAACATGACTCCATTTTACTGCTTCCTCAACCATAAATAACCAACATGCTTCTCTTCAGGTACTTTAAGAAAATCTACGTATACACGCTTTCCTTTCAATGCCTTTTCAGGGTAATCACCTGACATGCTTCCCTGTTGTTGTTTCTTCAGGCAAATGTCCCCATCATGCTTCCATTTCCCTAATTCCTCGTACATTATCTCCTCACCGTGCCTTCCTTTCTCTGCTTCTTCAAGCACATCTTATCATGTTCTCATTTCACTCTGGCTTCTTCTTCTTCTTCTTCTTGCCTTCCTTTCTCTGCTTCTTCAAGCAAATCTTCTCATTATGTTCTCAATTCAATCTGGCTCCTTCCTCTTCTGCTTCTTCTTCTTCTTCTCCTTCTTCTTCTTCTTCTTCTTCTTCTTCTTGCTCGCCCTATTTGCCGAAGGTGGCCATCAAAGCAGATAGAATGAAAACATGTGGCAGCTTTGGAGAAGTGAAGCTCTTAATTCAGGGAGTTTGCTCAGCAAACAAGGAGG
>JANJGK010000031.1:15093459-15116744 GCA_039081455.1 Macrobrachium rosenbergii
AGGCCTCGCCAGGAGTTACGACACATTAATTAGAGATGCGAAATTAAATAAACACAGCGTGGCATAACCGCTACCGACTATAATTGTATAGTGTGGAAAAATATTATTATATCCGAAGATATTTTTCGAGCGCCCCCACTTGGATATTTGACACTAACTGGAATCCATTAGCCTCCGGACCTTTGAGTTCAACAGGGCAGTATTTTATGAGAAAATGTGATACCTGGTATATTATGACAACCGGCCAAGATTTTTAAGAAAATGTGATACCCGGTGTTTTAACATAACCAGGCAATATCTTCAGGAAAATATGATACTCGGTGTTTTATGATAACCGGGTAATATTTCAGAGGAAACACGATGCGTAGTATTCTAGTACCGCATTAAAAAGTCTGGAATTGCACAAAAATGGTACTTCCTTATTCTAATTTTTGAGTAAGAGGTTGCATTTTTTATCCATCCTTCCTGAGGCCAAATGCAGGAAGACTAAGTAAAAAGTCTGCAATGCAAAGCTCTAGACAGTGAGCTCGTTTCTACACAATATTACAGCATTAACAGCCATGAAGTAACATGTGTTTCTGAAGATAAAACGCAGTGGCTCTGTATTTTCAAGATTTCTTTTGCCTCACGCTTTTTGTGTGTCTACCCGTACACCAAAGTAACAAACATCAATGATACGATTAATAACAAGAAATAAAAATTGGGAAGTTCTGTATGTGTGGAAAGTTCTGTTTATGTGTGTGTGTGTGAGAGAGAGAGAGAGAGAGAGAGAGAGAGAGAGAGAGAGAGAGAGAGAGAGAGAGAGAGAGAGAGAGAGAGAGAGAGAGAGAGAGAGAGAGTTACGAATATCTTACGAATGGTTGTCACCATCTGTGGAGACAAGGATTACCTCATCTAGGCCCTCAAGTTTCATGACTGATAACTCGCATCTAGTGTTTATTTCTTTCTTCTTCTCTGCCTCAACCCTGGCTACGACCTTCAACTGTCATATGACAACTAGGTACCTAATGCACTGCTTAGGTCAACAGAGGCACACAGGGATTCATGGAACGTGCCTAGTCGTCCTTCCTCGATCGATTCCAGAGAGAGAGAGAGAGAGAGAGAGAGAGAGAGAGAGAGAGAGAGAGAGAGAGAGAGAGAGAGAGAGTTGACTTTCATGCATTCCTACATATAAAATTTATAGCCTTGACTTTCAAGCATTCCTACATATAAAATTCATACCATTAACTTTCATGCATTCCTGCATATAAAACTTATAGCCTTGACTTTCATGCATTCCTACATATAAAATTTAAAGCCTGGACTTTCGTGCATTCCTACATATAAAATTTATAGCATTGACTTTCATGCATTCTACATATAAAATTTATAGCCTTGACTTTCATGCATTCCTACATATAAAACTTATAGCCTTGACTTTCATGCATTCCTACATATAAAATTTATAGCCTTGACTTTCGTGCATTCCTACACATAAAATTTATAGCACTGACTTTCATGCATTCCTACATACAAAACTTACAGCTTTTACTTTCATGCGTTCCTACAAATAAAATTTATAGTAATGACTTTCATGCATCCCTACATATAAAATTTTATAGCCTTGACTTTCGTGCATACCTACATATAAAAAATTATAGCATTGACTTTCATGCACTCCTACATACACAATTTACAGCATTGACTTTCATGCACTCCTACATATAAAAATTATAGCAATGACTTTCATGCATTCATACATATAAAATTTATAGCACTGACTTTCATGCATTCCTACAAATAAAATTTATAGCAATGACTTTCAAGCATCCCTACATATAAAATTTATAGCACCGACTTTCATGCACTCCTACAAATAAAACTTATAGCCTTGACTTTCATGCATTCCTACATATAAAATTTATAGCACTGACTTTCATGCATTCCTACATATAAAATCTATAGCCTTGACTCTCATGCATTCCTACATATAAAATTTATAGCATTGACTTTCATGCATTCCTACATATAAAATCTATAGCCTTGACTTTCATGCATTCCTACATATAAAATTTATAGCCTTGACTTTCATGCAATCCCACATGTAAAATTTATACATACACTTTCATTTACGTCCGAACATTATATAAAGAAACATAGTATTCATATTCTATCTCCTTATAAAGTAAGGTTTCCAATCGTATAAGAAGAGGAAGAGTGGGTGGAAGAGTAGGAGGAGGTAAAGAAATGTAATTCGTTCATAAATTTGAGAAAGCGGATGAGAAGGGTGAAGGGGTTTGGAGGCGGGGAAGGGGGGGGGGGGGTTTGAGAGGAGAGGGCAAGAAGTACAGAGACTAATAAGCAGTCTTTTGCTTAATGTGCTGCAAATTGACAGTGCAATTGCAGTAATGGCATGCAAGCTACGGCAATCTCCCCTGGCCTGTTGTGTAAACCACCTACAAAATGTGCATTTACCTTGATTGGATATCTGCATACATACATACCTTTATATATGTACGTGTATGTATGTACGTATGTATTTATATACATTTATATAAAAATACATATACATATACGTTTGTATATATGTACATATATATACATATACAAAATATACATACAATTTTTCTGAGTAGCCACAAACCTCAACATCTGGACATTATAATTATGTATTTTCTTGAGAGAATGGATCAGCTTCAAACATTCTCATGCAAAACTAGACTCGATTATTTTCTGTTCCATCATATAATTAGAATTAATCAACAACTTAGCAGCCGTCTAACTAATTGTACGATTATTTCTCTACCAATTTTCAAAACTGGACTATTATTCTGTACACATCTCTTACATTTTAATGCTGTCCAGTTCTGTCTTTCAATAATTTTGCAGTTTCATCAGTATGGGATTCGTCACATGAATTCACGGACTTGATATACACATCTTATTATCAGAATCATTATCTTATCAGAATCATTTGTCGTAAGCTTACAATGCATTATCTTTCTTAAACGCAGCATCACAAAAGTTATCAAGCAAATGAAGACTATCGTTCAAGTTATTAATATGGATTTCTGCCGTCAGTTTCATTATATTTTTCTCGACGCACTGTCCAATCCGTTCTTAACCCACCGTCCTGTGTGGTTTCCTAATAATCGGAAAACAGCGCCACCTGCATTGACTCCTGCATGATAAGGCGGCGTGCATCTGAGTGGTTGGCTCAAATTCGGCAGGCTTATGCCATCATTCTCGCAAAAATAATCACACACATGACTTCTATATCTCAGGATGCAGGATCAAATAGCTATCCCCTTTGAAACACAAGCTATTATCCAAGTACTGACGAATAGTTTCAAGATTTTTTCAATGACGGTTTTATCAAGACATTCCTAATCTAAATGTCTTTCTCGAGTGATTAAGCCTTCCCCCCTCTCAAATCCGCCCGCTCCTAAACTCCCATTCTCCTTGACATCTGATTCCAATCTCTATCCCATAAAACACGCCCATCCCCGCCCCTTCCTTATTTCATTCATCTACACCTGGGAAATGCAGGAAAAATAATTCATGTTGCGTCGAATATCCGTGATGCTATTTTCGGTTTTCCAGACACTCATTTTCCGTAACTCCGTCTGCTGAAATACAAACTCTTTTTTATGTTTATTTTTCAAAATTAATTTTTTTTTTTGTAATTTCAACCTAAGAACTAAGACAACACTCCATCTTTATCTTTCCATTCCCTAAGAGATCTGGAAAATGCGGCAAATATCCTCCTAAGAGATCTGGAAAATGCGGCAAATATCCTCCTAAGAGATCTGGAAAACGCGGCAAATATCCTCCTAAGAGATCTGGAAAATGCGGCAAATATCCTCCTAAGAGATCTGGAAAAACGCGGCAAATATCCTCCTAAGAGATCTGGAAAATGCGGCAAATATCCTCCTAAGAGATCTGGAAAATGCGGCAAATATCCTCCTAGGAGATCTGGAAAATGCGGCAAATATCCTCCTAGGAGATCTGGAAAATGTGGCAAATATCCTCCTAGGAGATCTGGAAAATGCGGCAAATATCCTCCTAGGAGATCTGGAAAATGCGGCAAATATCCTCCTAAGAGATCTGGAAAATGTGGCAAATATCCTCCTAAGAGATCTGGAAAATACGGCAATTATCCTCGCATTGAAAAGTATTTTTTTTAGAATGGAGACCTTATCTGAGTTTCTTTCGATTGCCTTCCCACAAATTGGCCACACCTCCCTCCACCCTACCTCCTTTCTCCCACCCCCCTCCCCAAGATTTCTGGGTATTGCAACATATATTCGCACAGGGAAGTTTATATTTTTTTTTCTCCAAATATAGACCTTTTCCAGTGCCTATTTGAATTAGCCCCCCCCCCCCCTCCCACCGCTATTCCCACTGCATGACTACAAAACACCAACTACCACCCACAACCTCTTGACCAAAGGGGGTGGGCGGGGGTGAGGCTAGCTCTTGCCGTTCCCCAAGGGGTCTGGGAAAAAGTCTGACACGCCCTCGGCGGGGAGATGGATTTGGGGAAGAAGTTCTGATCGACGTTAATTCCCGGTTGGTCCGGGGAGTGAATGCAGGTACCACCCACGAGAGAATCAATACGCCGCTTAACGATACAACCGCGACCCAGCGATTACTTTCCGATACAACCGCTTTCTTTTCTTTTCTCTCTCTCGTTTTTTTTTTCCGGGGTCCAGATCATACGATTCTGACGTGTGGTTGGCAGTAATTCCCTCTTTCTATAATTCTAGCATCTATCTGGCCTTTTAATTCCGACGTTTGTTTAGTAAGAAACCGGCCGGTTGTTTGGTTCTAACGCTGGCGCACCTTTCGTATCAAAACCAGTGTTTATTTCGCTTTGACACTGACGTGTATCGGTCCAAAATTGGGTGTTTATTTGGCTTTAACTCTCAAAATGATTTACGAAAAATATCTAGTTATCGTTGCGCTTTAAATTCCGATTTTTATTTAGCAAACGTCCTGGTGGCTGACTTCAATTTTTAAGTATATTTGATAATTAAACTGTTATATTTAGTATCAAATTAACAGCGTTGTCCTAGTGTTTTAATTCTAACATTTACGTGGTACCCAATCCGGGGTACCAATTGCACATTTATGGACATAAATTGACGTCTTTGCAGCTTCAGATCGACTCGGGTTAAATTCAGAGTCTATTTGTCTATTTGTTTACAAGTGTTCAAAACTGGAATCTGCTTCTCTTTAATACTAACATGTGAGTAGCGATACATATGGTGTTTATTTGCTGGTATTACTAGTACCTATAAACCTACAGATATGGAGTTTTGGAACTTGAATACAGTTGGCAAAAAACCTGCAGTCTATAAGGTAATGAGTCTCACGCTTATTTGAGAGTAAATCTGCCATATATTTACATACATTTCCTTAGTTATTCGGTTATCATTTTTCTACACAACTGCTATAACAATGGCTGTTTGTTTAAAACTCTCGGGGTCAATAACTGAATTGAACTGAATACAGAATTTACGCCAAAGGCCAAGCACTGGGACCTATGAAGTCACTCAGCGCTGAAACGGAAATTGACAGTAAAAGGACTGAAAGGTGTAAAAGGAGGAAAACCTCGCAGTTGCACTATGAATCAACTGTTAGGAGAGGGTGGAAAGTCAGATGGAAAAAAAGAGAATATGAAAGGAGGCACAGTAAAAGGAACGAAAGGGGTTGCAGCTAGGGGCCGAAGGCACGCTGCAAAGAACCTAAAGTGAACCACACGAGGTGCACTGACTGCACTACCCCCGTACGGGAGGGGGGGGGGATTCAATACTGACGTAATTCTCAGGCTTTTTCGCGTACAGTTCTGGCGTATGGCGGGCTGCTAATATGACGCCATTTATCCAACAGTTCTTAAATCAATTCTGTCAGTACTGAGGCGTTCTGATTCCCTCTGGAATTGCAACCAAACGACTTTAGTCCGTCTAGATAAGATTCTGAAAAATATTAGTCTATATATATCTTTGCCGCACTACAAACCTGACCTAGATATATCTAGCTAAATGCCTGATTCCATTTACCTATATTTACCCGCTACTGAAGTGGCAACTGTTTGGAGCTGTATATTATATTTTACTAATCTTAATTTTCATGTTTGAATATGAGCCCTCGAGGCCCGGTAAAGTGAATTTAAAATCATCAAAACATTTATTATTATTATTATTATTATTATTATTATTATTATTATTATTATTATTATTATTATTATTATTATTATTGTTGTTGTTGTTGTTGTTAAAATGTGCTGGGTCACTGAGGATATGCACCATATTCTGTAAATAATCAATTCTCTTCATAATTCTCAATGACCTAGCACACTTTGAAAAAACCAAAAAGATCCGCATAAATAACAGTTATTATTATTATTATTATTATTATTATTATTATTATTATTATTATTATTATTATTATTATTATTATCTAAAATGTTTCATCCTATCCCATTAGACAAGTCAAAAAGCCCATTAACTCCTTGTGCGAAAATGCACTAAAACAACGATAACACATACAGCAAAAAATAACGAAACAAACATACAAACTTAAACTTAAAAATAAATAACTTATGATGTATATGACAGTGAATAAATCAAAACAAATACCGTATGATAGACATGACGGTGAATAAATCACAATAAATAACCTACGATATACATGGCGGTGAATAAATCAAAATAAATAACATGCGGTATACGTGACGGTGAATAAATCAAAATGTATAACATATACGATATATATGACGGTGAAAAAATTAAAATAAATAAAATACGTTATACATGACGGTGAATGGATCAAAATAAATATCATTCGATATACATGACGGTGAATAAATCAAAATAAATAACATTCGATATACGTGACTGTAAATAAATCAAAATAAATAACATGCAATATACATGACGTTGAATGAATCAAAATAAATAACATGCGGTATACGTGACGGTGAATAAATCAAAATGCATAACATATACGATATAGGCTATATGATGGTGAATACATCAACATAAATAAAATACGTTATACATGACGGTGAATAAATCAAAATAAATAACATTCAATATACACAACGGTGAATAAATCACAATAAATAACATTCGATACACATAACGGTGAATAAATCACAATAAATAATATTCGATATACATGACGGTGAATAAATCAAAATAAATAACATGCGGTATACGTGACGGTGAATAAATCAAAATGCATAATATATACGATAGATATGACGGTGAATAAATCAAAATAAATAAAATACGTTATGCGTGACGGTGAATAAATCATAATAAATAACATTCGATATACATGACGTTGAATAAATCAAAATAAATAGCATGCGGTATACGTGACGGTGAATAAATCAAAATGTATAACGTATACGATATATATGACGGTGAATAAACCAAAATAAATAAAATACGTTATACATGACGGAGAATAGATCAAAATAAATAAAATACGTTATACATGACGGTTAATAAATCAAAATAAATAAAATATCGTTATACATGACGGCGAATTGATCAAAATAAATAAAATACGTTATACATGACGGTGAATAAATCAAAATAAATAAAATACGTTATACATGACGGTGAATAAATCAAAGTAAACATTCGATATACATGACGGTGAATAAATCAAAATAAATAACATTCGATATACATGACGGTGAATAAATAGAAATAAATAACATACGTTATGTATGACGGCGAATAAATCAAAATAAATAACATGCATTATACGCGACAGTGAATAAATCAAAATAACATTCGATATACATGACGGTGAATAAATCAAAATAAATAACATTCGATATACATGACGTAGAATAAATCACAAAGCACGACTCGCAACCGAGCGGAAAGAATAGAATGGCGCTTCTCATTTCCCCTTCCCTGTATTTTCTCGCGCCCTCATCCCCCAAAATACCCAGGTCCATTTCAGACCCCATGTCATTTCTTTGCTCTCTTGTCGCGAGGAATATTACTGGGTGATGGTAAGGACTTCGCGTATTAGGATTATATTTCCTAAGTCTGTCTAAGACTGAAGGCGCCCGATCATTTTCCTTAGTGTGAGGAATGAAATGAAGTTGACGGTACTAAATTATATGAAGTTAACGGCTTATATAATATGAAGTTAACGGCTTATATAGTAGCCTATGAAGTTTAACGACTTATATGAAGTTAACGGCTTATATAATATGAAGTTAACGACTTATAAAATATGAAGTTATTTTATATGAAGTTATATATATATGAAGTCATATAATTTGAAGTCAACGTTACTTAAATGATATGATAATATGAAGTTAACGGTACTTAAATATGATATGAAGTTAATGGTACTTGAATATATGAAATTAACGGTACTTTAATAATAATATGAAGTTAACGGTACTTGAATATTAACGGTACCTAAACAATATGAAGTTAACGGTACTTGAATAATTCCATAATATGAAGTTAAGAGGTACTTAAATATGATAATATGAAGGTAACGATATTTAAATATGATATGAAGTTGACGGTACTTAAATAGTTTGATATAAAGATGACGGTACTTAAATAATATGATAGGAAGTTGACGGCACTTAAATATTAAGATATGAAGTCGACGGTACTCAAATACGATTATATGAAGCTGACGGTACTTAATTATGATTATATGAAGCTGATGGTACTTGACATGATACGAAGCTACGGTACTTAAATAATATGATATGATGTTGACGGTGTTTAAATAATATGGTAATATGAAGTTGACGGTACTTAAATAATATGATATGAAGCTAACAGTACTTAATATGGTATGAAGTTAACGATACTTAAATATGATGTGAAGTTAACGGAACTTAAATAATATGATAATATGAAGGTAGCGGTACTTAAATATGATATGAAGTCATCGTATTTAAATAGCACGAAGTTAACTGTACTTTGTAGCTTTACAGGCAGTTGGCATCCCAAGAATTTTATTGGGCAGAATTGTGTCAGATATAAAAATTCCAAAATACGTAATACCTGATATGCAATAGATTCCATTTGGCAGACTTTCGTTAGCGATTGAGATTTGAATAAACGCTGGAAATGATATACTATTACTTTCACTGGAGAGACTTGTAAGAAAGAACAAACATTACTCCCTTGGGGAGCTTTGAATTAATTCCGTGACCAACTGAGGAAGAACGATCATTTGGCTAGCAGCCTCATTTATAAAATCAGTTGTAAGGTCCAGTGTGTGCGCGTGAGAAAGAGGCTGAAAATGAAATGAAGTCTTAGAGACAATATGGTGACCACAAACATTGGTTGTTTGGTTGTTTAATTCGTGCAAATGAACGCACCCAATCACAAAAATTCCGCAGTTTTTCTTTTCACGGAAAAATGGGCAACAAAATCGACACGTACTCAGAATTCAATAAAGTTGAAACAGACAGAAACTACAGAGCAGTCAAACATAAGTAACAAATTTCATAAAAAATAAAAATTATATATATATACTGTATATATATAACTAAAGCGACTGCTAGGTTGATTCAGTTGTACAAACCGGCGAAAAGAACCACCACGATTATCGACCTTAGGGAACTGGAATCTTTGAACGATTTGGAATTGTGTCAAGTTCACACAACCGGTAATCAATTCCTTACGAAAATACATACACATAAGGTCATGGTATTACATAGGTTAATGAATTATACTGCATCCAAAAAAAAAAAGTTTCCGTTTCCAAAAAAAAAAGTTTCCGTTAACCCAATCATAAATTCTTTGAAGGTGCAGGAGAGTTCAGAATATTAAAACTGAATAATATGTTTATATGTTACTTTTACTTCAAAAGTAGCTACCGGTCATGCTTAGCACGAGAGAGAGAGAGAGAGAGAGAGAGAGAGAGAGAGAGAGAGAGAGAGAGAGAGAGAGAGAGAGAGAGAGGTATTGGGCACTTTTTTGCAATGTAACATACGAACGCACATTTTATATATATATATATATATATATATATATATATATATATATATATATATATATATATATATATATATATAACATACATATATATTATACACACACACACACACACACACATATATATATATATATATATATATATATATATATATATATATATATATATATATATATATATATATATATATATATATACGCGCACACACAAGATCAAGAGAGAAGGATAGAGAGAGAAACAAATCCAAAAGCAGCCGAAAGCACGGGATCTAATTCACATCTCAGGCGAGCGATTTACAAGCATGACAGGGATGCCAGTGGGAGCATTACTCAGGGATCCCGGAGACTTAAGTAAATAGATTTTACCGAAGGTTAAAAAAGACGGTGCGGCGTTTGATTGCGATCTGGGCAACCGGAGCTAATGGCTACCTGCCAAACCTCTCTCTCTCTCTCTCTCTCTCTCTCTCTCTCTCTCTCTCTCTCTCTCTCTCTCTCTCTCTCTCTCTCTCTCTCTTCTTCCTCCTCCTCCTCCTCCTCCTACTCCTTGCCCAGCCTGGGCGAAGGAAGGGGCATCTGCAGGAGGAGGAGGAGGAGGAGGAGGTATGGGGGAGGGGAGTGGGAGGAGGTACGAAGGGGAAGGCAGGAAGGAGGAGGAAGAGGAGGGGGAGGTGGTAGTTGGGGAGGGGGAGGGGGAGGAGGTAGGAAGGGGAAGGGAAGAAGGAGGGAGAGGAGGGGGAAGGAGGGAGGAAGGAGGGAGGAAGGAGAAGAGGAGGGGGAAGGCGGGAGGAGGAGGAGGAGGAGGAGGAGGAGGAGGAGGAGGAGGGAGGAGGGAGGAGAGGAGGAGGAGGAGGGGGGGAAGGAAGGGAGGAAGGAGAGGAGGAGGGTAGGAGGAGGAGGAGGAGTAGACGGAAGGGGGACGGAGAGGCATGGACCAACATTCAGCAAGAAATGGAAGAACAAAAAGCAAATGATCCAGCGAGACTGACGGAGGAACCCACACACGACGTAGACGGTTTGTCTGACTGTCTGTCTGTCTGTCTGTCTGTTTACCCTTTTTTTTCTCATTTTTCATTTGACTTCTTTTATATGAAGGGTTGTCAAAGACTTCTCTTTTCATTTTTCGTTTTTTTTTTCTCTCTCTCTCTCTATCCACTCACGAAGGGTTACGAAACATTTGCTGTGGAATTATATACCGATTTGCTACACACACACACACACACACACATATGTATATATATATATATATATATATATATATATATATATATATATATATATATATATATATATATATATATATATATATATATATATATATATATATATAATTATACACACACACACACACGCGACCCACAATTCTTAGCAGATATCACACTTCCGACAACAAAAACCGAAGCACAACGTACAGCAGTCTTATCATTACAGCACCTAATATTATAAGACTGGTCCGTGTTTATAAAAGGAAAAAGGCAAACATCTGGCGGATACATCCACCAGCAAAACAAACAGGCATCAAATCATCCCAATTTGAAATCATCTAAAACTAAGTGACAAGTAAATTACAAACACGTCAATGCGACTTCAAATTTGGCCTCATTACGAGATATCTTCACAGCTAATTAGCCTTAACTGAACGTCTGTCATACTCTGGCAAAAAAACAAAGAAAAAGTATAAATATGAATTAAAATATAAATATGAATTAAACTTCGTGTCCTGGAACGCGTGGATCCGAGTGGGTATAGGAGGGTGTAAGGAGGATACCAGGAGGGTATGGGAGGGTATGGGAGGGTATAAGGAGGGTAAGAAGAGGGAATAAAAACAGTAAATGGTCGGTGGTGGGATGTGGAGATAAAAGGTTTAGTAAAGAAAAAAAAGGATGATTATTTGAGGTGCAGTTGCATGACAGAGGAGCAGATCATGTGCAGGCATACAAGAGGATGGATATGAGAGAGAGAGAGAGAGAGAGAGAGAGAGAGAGAGAGAGAGAGAGAGAGAGAGTTTGAAACCAACCACTGAATTAAATGTACTTAATAGTCCACTGATTGTTGGTGAAGTTGGAGAGAGAGAGAGAGAGAGAGAGAGAGAGAGAGAGAGAGAGAGAGAGAGAGAGAGAGAGAGAGAGAGAGAAGAGTAATAAAAATAAAAACAGAAGGGAGATGAACAAGAACCTTCGCTTTACAGAGGAGTAAGCGCTAAGGGAAAAGCAGATAAATAAATGTCAGAATACGGGTAAATGTTGAAGGAAGAGTTGATAAACAAATGTCAGAATAAAAGATGCAACTGGAGAGATGCTGTTTAATGCAAGCGAAGTCATGGGTCACTGGACAGAGTATTTTGAAGATCTGCTTAGTGCGGAGAGGAAGAACTGAATGACGCATGAGCGGAAATGGTTAGAGATTACTTACTTTTTTCTGGGCTGACAGGCTATATTTGCATTCATTATTACTTCAGCTTCTATCTTGCTCCTCATTGGCTGACGTATTTTAGTAACAGAAAGTAAATAAAACATTTCCTTTATACATTTCCAAATGCTGTATTATCGTGCTAATCACAAATGTCAATCTAACATCACCACCTTTCATAATAATGCAAAACTAACAACACAATAAAATCAACGACTGCACATTCCATCAGTGGATAAAGCAATCTGCAATAACGATTAACTTCAATGATATTTAACGTCAGCTCCAAAAGAGAAGGCTACAATAAGCCGTGGTTGCTTGCGGAAGTGACTGTCGATTACGCAAGGAGGAGAATTAAGAAGTTGAAGAATGGATAGACTCAAGTTGATGGGATTGCAAGTGAGATGTTGCGGTACAGCGGTGATATGTGTGATTGAGTGGCTGGCCCGGGGTTCGTAAAGTATGTTTGAAGGGTTCAAAAACTGGAAAGGTTCCAAAGGAATAGACGAGAAGAAGAATTACACCATGGCATAAGCTAATGGTGATTGAGACGATACTGGAAAACTTTGAGGGCCATATGTTACTTAGCATACCACGGGAAGTGTATACTCCAATACAAATCGTATGCTCCAATACAAACCGGAAAGTGGTATACTTAGTATACCATGGAAAGTGTTTGGTAGGATTTTGATAGAGAAAGTTGGACATACAAGATTGCTAGAAGAACAGCGAGTTTAGACAAGGGAGAAAATGTGTTACAAGCGTTTTTTTATGAAACAGTTAGATGAAAAGTACAATAGCAAAGGAAAAGAAGCTGTAAGCAGCTTAATGACCAAGAAAAGGCTTCAAAAGGGTATTGTGGAGGATGCTGAGAATGTATGGTACAGAACGAGTTGTTAAGAGACATCAAAAGTTTTAAGATGGAAGGCAAAGCGTGTGTTAGAATATGTAGTCAAGAAAGTGACTGGTTTGGTGTGTGTGTTGTATCTCAGTAGATATCCAGTATCTTTACGGAGAGAGTGACATGAGATATAGGTACAAGTAGTGTGATGAGACAACGAGTCATGAATGGTTGTTGTTTGCAAATGATTCAATACTGGCGAAGACCAAATGCAGAAGCTAGTAAAATAATCTGAGAGTATTTGACAGAAGAGAAGTTGAGAGTAAATGTGAGAACGATTAAGTACATGAAGATAAATGGAATAAAAGGGGAAGGAGTAATGATCGTTAATATGGATGGTGGAATAATAGAAATAATTGTTTCATAAGAGAGTCAGGGGTAAGGCAGATAAGGCTAGATAAACTGAAAGGCAAGTCACAGAATAAGTGAAGGAAGAAAGGTAGCAGGATGTGTGCAAAAGACTGGGACGACACTTCAATTGTGTATGGAAGCCAAAGCTGGAAAATATGAAGGGATTGTTGAGGTAATTTTGACTTCATGAAAGTTAGGTGTGAATGTTGAAAACTAATGAAACAAACAAAAGCTGACTCTGCTGAAATGAGCTGCTTTCAAGGTATATGCGGTATAAGAAGAACTGGAAAAGAACATGGGATAAATGTGGAGAAGCACAGAAATAGTAAAGGGCTAGCATAAGGAAAGGATGCATGAGTGGTTAACTAACGTGGATAGGACAATCGACAAAAGATTGGTGAAAAAACGTATGATTCAGTAGTATTAGAAGGCAGGAGCAGAAAATATAGAAATGCTTCGACAGATGATGTGTAAGGGGTTACTGAAAGGGCCTAACATCGACAAGGTGCTACAGAGCATATAATAAAGAGGTAAACAGCTTAGTTTGTGCAAGGGATTCTGACAAACAAAGCCGATGAACCTTCTGTAAAAGAAAATAAGGTAAATTTTCTAGATATTCCATATTCCAAAGTTCCACATCTAACGAAAAATTAAATGTTGAATTCTTGGCGTGGAGTGTATAGAAAAATCTTTAAACTTTAAATATATTATTTTTCTTATTTATATTCAAGAATACAATGTAAAATATAAGTCTTTTGTTTACTATGGCGATGGTTTGAACTATAGGCAATGATTTAATGGTAATAGGGTAATTTAAGAATTTGTTTGTTTACTATTGAGCCTGGATAGCTCTTGAAACTGACTGTGTGGCAGTTAAATGCGCTTTATGATTCTGCCTTGGAGTTTTCTGTTCAGCATCCAGCTCAATCCAGCCCAGAGTCCAGACTCCAGTCCAGAGCAGTGTTTTATCAAGCTCGTCTGGATATTTTGAAGATTCTACATTTTGGAAAGCTTCAAGTAAACATGGAGCAGTAAATTCCGGAGGAAGGCGACCCACGAAACACTGGCTTTATCATCTAGCCTGTATAGCATCTTGAAGACCAGCACCTCACGGAACGTTAAGTCAGTTGAGAGTTCTTATGCGGGCTCAACGAAACTGCTCTGCTCGTTTGATTGATTTGTGCGTACTGCGGCTTAGATCATGGTCGCTAACACGTCGATAAAAATTAAAGTGAAGGACTCGATCGCAATAATTACCATTTCAACTTGTGCCTGTTATTTATAAACTTTTAATATTTCGCTCTATTTAAGAAATTTTCCTACGTAATTGACATTTATTCTTTGCATAGCTAATTTTCATTTACGAAATAGACGTAATTACACAAAGCTACTTCTTTGATGAGGCTTGCTGAATTTCTTACTATTTACGTTAAATTTAATATCAAATTATTTTCCAACGATAAACTGGTTATTTCATGAGATATATTCTTAATTGTAGGTCCTTTACGTATGCTGAAATGAATTCCGTGGAAAGAATACACTCCGAGATACCATGGGTGATTTCCCCTCATGGCTGAGAAACGGCACCCAAACAAAACGTGTAATTTTAACTATCAAATTCACCAGTACCTGTGATTTGCTGTTTTTTTTTTTTTACCAGTAAAAACTAAGTTAGTTTTCTGTACAGGGGCGTCATCCATTATTAAGCAGTTAATGTATGACAACTATAGTAGCTTCTGTCTTTTTTTTTTTTTTTAACCACACTTTGTTAGGGGAAACTGCGTATTGCTAAAAAAAATCCAATATAACTTCATTCTCCGATTAAGTAAAATGGTGTCACTTCATTACTAAAATCCCTCAATTATATTTCATGAGGAAAATCTTGTACTCTGTATCAGGGAGTGATATAAAATGATTTTGTAATTTGCTTTTCACGGAAGTTTAGTAGACAATGACAGTGTGTTCAGGAAAGAATGGAGGTCTTTTTCATCTGCACTACATGCTACATAATTCCAAAAGGCTGTAGATATTCTCTCTCTCTCTCTCTCTCTCTCTCTCTCTCCTCTTCTCTCTCTCTCTCTCTCTCTCTCTCTCTCTCTCTCTCTCTCTCTCTCTCCAAATTCTATACCTTCCCACAAGCATGGCCTCCATCGTGGAAAAACACTGCCGCTTCCATAATTAAAACAATTCCATTAAAGGGAAAAGCAATGAGGATAAGTGTTAAGGTGGGTGACACTGCAATAAGAAAAACGTAATGAAAATCGTGTTTACTTAAAAGGTCAAAGGACCGCGAGAAGGGGCAAGTAAGTTTTGGGACTTGAAAGGTTACAGGAATATACCGGGCCGCGGTAAGACACAGCCTTATGGCCAGGATGATTTAAATTGCAGCACAGAGTAGGGTACATTTAACAGCATTCTTGAAAGGTACAAATACTTTTTAGTACTAGTGTACCTCGCCATTTGTAAGCTACAGCTTTGATAACTAAGATCATTAAATTTCGATACACAGCAAGGTTAATTCAAAGGCATTCTTGAAAGGTGTGAATACATTTTAAAACAACAGCTTTAATAACTACGATCATTAAAATTACGATACACAGAAAGGGCAATTCAATGGCATTCCTGAAAGGTGTGAATACATTTTAAAACAACTTTAATAACTACGATCATTAAAATTACGATACAAAGAAAGGGCAATTCAATGTATTCTTGAAAGGCTTGAATACATTTTAAAACAACAACTTTAATAACTATAATCATTAAAATTACGATACACAGCAAGGGCAATTCAATGGCATTCTTGAAAGGTGCAATATGTTTTATGAATTCACAGCTACATGAATATACCTCACCATAACTACGACACAACCACAATGACTGAAATTTTAACACTTTCTATAGCCAGGTTAATTCAACAGCATTCCTGTGAGATGTAAATTAGTAACTTGCCTGGTCTTAGGTGAGACACAACGCCTTAAGGCCTATGATAATTTAAACATAAGGCCTAAAATAATTCAAACAAGCAGAACATTGTAAATTCAACATGACAACAACAGGATCAAGATATTTTAAATACCTGAAAATGAAGAATCTAGTCGGCCACACACAGGTAACTTCTTATCTCACTAACTTGGTATGTCCTACCAGGTCTGACAAAGGACGGTAAATTCAACGGGGAATGAAATGAAACGGGTAAAAAATGCGCCGAAGTTTCATCGGCGCAATGGAGTTTTCTGCACAGCCCACAAACCATGAAACTCTCAGCCGCGGCCCATGAAACTCTCAGCCACGGCCCATGAAGCTCTCAGCGCGGTCCATGAAACGTTCAGCCGCGTCCGGTGGTGGCCTGTGTGGTTGGTACCTATAGCGGTGCCAGACGCACTATCATGGCTAACTTTAACCTTAAATAAAATAAAAACTACTGAGACTAGAGGGCTGCAATTTGGCATGTTAGATGATTGGAGGGTGGATGATCAGCAGACCACTTTGCAAGCCTTAGCCTCAGTGTTTTTAAGATCTGAGGGCGGACAGAAAAAGTGAGGGCGGACAGACAAAGCCATCTCAATAGTTTTCTTTTACAGAAAACTAAAAGGTTATCAATGAAGACGTCCAACCTCCCCCCCCCCCGGGAAAAAAAAGGCGATGCAAGTGATATCTGAATGCACAAGCAACAATTCAATGCAGATAAGATGATAAAAACCAGTTAGAGTTAGTGAGATATTATCGCACAAGGAAGGCCGATGCAAAGTAGCAAATGCCAAGAAAATGTTGAGCCAATCGTCGAAAACTAGTTAATCATTTTAAAATTGTGCCAATATACTTAATGCAAGCGTGTTAAACAGTCGACGAAAACTTTTTAAAAGTAATAGAGAAGCTGGTGCAAAAATTTCAAATATAATCAAAGCACATGAGTGTATTCACCATGCCGGTAACATGTTAAAATTAGCTGGAAACAAAACAAAAAATAAATAATCGAGATGAAATTCAATAAAAACCAGGGCAATATGAGTAAAATGGTCATGCAAAACGATGTCAACGAAACAAGCTCATGCCAATGCAATTTGGAAATCGCATGTAATTTGGTCTTGTAACACTGACGATGAAAAGAGCCCTGCCTGATTGAATACGACGCAAACAAGGCAATTTAGATTGGAAATGTTTTAACTTTTGAAAGTAATGTATATAATACATACATACATACATACATACACAAATATAAATCTATATATACATAATATATATATATATACAATATATATATATATTATATATATATATATATATATATATATATATATTACATACTGAGTGTGTGTGCGTGCGTGTGCGCACTTACCCTTACTAAAAAAGCACGAGAAAATGCCTATAACTTCGGTCATGACAACAACGGCAAATAAAAAAAATTCCCGGGGAGACATGATCTACTAATTAAAAGTAACCATGAAATTAAAGAACTTCCAAATAAGCCGCGGTGGGGAAAAGAAATCGCTAAAATAAGAACTGATAAAAGCAAAAAACAAATATTACGAAAAGAAGCGAATTCCATCTAAGACCTCCCAAGAAGAGAAAAGCACAGAGAGAGAGAGAGAGAGAGAGAGAGAGAGAGACGAGAGAGAGAGAGAGAGAAATATACCCAGATAAAATGACAATGTGTTACGACAGTAACTAGCAGCGTCATGCACCTGCCCAAATATTACAGGGGCCCCACGATATTGGAAGAGGCAACTACTTACGTACTGAGAGAGAGACGGCGCACTTAGATACATTTCCTCTTTTAAAAAAGAATTACATATTCTGAAACATTACCTGAAGAGATGACTGCGAAAGACATATCAACTATTTATCTGTCCCGATATACACATATTTAAGGGGGATATATCTTGATGATAATGATGAAGGATAAGACTTAATAATTACCATTTACTGAAAACAGGAACTACTATTTACTGAAAAATACTAGGCACTGGGAAATACTAATTACTGGACAATTTGACTTTTATGAAAAATAACTAAATTCTGTACACTATGAGAAAGATTTGATATAGAAAAGATTTCAATTTATGAAAAATACGACATAACGACCAATGTTATCTACAGAGAAATACTACGATGTGCGAAGATCACATACTGAGAAATAAGAAATTTTACTGAGAAATACTAGACACTGTGAAGTATTATGTACTGAGAAGTTTGACCGCTATGAGAATGACTATATGTACAGAGAAACTTTCCACTAAGAGAAAGACTATATAAATAAAATTATTTATGAGAAAGATAACATACGGCCCAGTGTTTCCTACACAGAAATACCACCATGTGAGAAAAATTACATATTGAGAAATACTAAGTGAAAAAAACTCACGGAGAACTACTGCTTGCTGAAAATGGCTAACTGAGAAATACTACTTACTGAAAAAAGACTGCATAATAAATATGACTTACTGAAAGAGACTTCATCATGAGACGTTGTACCTACTCAGAAAGACTTTATACTGAAAATTATTACCTTCTGAAAAAGATTACATGAGAAATAATATGTGCGGTGTATATACATACATACATATATATATATATATATATATATATATATATATATATATATATATATTATATATATATAACCTCTCCCAAACCCACTGAAGTATAAGTTAAACAAATAAAAAAAATCACCAGGAACTGATGGAAAGCTGAAAATAACACTTCATCACTGTCCACCAGTACGCCTGAGAAGATAAATCGAACTAGGAATTTGTTACTTAGTATTACGTCACCAGGCTGCTGTAAATAAGGCCCACTTATTAATGGAGCAACTTGGACTATACTCGCCTACCGTTATTAGGGCTGGCCGAATATAGCATCCTGCAATGTTTTCCAATTAAACTAGAGTTATGAGCAATGCTGGCCAGCTATACCCCATCCCGGAAGGGAGAGAGAGAGAGAGAGAGAGAGAGAGAGAGAGAGAGAGAGAGAGAAGAGAGAGAGAGAGAGAGAGAGAATGGATGTGTAGTAGTAGCTTGATATTTGATATTTATTTGGAACATTTCTCTCTCTCTCTCTCTCTCTCTCTCTCTCTCTCTCTCTCTCTCTCTCTCTCTCTCTCTCTCTCTCTCTCTCTCTCTCTCATATACATATATATATATGTATGTATGTATGTATGTATGTATGTATGTATGTATGTATGTATGGTATGTCTATGTGTGTGTATGTATGCATGTATGTGTATATATATATATATATACATCGTGTGTGTGTAGCTATAATAAACCATCAATCATCATGCCGATACTTCCACGTGTAAAGCATTTCACAAAACGCAATTGCAGGAGTACAAACGAATATTAGTAAACATAACATACATAAATTTAAGACTTGTTGGCGTTTTCTTCTAGCCACTGAAGACATGCCCTGATCCTCCAAGAGACCTCCTCAAAAACAGAGCGCCGTGAACCACCAAAATCTTTATACCTACTACATCATATTATTGCATAAACCACCCAGAAAAAATTCTCGTGCTCATAATAAATTCCATATTGGAATTCCCCAGTAGGAAATCCCTACACACAAAAAGCATATAACAAAGTTAATCAACAAATTTTCTAGGATGGCATCCCCATGAAAAAAAAAGTAAAAAAATACGCCGAAGTTTCTTCGGCGTAGTAGAGTTTTCTGTACAGCGTATAACGCTGTATGAAACTTCCAACCACAGCCATGAAACTTCAAGCCACGGCCCGGTGGTGGCCTGTGTTGTTGGTACCTATAGCGGTGCCGGAAGTACGATTATGGGTAACTTTAACCTTAAATCAAATCAAAACTACTGAGGCTAGAGAGCTGCAATTTGGTGTGTTTGATGATTGGAGGGTGGATGATCAACATACCAATTTGCAGCCCTCTAGCCTCAGCGGTTTGTAAGATCTGAGGGCGGACAGAAAACGTGCGGACGGACAGACAAAGCCATCCCAATAGTTTTCTTTTACAGAAAACTAAAATTTGAACACCAAGCCGGAATTCTCCGATACAGAACTCTTCAAAAATCCTTACAAAAACGTCACGAAGACCACCATGATCATTGGAAATGACATTCTATAATCTATATTAAGCCCATAAAAAAAAGCCAATACCCTCGAAATTCCCCTTACTAGCGTTTTCCAATAAATACTTCACAAAGATCCATACACCGAATACTACCCTAAAATGGGAAAACTGCACTTATCTGCAAAATTTTCGAATTGAGATATGCCACCTGTTGGGCTTGTGCAACACTAATACACAAGTTACTGCAGCTTCAGAATAACCCTTCCATGCTTTCCACGAGTATTTAGGGGGACCCATTTGAGTATCTGCAAAATCAGTAGTTAAGGCTAAGGGAGTGTCTACCATTTTTCTCTGTTTTGTATTTTGCAGATACTGCAGTCTTCCATTTTAGGGCAGAATAGTCCCATACAGAATTCTTCTGCCATCGCTTTCCGAAAGAGAAATAGGAATTTTCTTCTATAGAATTTACCCTTAATCGCGTCAAGAAACCACACACACACACAATCTGACTCCGAAAGCACATACCGGAGTTCTATTATACAGATCACCATTTCCACAAGCAACCCCACCCTTAAAAAAATAAGGAGAAATAAAACCTTGACTCTTCAAAACCACATATCAGAACTCTACCATACAGAAAGAGGTCCTCCCCTCCCCCCTCCCCCTCCCCTCCCTCCTGTAAACCCCTCTGCATGTCGCTTTCTCTTCATACGAGTATTAATTAGCAGGGAGTAAAAGGTTGAACAGGTAACAAGGACTAACTCTCCGGTGGTTCCTGCTTATCTCGTGTGTGTGCAGCCAGCCGGCTGTCTGACGCCTATCTGGACTCATCCAAATTTCATCCGACAAAACCCATTTCTCCACCTTCGTCCCCACCAAAAATTTTAAAAAATAAGACAGAGGTAATCATAATCATAATAACTATTTATTGACAAAAAAGTTACGTGGTTAAATTGATCGTTAATTTTATATTTATGAAATGTGGTTAAACTGATCATTCAATTTTATATTCATGAAAATAAGGTTAAACTGGTTAAACTGACTGTTAATTTTATATTAAAGGAAATGTTAAACTGATCATTAAATTAATATTTATTGAAATGCGTAAAAATAATTCTTAGATATATACACTCGTCGAAAGTGGAAAAGCGTAGAAAATAATTCTTAAGAGATATACACTCGTCGAAAGTAAGCACATATCTAAAAATTCAGATAACATAAGCTGCCTTTAAAACCAGAGAGAGAGAGAGAGAGAGAGAGAGAGAGAGAGAGAGAGAGAGAGAGCTATCTCAGCTCCATCCCAACCCTTATCCGACAAACCCATTTCGAACTCCCTCAACTGAAAAATATAAAACATAAGAGGAGAGAATTTCAATTTCGGGAACAAGGGCAATCTCTCCATGAGCTCCCAAGTGACGCCAAACTGGACCTAACCCACAAACTGCTGCACCCGGTAGAGCCTGCATTACTTCGCCCACTCGGACCCCAACCCAAAAACCGAAGGGGCGAAAGGTTCTGGCCTTGCGGGAGAAGAGACTTATCTTCCCTTTGACTGCAAGTTTCCTAAGTGATGTTTGAGGTACTAATGAGCCTCCGCCCCGGAGCAAAAAAGGCGAACACTCCGAGATAATTGCAAAGGCAAGACGCATCTCAGATAAGCTACGGTAAACGTGTACAAATACTTTTAACAACAATAAAGAGAATGTGCTTTAAAGCACCGTGAGCTGGGACGCTGAGCCCAATTTAAGGGGCAGTAACTGTTGGAAAACTGTTGCGATACAGTTAGGTCTGAGACTGGCTGCATTCACAGCGCAGAATAGCTGAGAGTGGCTGCATTCAAAGCGCTCAAAATGCTTATAGTTGAGAACACCGTACTCCTGTTGATAAAAATGCAAGATGGCCAAAGTACCACAGTTTGTTCAATTAAAACTTGGCCATATGAGTATTCCCCCCTCCCCCCACCCCCCCTAACGTTCCGGATTTGGGCAGACAGTTTTTGCAATAACGAGATGGAAACGTTTCTTAAAATAACCTTGGCAAATTACTTCTAAAGTATGAACAACAAGCAATTTTATCTATATAAATATCTGCATTGACTTCGTTACTCTTTCCATAAGATTTTAAATCAAATTTACCAAAATACTGCTACGTTTTTAACATATCTGATTGTGCATACACATAACCGAGAAACGATAAGTACTTCAATATATTATCAACAATTTTAAAGCAGAACAGAAGTTATGACCAAATACTTAGGATAATATCTTTTGAATTTTTATTACCCAAAGTTACAGACTGCAAAACCGTACCCCAAAAAATATAGTAAACGTATTTTTCCTTATCCTTGCTTAACGTTCTACCTCACTCCCTTCGCATCCTTGCTTCATAAACCCCTATCTTAACATTCTTCCTACCTCATCACCACTTCTTTATTTGTTAACCCTCCTTCCTCATCTCCTTCTTAACGTTCTAACCTCACTCCCTTCGCATCCTTGCTTCGTAAACCCCTATCTTACTTCTTCCTTAACATTCTTCCTCACTCATCACCACTTCCTTATTTATAACCTCCTTCCTCATTCCTTCTTAACGTTCTACCTCACTCCGTTCGCATC
>JANJGK010000031.1:15116844-15186844 GCA_039081455.1 Macrobrachium rosenbergii
GTCCTATATCGTTGCCAGACGTACGATTATGGTTCAATTTAACCTTAAATAAAATAAAAACTGCTGAAGCTAGAGGGCTGCAATTTGGTATGTTTGATGATTGAAGGGTGGATGGTCAGCGTACCAATTTGCAGCCCTCTAGCTTCACTAGTTTTTAAGATTAGAAGGCGGACAGACAAAGCGCGGACAGAAAACGTGCGGACGGACAGACAAAGCCGGCGCAATAGTTTTCTTTTACAGAAAACTAAAAACCAATAGTCTCGGAAATTCATTTCGGCTACCTCGCTTCATTCTGGTTTGGATTTACTTCGATGTTATTTTGATTTATATTTCCATAAACTCTCGGCTCTACGTCGATAACCGTAGCTGTTGCGAAGCCAGGTAACAGAAACCAATCAAAGCTATGCACAATGGCTTGTTACATAGACAGGTGTTGGTACTTTAAATATTAAATAAACTATTTCAACATCAGTTATATTATACTGAATTTTTGGAACATTTCTTAGGAGATCAGCTGTCTTTGCAAGTGCTCAAAAAACATTCACAGCTATTTGGTAGGTGTTAAAAGGTTCTACAAACTTAGAAAATGTATGCTATTATTGCAATGAAAATATAAGACACTGCCCACTCCACGACTGTCTCTGAAAACTGCGTAACAAAATTACGAACATTAACGCATTTAGCGTTGGCAGCTTAAGGTTTTGGTGCACTAGCTTATGTTCTGGTATCTGATGGCGTCCTTTCCCAAAAGTGGACAAAGTCGGTGACAAAATAAGTAGCATTTGACTATGAAGGCGGTGCCTTTTAAGCATTCCCCGAGACATCCTACAGCAATGTGCGCACAAAATAACCACCAATTGAATATAATGTTTAGGCCAAAGGCCAAGCGCTGGAACCTATGAGGTGATTCAGCACTGAAACGGAAATCGACAGTAAAACGGTTTGAAAGGTGCAACAGGAGGAAAACCTCGCAGTTGCACTATGAATCAATTGTTAGGAGAGGGTGGAAAGTAAGATGGAAGAAAGAGAATATGAAAGTAGGTACAGTAAAAGGAACGAAAGGGGTTGCAGCTAGGGGCCGAATGCAAGCTGCAAAGAGCCGAAGTAATGCCTACAGTGCACCACATGAGGTGCACTGACGGCCCCAACCCCCCCTACGAGAAAAATAAGCACCAAGAAACCGACACTGGTTAACGAATTGAAGTCTGGTCTATTCTCGATTGTGTGAAAGCACCAAGCTAAACTTGAGTGCTTGATTTCAACATCGAACCACTACAGACAAAAAAAAATATGGTCGAGTGATTTGATAACAGAAAACGTAGCCAGCCAAGCAAATGACATCAATAAGATTAGGTTGACCCTAACAGGATGAGGCTTAGTTCGAATACTCTCACAGGAACAAGAATATGAATCAATTCAAACAGATTCAGCGAATAAAATTTTCATCACAACAAACTATTCAAGATGAATACAATTTTTCACAGCAAACTATTCAAGACGAATACAATTATCATACAGAATAGATAGAATATAGGGTTTGGGCCAAAGGCCAAGCGCTGGAACCTATGAGGTCATTCAGCGCTGAAATGGAAATTGACAAGTAAAAAGGTTTGAAAGATGCAAACAGGAGGAAGCCCTCGCAGTTGCACTATGAATCAACTGTTGGGGGGGGAGGCTGAAAGGAAGGAAGATGGAAGAAAGGAAATGTGAATGGAGGTACAGTAAAAGGAATGAAAGGGGGTTGCAGCTAGGGGCAGAAGTGTCGCTGCAAAAGAACATAAAGTAATAATACCTACATTGCACAGCATGAGGTGCACTGACGGCACTATCCCACTACGGAGACAATTTTCATACAGTGATTTGTAACATTTAGAAAATCACTAGTACTGAACGGCGCATGGCGTTAATGCTGATTAATAAACGATACAGCAACTGTCACGAAAGCACATATCAAACAGGTGGCCACTGTTATTCATACAGTTATTTATTTACTTATTATTGAAGTTTTGAGAGAGCCAAGTTTTGGTAATAGTCACGGAAGCGCGGCGACGAAACTTATGAGAATGTTGACGCTTTCTGGAGAGAGAGAGAGAGAGAGAGAGAGAGAGAGAGAGAGAGAGAGAGAGAGAGAGAGAGAGAGAGAGAGAGAGAGAGAGAGAGAGAGACTTCTTATAGGCGTGGATTACCTGTCTAGTATAAGTAGACTTAAATATTTTGCTGAAGAAGTAACGAAGAAAGTGCTGTTGGTGTATTCTGAGGTTTCGACCCACAGTACTTTATACAGAGAGAGAGAGAGAGAGAGAGAGAGAGAGAGAGAGAGAGAGAGAGAGAGAGAGAGAGAGAGAGAGAGAGAGAGAGAGAGAGAAGCTTCTTACGGAGGAAGTAACGAAGAAAATGCTGTTGGTGTATTTTGACCCACGGTACTTAATACAGAGAGAGAGAGAGAGAGAGAGAGAGAGAGAGAGAGAGAGAGAGAGAGAGAGAGAGGAGAGAGAGAGAGAGAGAGGAGAAGAAGAAGAAAACGGGTGGGAAACAATCACAATGAAACGAAAGGGTTAAGTGGATCGTATATGATAGCACATAAAAGGTTTATACAATGTATAATGCTTGTGGATATAAGTACGTAGTGTTGAAACAGAAATCCATCGGCACTTGATGATAAACAATAAACACTTACGACACTTTTTTTTCTTTTTTGAACAAACACGTCCATATTCAATAACGACCAAAATCAAGATATCAATCACCGGGGCCCCAATGACGGCACACAACAATCACCTGCCAATCAGTCAAAGCAAAATGCGGGGCAATTTTACACTTGGAAACACAAAATGGAGACATAACTCCAGATCTCCACCCTCATAGACTCTTCAATTAAGCAAAGCGCCCCAGAGCTAATATATATATCGTAAATTACGCCGTAATATTCGGGCTTCGTTCCTCATTATCGACAATGGATGGCAGGAAAGCGTTCATCACGCGATTCGTGAAACGTTCGGGTCCTCGTATAAATCTATTTTCGACGGAGGAAATCGCACTGCGGCAGCAATTGATGGCTTTGCAAATTGGGGTGTTCCTCGTCGCCACCGCCGCCGCTGCCCCGGGATAATCCTAAACAGAGAGAGAGAGAGAGAGAGAGACACGCCATGAGAAGAGTCCTTGCAAAATGGCGGCTCGATACAGATCGAGATCTCAGGCGAGAGAAAATGAGTGACAGCATGGGGCAAAGCCGTCAAAAACGGCGAGATATAAATAATAACTGGTAACAACATCAAAGTGAGCTAAAATTATACAGAAATAAAAAACAGCGAGAGATATAAAAAAATAGACTATCTGGTTGCAAAATTACCGAGAACTAACTCCATACAGAAAAGCGAAGAAGCATCGATAACAGCAAAGACTAAACTGAAGAAGCAGCATCTGTGAGAGCAATCATTAGGTGGCAATGAGCGAAATTATCAAGGGGAACATGAACCAGGTATACCGAAGAGCGGAATCTCTTGAAGTAGCAAGGAATCAGTGAAAATTATCTATCTAAAGTACTGGAATGGGAAAAGAACTAGATAGCTAAGGTAGAAGCATCGAAAACACGACGCAGAACAGAGGCATCAAACAACCAAAGCCTGCACTGAAGAAGACTGGGGCATCGAAGACGGTAGGTACAAGGTACCAAGGAACGGAAACATTTACTCAATAAACACTACACAGCGACAGGCAGAAACACCTACAGAATGAGACAGGAAACAATAATTTGAAATACCGACGACAGCAAAGGAAGGACGATGTTAACGATCAAAAGTACTATACAGCGAGCAGTAGGAGCATCAGACAAACCCAGAGGGCTCAATATTGAGGGTGCAGAGAACACTGACAAGTACAATAACTAGCAAACAAGGGGCATAAAAACTGAAGGCCCAGATAATGAGAGAAGGGAGCATCAAAGACAGCAGAGACTACAAAACATGGGCAGAAGCGTCAAAGACAGCAAAACCTAGACAAAGACAGCAAGAACATTTTTGAAATTCAAAAATGACACCTATCGTACTGTTGAAGAGTCTTCAGTGAAGAAGGGGTCTTCAGTGAGGATTTTGGAGCCAATAGGAAGGCGGTGTCATTTTCTGAATCTAGAGCATAGTATGATCATCAAAGCAACTATATACTAAGGGAACAAGCACCAGATAGCAAGGTATAAATGCAGTAGTGCCTAAGTATTAAGTGTCAACGCCATAAGAAAGCTTAAAGGACATTTGTATTATAATTGGGTATATTGGTTTCAATTACTTTTTTTACTTCAAAAAGCTAGCAACAATAGGGTCAACAGCGAGCTTACAACAAAGGGCACCTTCGCCATCTCTACAGCACACGTACCTAGCCTTTCTTTTTATATAAAGGCTGGTTCGTCTTGTAAAAGGCTAAATCAAACATCTAATCTCACTCATGTTCTCATTTTGACTTTTGCAAAAAGAGGTTCAGCAGATAAAGTAAATTCTAAACCTATCACTTTTAACCTATTTCTGTGTTTTATAACAACGTTTGTATAAACATCACTTTGACAGCGATTTCTAAAAACTATTGGGAAGGCTATCATCTGTTCCTAATCTGTGTAACGACTTTCAGATTTCACGGATTCATCTGGAGCTATTAGGGAGTAATGAAGTGGAGATGAAGTTATTGTACTTCCAACACCAATTCCTGTCCACCGTCACCCACAACCCGCGTTCGACTACCTTAACCTCTAAAATTCCTCAACTTGCGTTTCTAAACCTAAAAACCTAAGACTCATGCTTTCTTCCATCCAGTGGAACATTCCGTTCAATTCAATTTGATCCCTTTCAATGAAGAAGCAAATCTAGTTTTTTACTCATAATGAGAGTAATTAGAGTAAGCCAAATACCACTTCCAATTAAAAGATCAATTCATGGTTCACTTTTCTGAGGAACAGCTGACGGGCTATCCTAACCCTGAGAGAAAATGTCAAGGATATCAAAAGACGGCCTACCAATTAAGACAAAGCAACTTCCCAGAACAAGAAAAACTAAGAAATTAGGGAATCGAAGGGGGAGGGAATGTAGTCAACAAAATAATCCCAAAACTCAAAGTATCTCGTCCATAGTATTACCAACGTCACTTTCTTTGAAAGATTTAAACGGTCTATCGCTTCCAAAGCGCAAATAATGATGGACGCGGACCCTTGGGGAGACCAGCGATCATTATTACTACGTAATGATTACAACTGCAAAAAATAAAATTGAAGATTTACGACAGTGATAGGTAACCAATACATCATCTAATACATCACGACGTGGGGAATTACTACAAATGTTTATCTTCCATTTGGTGAAATAATAATGCTCGAAATGACTCATTAAAAGTATACCGAGACTTATGGCTTCTCCGTGCAGTCATGAAGGAGACTCGGCTGTAATAAAGACAGCACTGGCGGCTTCGTTAGCCCTTCAGGCTCTGATGAGTTTACTGATAAAGTTTTTTTTACAGTCGGCTGCCTTAATGGCATTATCGAGGGCAAGCACTGGTACACATGCAGTATACACCTTTAGCATGATTGATGTATTGCTACGACGCCGGTCTCTCAATCGAGTACGTGAATCAACACTGGGTATGGCCAGTGCTTGGAGTGGTGATCAAGTAGCATGGATGGAAACTAACCAAAATTAGTGTCAACGCTCTGAAAATGGCAAGAGACGTTGCAGGCCTCTTATGAGAAGCAGACTTCAACTGCTGCCCAACAGGGCATTCCTTGCAGATTAAATCATTATTAATACATTAAGTATAACACTGACTCAATTACCGCACGCAAACCACAACAGTGAAAGCTTAACAGTGAGTTATATATTATATATATATATATATATATATATATATATATATATATATATATATATATATATATATATATATATATATATATATATATATATATATATATATATATATATATATATAATGCATACATATATATATTTTATGTATATATAATATACTGTATATAAAGTATATATAACATATATATTTAATATATATATATATATATATATATATATATATATATATATATATATATATATATATATATATATATATATATATATAGTGGGGGAAAAATTCACTCTTGAAAACGCTCAACTGATACACAGTACATACACAATATATGTTGTGGGCTACAATCACAGTAATAAAGCTAATCAAATTACAATGATAATTCTCACCTTAATATCAGTCCGTATGAAATTCTGCAGATTCTTATTAACCTTTAGCCTGATGAATAACAGGTTTTTTTTTTTAATGAAGCGGTTTTTCTGTGCCCATCGCCTTCTGGAAAAACAAAAGCATTTATGTATCGATGAAATTTTTTCTATTATGCATACTAAAAAAATTAATTTTTCAATGTATACTATTCTACTGTATTATGGACAATCAAGTTTAAATACAGTACATACTTAGAAAATAACATAAATCTTCATCTACTGAGAGAGAGAGAGAGAGAGAGAGAATTTTACTAAAAAAATCATTCTACCAACGTACACTAGTCTCTTAAGGCTACTAGTTTACGTAAGGTATAAAAGAATACTGAAACATCTTGACCTAATATAAGAGAGAGAGAGAGAGAGAGAGAGAGAGAGAGAGAGGAGAGAGAGAGAGAGAGAGAGAGAGAGAGAGAGAGAGAGAGAGAGAATTTTACTAAAAAAATCCTTCTACCAACGTACACTAGTCTCTTAAGGCTACTATAAGGTATAAAAGAATACTGAAACATCTTGACCTAATATAAGAGAGAGAGAGAGAGAGAGAGAGAGAGAGAGAGAGAGAGAGAGAGAGAGAGAGAGAGAGAGAGAGAGAATTTCTCGAACAAAATAAATTTTAAAGACACTGCAATGTCATATTGTATTGTCCCAAATAGAAAGTCAGCTTACACACACTGCAACTGTAAATTGCAAAATCGATTACCTTGAAGCAACCCTATCTTTCTCTAAATTATTCAAGGACACGCACGAACACATACAGGAGTTGTTACAGACAACTGGTTTTACAATCTTGGAAGGAAGTAATAAACTGAACTGAATTGATTACAGAATTCAGGCCAAAGGCCAAGCACTGGAACCTAAGAGGTCACTCAGCACTGAAACGGAAATTGGCAGTTAAAAGGTTATAAAGGTGTAACAGGAGGAAACCCTCGCAGTAGCACTATGAATCAATTGTTAGGAGAGAGTGAAAAGCAAGATGGAAGAAAGAGAATATGAAAGGAGGTACAGTAAAAGGAACGATGGGGGTTGAAGCTCGGGGCGGCAGGCATGCTGCAAAGAACCTGAAGTAATGCCTGCAGTGCGTCGCATGAGGTGCACTGACAGCACCACCCCACCTACAGGTCTAATAACTTGAAATACAATAATAAATACCTACTGTCACCGTAGCTCACTGAAGGTCAACACCAAGAGAGAACACGGTCAATCCAACGTCGACTCCTTTGAGCTGAATCCCGAGATGAACGAAGAATGCGCATTACCTGAACTTCGAAAAAAAAAAAAAAAAAAAAAAAGCATTATTCTTCTGACACAGGTTTCATGTTTTTATTCAGATATGGCCTTTAATTTCTGGTAATTACTGGGTTTTAGTGCAAGACTGCTATCAATTCTTTTAACATTCAAGTTAAAATTAAATTTTTTTAATGAATTTCTCAAGCCTTACGAACAGTGCAACAGAATTTATCTTTAATTCTTAAGTCTTATGAAAAGTGCAACAGAATTTAACCTTTAATTCCTAAGTCTTACTAAAAGCGCAACAGCATTTAATATTTGAATGACGTTTAATGAAAAATACTCGAATGATACAATAGCTATAGAAAGAAAGACTTCAACCCCTAATTGCCATTTCGTTGGAAATAATAAATAAAAGCTACTGGCAATTTCACTTCTCATTTACGGCCTTGATAAATGATTTCTTTCCCATTAATTATATCGGCATTTAGCCTTCTAAAACTATATAACTTACAGCTGAAGATCCTCAACTAAGAACTTCTTTAATTTGCCATTATTTCATATAAAAACAAAAAGCTGAGCTCACTGCGAGAATGTCAATCATATAAATATAATAAAGCGGAGTTATTATATAAATCATAATGACAAAAAGAGAGTCTAACAACACTGACTTCAATTTTTTACTATGAAAAGCTGACATATAAAGTGCCGTTCTAAATACTTGAAACATATTAAATAAAACTGGAGGGACTATTTTAACCTAAGAAATGCTGTATCGTCAAATCAAGGCAAAATGGCATAAAGGGATGGCATTTGACTGAAGGCAAATCACACATACTAAAACAGGATGGAACTTACCTCTCATTCTTCCAATGTGCAGATGGATGATCTTGAAGTCTTGATCCTTCAGCGGGTGAAAGCATTGAACTATGTTCAGTTCAGTGTCTGAAATGTTATGGTCACTCTTGCCAGCTAACCTATCCTAAGGCAAAACGGCCTAACCTATAGCCTACTCTGAAATACTAATGGTAACTAACCAAGCTAAGGCCCCACTAGACTAACCTGTGCTAAAGCTTATCTGTATTTACCCACACTAATTTAAACGCAGTTATAAGCAAATCTCTTCTAAATTACCCAAAGTTCAATGAAACGAAAAGCCAAAGCGCCATTAGCTTTAAGATGACTGTTTTCAAAATACACTAAAAGCCGAATTTACTTTAACCCCTAAAGTTGAAAATGCCAAAGCGCCATTAACTTCAAGAAGAAACTTTCTCAAGTTATGCCAAAATCCCAATTTAATTCAACCCCAAAGCCACACGAAACAAATCAAAGGCGTCTTGAAAAATATAAATATTCTTGTAACACTTAAGCCAAAATTTTCAAGTAATATTCATCATATTAATTTCTCATCTTCAAATTGATTATTGCTAGGTTTGCTACCGCTAAAAGGTATTCTGTATCATTAGGTTAGGCTACAAAACTAATAAATTTAGCCTTTGGTAAGGTTAGGTCAACGAACATCGTTCATATTCCACCTCTGATGGAGTTATTACAGGTTAGGTTCACCAACGTTGGTTGGAAAAAAATACCGTTCATATCTCACTTCTAATAAGTTTGGTTAGGTTCAAAATGATAGTCAAAAAAACTGTTAGCATTTCAACTTTCGTAAGGCTAGGGTAAGTTCAACGTCAAAGGTTAAAATTATCCACGAAAATCTTGATTTTGGTTAAGTTAGGTTAGGCTTGATAATGATGGCCAAAAACGTTCACTGATATTTCAGCCTCGGCATGGTTTGGTTTGGTTAGGTTAGGTTAGGCTCAACAACAGTCATCGGAAAAAGGCAGACTTCATTTTGAAGATGAGAAATCAATATAATGAATTGCTATCAATTTTATTCACAGAAAACTTAGGAGGCAAACCAGACGCTGCACAAATTAACAAATTTAAGAATTATATAAGTAAACAGTACTAATATTTTAAAAGCCAAAAGTGTCAATTACAAGCCAAAAGCAGCTAGTACAAGCCAAGAGCAGCAACTAAAAGCCTAGAGCAGCAATTACAAGCGGAGTGCTAATTACAAGCCAAGAGCGCCGATAACAGGGCAAAAAATGCTAATAACCTGAATATCAATTGAGCTAATTGCAACCAGTGGTTATCACTCTGAAAAGTTTATGAATTATTATTTACATACAATAAAAACAGTGAATGCCTACATTTATATATTCACTTAGGTTAGGCTAACATTTTTTTATAACCTTAATCGGGTTACAATAAGTTAGGTTAGGTTAACACCGTCATTAAACAGATAAAATTAACGACAATGTACACAGTGATATATTGATTCCATAGTACACCGAATGTACTGTAAAACCTACCTGCTGAATTTGGGACTTACCTGTCGACAAGGTAGCATACCTGAAAAGACGAGAAATATTCCTGTAAATCTCCGTTAACATTCAGTGTGGTTAAATGAACAGTTTATAAAGGACAGACAAGTCCAGTCTGTTCCCCGAGACTGACACAATATTACAACACCTTTCTGTGTAGAGTGTTAGTAAAAAAATATTCTGTCTAGCACCACTGGAGTTGTCAAGGGTTTATAAGACTAACAACGTTAATTTAATCATGTTCACGTACAATCAGATGATTTTATAAAGTAAAAAACTGATCAGAAATGGGAGTGGTTTAGGTTGGTGTGACCACAGAAACTTGGCAGATTCAAAATATTCAGCTGATCCCATTTTAATTAGCAAAACCACAAGGTTTATAAAGCTTGCTTAATAGAATGCATTATGTTTCTTGAAAGATGGAATTCAAAATTAATCTAAGCAGAAGAGAGGTAATGAAGACAGAATATGCAACAGGGGAAAAAATAACAATACATGGAGTTACGATTATCAAGACTAAATCTTTCAAATTTCTGGGACCAATGGTAACCAGTGCAGCTTATCTAAAGTTAGAATTTAGTGAAAGGCAAAAAATGATCAAATAAAACAATGGGCAAGCTGAATAACATTAAAACTTAAATAGTGAGAAACTGCATATTAAATGGAGATTATTAAAAAGACTAGCACGGTCTGCATTGCTATAGGGCCAAGAATCTTTGCATGACAATGAAACTATATCTAAAAGACTTTGCTGATTTGAAAATATGAAAATATAGCTTTAAAAAAACATTACCAGTCAGATGACTGGACAGAGTTAGAAATAACTACAGGGAAACTACAGAAGTCACAAAATATGTAGTTATGATAATGGTGAAAGGAAGATGAAGATGGCTTGGACATGTCCCTCACAAAACCCCTGGGAGAATAGTATGTGATAGTGTCACCTCGGTTCCTGTGGCCACCAAAGGAGTTAGGAGACCCAAGCATACTTGGATGAGAGCTATGAGTAATGAGGCTCGAGGTGAGTGGAGATTTGTGAAAGACAAAACACACATAAGACTGATTTGGGACATGTCACAAGGGATCTTAGCGTCATATGGTTTTGTAGGCAACAATAATGATTTATACATACATATATATATATATTATATATATATATATATATATATATATATATATATATATGTGTGTGTGTGTGTGTGTGTGTGTGTGTATAACATGAATGTGTGTGTGTGTGTGAGAGAGAGAGAGAGAGAGAGAGAGAGCCATTTACCTGCAAAGTCACAGCCAAACACATATTCTCAGTTCTTCTTTGCTCACCATAGCCTTCCTAACAATGATTAATCTTACATGTAAAAGTAAAATGTATTAAAAACATGTGCACATATAACATATGAAAAAAGTGTACATACAAGATGTAGACAAAAAACGTGCATAAAGCATTCTCAATGAGAGAGAGAGAGAGAGAGAGAGAGAGAGAGAGAGAGAGAGAGAGAGAGAGAGAGAGAGAGAGAGAGAGAGAGAGAGAGAGAAACACAGACTAACACATCTAGATCAAATATGTGACAGCTTACCTCATCGTTCCTAGTTGAAAGCCATCCATTACTCCCTTCTCAAGCAAACTGTTCAAAGTCTGCCTGGGAGTCAATGACGTCACGCAATCACGAAAGTACACTAATCAAATATATGTCTCAAAATCGCGCACACCTGAAAAAATGGCTATAATTAGTTGGGGATAACATTACAAGGAAATTTGACCGTAAAATGTTGCGTAGCCTAGGCCTATTTGTACTTACACACAGACATCCGCTTCGCTGTGGAGTACAGCGATTCCGAATAGGCTGATTCACATTACACCATCACGTCACCGACACATCACGTCACGTCACCGTCCCACACTATCCATCACAATCCAGTTCAGTTCGTGCCCAACCTCAGCGACTCATAGATTTGTAAGAAAGTTGCATAAGCACCGTCACGTCACGTCAAAATATTCTTTCCAAGAAAACGCGTCCAGATGTGACGGTGGATGCCGTGTGCTTTACGATGACGTGACGTGATGATGTGAACAAGTCCATTTGGTTACATGTAAGAAATTCTCACGTACTTGAACGTGACGTGATGTTATAATGTGATACAGCCTTAAAAGTGCTCAAATAAATAAGGGCTGCAATTAGTTTTCGGTAGTATTACCATGAAATACGACCACGTATTTACATACAGGCCTAGGCTAAAGCGTATCACCTTCGAATAAAGCTTTAAGAAATCCAATAACCGTGACTTCAAAATTGCTCTGAAATTTCGTAGGGAAATAACAGTCGAGGAATTTTATATAAAAAAAATGTAAAGGGAATGAAATCATAGGAACCAGTAATCTGAGTTGCAAATTGTCTATGGAAATCAGGTTAATAATACTAACTTGTTTATATCAAAACATATTACATCAACACAAATCTTTTCACGGCTTCATTAATGTTATACTAATAGTCATCGTTCCCAAAATTTAAATAACTGAAACGGACCAAGCCTAAAAAAGCCATTAACTTCCCAAGTAAGTTCATCATGGAACAAAGAAAAAACTTATAGGCCTAAAGCGAAACCAACGACCTAAATATACATGAACATTATCAGCAATATACGTCAGAAAGAGTAAGGCGATGGCGCGTATTACAACCGCTCTTGAGGTTTCAAGCTTCAGCCTCAATAAACGTATATTCGTTCGTCTGTCAGTATAATGGAACTCCCCCATAATATTCACAATATGAGGTCACAAACCAGTTAACCCCGTTTAATGGGGTTAAACGGGTCACTGACCTTCGAGGTCGGGAGTTGGGTGGGTCATCGGCAAAACATTAACTGTCTACGAAGGTGAGGGAGGGGATAAGGAAGGTTTGCAATGAAAAACCAAGTTATTTCATAATATTTGAAGTGTTTTGGGAGGAACGGGATTGCATATTAAAACCACAAAATCGAAAAATATATTCATTCAATACGACTGAATATGAGCTGACCCATGATTCGACACGAAAAAAAATTCTCAAAAGTTCTCTCAAGAAATTCCCAAATATCCAAATATTGTCTTTCGGAATCTCAGTTCCCTATTACAATTCCGGATTTCGGAAATAAACTTTATTTCGGATTAGATAATCAATTTTTCATCTGATTATCAACCCGGTATCGTTCAGTCTTGATCCACCCCCTGCCATGGAGAAAACAAAAGAACGAAAAAAAAAATATATATAGTGGTGGCGCCTTGCCTTAGAAGCATGAGTAAATGAATAATGAACTTTAGACTGTCAAGCCAAGCACTGGGTCACATACAACCATTCAATGCTCAAAACAGTAAAATGTGGGAGTTGGAGCGGTTGGAAAGCAAGACAAAGAGATTCATAAAATAAATGAGAAGACATACAGAGATGAAACCCTAAAGGTTCACTAAGCAGTAATAATTGGAGAGGTTGGACAGCAAGAAATTTTCAGTCTCAAACTATTATAAAACACAAACACCCACGAGAGAGGAAAGGAAAAGCATGTCTCTGAAGGTAACAATGTTATCTCCACTTGTGAAATCTTCGAGAATGTAATCTCCATTCCACTTGTATATACCTAAATCCTTCTCATCACCACCATTGTTATATTATTAACAATAATATATACCACACTTTCACGTCAAAAAGACCTCATAGGCTATAAACTTGCAATTCATGCTTCAGCATAATACAACACCCTTATGCAAGATAAGGGAAAACAAATGGAAAAGAAACATAATAAAATCCAAGCATAATACATAAATGAACAAATTCCAACAAAAGAAAATAATGTAATAAACAGCAGCTGATACTATATATATCAGAAAGAGAGAACGATGATGACAGTACCACAGTTTCATGGCAAATGGAATTCACAACTCAGTCTTTGGTACTGTACCTGTAGGGTACTGCATTTTCCCAGTGGAAGCTGGTTGCATACCGTTCCTGGTTTAACAGGACTAACCATACAATACTAAGCACCTGGTTAAGCTAAGTAAGTTTACTTCACTACAGCAAATAACCAGGCAATCCTACTTGATTTTTTATGCGGCTATTACGCACCACTAAAGTTCCCTCGAGCTAACAGCTTGGAAACTGTTTGCAAACAACGTTTCCTGTCCAGACCTCAACTGCCGTCAGGATGTCTGTTGGTGCAGTAGCCTCTGTATTTTGCTTGGCAGTTTTAATTCACTCGAGGAGGGACAAGAAAAAGGAAAAGAGATTGGGGGGGGGAAGCTTTAGAAAAAAGGGGCCCGTCATGCTGACTTGCTACAGGCGGAACTGAAAATAGATCGAACATATGTACCTGTGCATATGTAAATATGAATATGTACATATGTATATGCACATACCGGTGTGTATACAATAGCGGATCCAGGGGGGGTGGCACCTGGGCACGTGCCCCACCCCCGCCCCCCCATGGAAAATAACAAAATAATAATATTGAAGATTTGGTTAATAATGACAAATGAGAAATATAAAAATAGGAAAAAATAAAAATCTATTATAGAAATTATATATATATATATATATATATATATATATATATATATATATATATATATATATATATATGTATGTATGTATATGTATGTATGTATGTAAATATGAAAATTGATGCCCCCTTGAAATTTTTCTGGATCCAATAGTGCTGGTAGGGAGTATATGGTGCTCTCAGACAACCACGCCTCTATGATTGGTTTGGTAAATAATTCTTTTTGTAGGAAAACCTACAGCTTTAATACAATTAAGCATTTCCCTCATGCATTTCTTGGTACTGTACATTCATGTTACATTCCTAAATTCATTCCAATTTTTTTTTTTTTGCTTGGGTACTACCCTAGCCTAACCCCACCTACAATTTCCACAACCTAATTTGCAGCTGGGATGCCAAAGCCTACCTTACCTAAAGATAAAACACACATCTTTGTGCACACCCAGTGAATCTGACAAAGCATAATCCTATCTCTAAGAGATGTGATTATATCTCAATATACTATATTCAGCAACTTTTAACAAGGATGGATGAAATAAGCCTGACGAACTTGCAAAAAATAGTTAAAGAAATGCATATGATTAAAGGGTAAACGTCTGATACTGAGCCAACACTAAGACACTGCCTTCACCTAATTTTTCTTAAAATGAAATTACAGTTAAAGATAGGTCAGGTGACTTAGCTACTCTATCTCACTCCTTGGTCATACTGGTCTACTAGAAGTAAAAAAGGATGATTTAATACTCCTAATATTGCTTTCCACCACTAACAGGTTAGGATGTGGTGTTCCTGTGACAAGTAAGACTTTGTCAGAGATGGTTACAGTAAGATAAATGTGCTTAATAATGAGGCCAAATGCATTTTCACAGTACTACAATATTTCCACACATTGCAGAACACTTATTGAGATGCCTGTCTGCCTATGTTACAACTGCAGCATTTACATGGGGTACCTTTAAATATACTTATGACTATTTGGCTACAATTTCAATTCCAGATAAAACTTTTCTTGCTGTCTGAAATAAACAGTGCTATATTGCAACTTTTTCTGACTGATGTAGTGCATAGTTCCTGTATTATGAAATGGTGCTGCAGCTAAACTTTATATTTAGTTCTAGGTATATAAATTTAACATTTTTCTCTCTTAATACAATAATTTTTAAACAATTTGTTCTTTTTTTAAATACATGAAATACATGCACTCCCACTACTTCCAGTAGTAACTGTAGTACTCTCCAAATTTGTAAGAATTTCACCCTTTCAGTATCAAGTCATATTTGGCACTTGGCCCGTCCTTGTGAACACTTTTTACATCTCTCTTTGTTCCCCAAATTCATCTTCAGCACATCTCTTATTCAAGTCCAAAGGATAAATGCATATACACTATTTGGCGTTATTGTGCATATCAAAATAGGGAACGCAGACAAACTACTGCGAAACTACAGTTATGGCAGCCTATAATGGCTACATGCACTTGACAAATATGAAGCTATGGAAGGTAAAAAAAAGTCAACATCTGATGACTGTGCAAAAGTACAATGCTAAATGTGTCAACATCTGATGACTGTGCAAAAGTACAATGCTAAATGTATCAGCCCAGCGACCAAGCAGGATGTGGCACCCTAGGTTAGATTAAATTGGGATGTATCCCAACAAATATATAAATGAACTTTTTAGCGAGCATTAAGGGGATCCAAGAAAGCAACCGAGGTTAGGTTAGGATGCATCCATGTCAATAAACCTGCCAAACTTTTCAGTGATAGTTAAGGGAGTTCTAGAGGGGTGAAGGCCCCAAGGTAGGGCGTAATGTCCTAGGTTATGTTAGGATGTCGTCTCATAAGTACCATTGGCTATTTTACTGCTTTTTAATTCATCTCTCTCTCTCTCAGTGATTTCTGGTATTACTCAAGTTAAGTACACTTCTTCATTCTACTGCCACTTTTCGCTTCATTGGGCTTTCCCATAAAAAACTATTGGTTTCCCAATAGAAAAACAAATCTGTTTCACTTGCTGTTTTCGTTTCAATGTTTGATGTATGGGTATATTAGGGGGCTATATCAATCAGCTCAGTGGTCTGGTATACTAAGGTATACTTAACTTTGGTATCTGCAAAAACAACTGCTGGCCACTATAAATGACTACAAAAAAATATTGGTAATACTAAGATACTGTAATTCCTAACCAACACTATTTTCAATGACAGGAAATACTAAAGAATGGCCCGTTTGGTATTTTTTCAAATGGGAACACAAGGGGTGTGGGAATAACAAGTTAGATACCTACCAATAAAAATATGAAGGCTGGCATACTTTCCCAACTCAAATGTTATCATTTTTTTGCAAGTGTTCATTAGGGATGTTCTTGGGCACTAGCCAAAATGGGGAGGTACTAGACGCGCTAAGCGCATAGTGGTTAGGTTAGGTTAGGTTATGATGCATCCCTGTATTTAGCTATAAGACTTTTATGGCACTATGTCAGGTTAGGTAGGGCCCAGGTTATGGCCTGACAACCAAGGTCAGGTTAGCATGCAACCCTATGACTGTTCCTTCTAAATTTTCAGGCTATAGACAGTTTTTGTTGAATTTTGTTGTTGATACAAAAGAAATATATATTTTTTTACTTTTTATAAAGTGATTCATAAATTTCCTATCTTTCTGACTGAAATATAGCCTAGCTCTCTTACAGTATTTAGGTTAGAAATGCATAATACTAAAGATAAATGGTCAGAGAAATATAAGATGCGTGTATTTCACTATGAATCGAAGTATCACAGTATTACAGTAAGAAAAACGGTATTTCTGAGCAAAAGCTCTGCACATCCTATTACCTTGGAAATTTATTTTTCCTATACTTTTAGTGTTGCTGATGAACGAGGTGGTGGTGTTTATTGACGGTCAATTATTATCCTCATATCTACCCAACATGCTGGGGGACCCTTTGGCTGGAGGAATACTGTGGGAGAAAGACCGGACTGCCATGATGTTCTTATGGAATGGTTCTGCGCATGAGCAAGTCATTAGGGAGCCATATGTTTCAGAAGGGACTGGCTTAGGAAACCTATTACAAAAGGAACTATACTAACCTAATTGTACCCTTTTCAGCAAAAACTCCCCTATAACACTGCGCATGCTCGATAGCATTCCAGGATGGCCAGCATACAACTTCTGAGGTTAATTATAGGTTAATTAGAGTCGACCGACAAAAAAAATGGGAAACTCTTGATAAGCAACCAAAATATTATAGGAAAAATCAATATCCAAAGTAATACCCCATGTGGGGCTATTGCTTAGTTCTACCATAAAAATTTTGAAAATGTTAGCCTAAGTAAATGAAAAATGGCTAATCATTTATACATTTTACCAAAGCTAGGCCTAGGCTAGTGCTACAACAATGGCCTATCTAGTCAAATTGGTGCAACCAAAAAGTAAGGAACTATAGAAACACGAAAATACAGCTCCAATTTACAAAAATACAATAATTAGACAAAATTAGGGGTTGAATGCAACACTGCAGTTAGGGTTCGGGTTAATCAGTGCATTAGAATTCTTGGGCCTAGGCTACACCTTATCCTCCCACATGTATTGTTTTGAACTTGTGCAACAGAAATGCGTAACAAGTGATAAAATCATTTAAAGTAACCCAAAATCACTGCAGCATATACAGAGACATACAAATTAAAAGTTTAAAGGGAGATTTAATCATGGCGGGGTGAGGCAGAACGTCCCTTTAAATGACCTTTAAATGTCCGACCACTGGTCGAGTAAACCGGAAATTCGTACATATACATATAATTAAAAGGGTTTATCCCAAGATTTGCTTAACTTACAGCCTTCTAGTAGCAGACTGTATTAACTACGACACAAAAAGCCATCAGTTAATTCGTTATTATGGTTAAATAGTCATGACAATAGGCCTAGGCTTAGCCCCTGGGAACACACCAATAAGCTACAAATTAAGTATAACACAAGGGCTGTATTACGTTTATATATCAACCCACCTGAACAATGCAATAACTCCTGGACAGCTTAAAGCTCCTACTACCAAACTTTTGAAGTCATACAGCTTTTTATACCTATAAACAGAAGAAAATCTCACGGACAACAACGATCCTGACACCAAGCAAGTTTAGGTGACTTCAACCGAGGGTTGCTTGAAAGTCCCACTCCCAAAACAGAGTTGCCAACGTCCATTTTCTACCGAAGATCCCCACAAAAATTGTGAAAAGTCCCTGAGTCCCTTAGTTCGATGTCCCTATGCCTGCCCCAGCATAAACTAAGGTCTTCAACAGCAAATACTTATAAAATACTTTTCTTTATTTAAGGGCTCAGTAATTTTAAAAAGTCCCTACGTGTCCTTAAGTTAAATGTCCCTGTGCCTGCCTTAACATAAACTAGAGTCTTCAACAGCAAATATATACGTATAATATACTTCTAGGGGCTCAATAATTTTAAAAAGTCCCTACGTGTCCCTAAGTTCGATGTCCCTTGCCTATGCCTGCCCCACCATAAACTAAAATCTTCAACAACAAGTAAGTATAATAAGCCTTTTTTTTTCAAGGGGTAAATAATACAATGTTTTTATGCCGTCAACGTCAGGTAAAAACTGAACGCGAACTCAATATAGGGCTATTGTAAATGTTGTGTATAATAATAAAAAAAAAAAGATGCTGAACATTTCTGCTACCAGATATCGGAAAGAACGATACTTTGTTTCAGTTTGCATTCAGTTCTGCTCATTCCTCAGAATGAGCAGCAGTGAATTCATAATTAAAACTATGAACATTTTATATTTACATTTCACGTTCAGAATCTGCACACCTTTACACTATGATGGGGGTTACAAAATCAGGTCGATATTCAACATCCCATGGTCAATTTTCTTTCATAATCAGCACACAAAACCCCTCGAGATTCAGTAACGTCCTGTCAGTGGGGAATATAACGGCTAATATAAATTTATTTCAAAAGTCGGCCATAATGCTTAATTCTCATTACAGCGTTTATAACTGTCATGAAACGGGGATATGAAATGTTTAGAATTATACCACTACGTAACCATCTCTTCATTTAAGCCACTGATGTTATCTGTGACAAACCCTTTGCAGAAAATGTTCATACAAGGTTTCAAGGGGAGTTTGTTCATTTGTGATTATTGACAGATGCCCTTCAGTTATCTGTGATTAAGTTCTTTTTTTTTTTTTTTTGCAAAATGGTCAAATAACACTGACGGTTGTCTGCCTCTCGATAATTCACGTAGTTTAGGAGCTAAGAAATTGAAAAAATACCGATAAAACACACACACATTATATATATATATATATATATATATATATATATATATATATATATATATATATATATATATATATATATAGATAAGCACTCCCATAAGTGATTAGTATAGAACAGCACTCCCTTATGGGAACAAGTATATTTTTTTTTACTTTTATTGAGAAAATTTATATAGTTTTTTACATAGTTATCTTTTATACAAATATATTTTTTATATTATATAAATATATATTTTTTAGTTGTCACAATGTGGCTAATAAATCATTTACATCTACATAGATAAGTCATCTACATAAATGCTACTCCCATTTCTCGAGATGAACATATTCTCTAGCAAAGGATAAATGACATTTATCTTCAAGTGCTTTTAACAAGTATAGTTAAACACTCCGGATAGTGCTGAAATATTTTTTCAACCTTAAACGCATTATATTGTTTAAAATTTTTATTATTGGCTCAAAAAATATACAAATTTAAAATGATGTAGTGTCATAATTATGACATAAACGTCCTTAAAATGAATACTTGAGTAACAAATTATATCTGAAATTCAAATTTAAACCTATCTGACATGCATTAACAACATATAAAGAATTTAATCAAAACAATATTGAGTTGCAATCGTTCTACAGAATCTAGGAACGTTTTGGTTTCTTTCTTTCCACTAAATTCATCCAAGTAAGAGTTTAAAAATTCTCTACTACATCCTACCATCCGTTTTATTCGTAATGTGTGTTTAATTCTAGTAACACTCAGCTGTTTGTGTATGAATACTAGTAGTTCTGTCAACAAAATTTAAGGAATGGTTAACAGTATAGTGAGCAAATCCTACTGGTCCTTTTTGAATGTTGCAATATGTTGGCATCACTAGTTTTCTGTTCCAGCAATGCGCGAGTCGACTATCTCCATATAACCACTAGCTGGTGACGAAGATGGATCAACAATCCCAAATACCCACAAAGGTTTCCGGTGGGCACTTCCCCTATAGTGTCTTGGTTTATGGCTAAAGCAAGACTCATCGATTTGCACTGCTATCCATGGCCCACCAAGCTTGATAGTTTTTTTTTTAAATGTTTCTCACAAATTTTACGAAAGAAACTGAACATATCAATAACTGTCACTTTGGAAACATTCAATAACTGTGTGGTTTGCAACACATTAAATTCCTGGCACCAGTAAGAATACGCTTTATCCATTTCTGCAAATTAAGTTTTGAGCGATGAAAAACGAATCTCTACGGTTGGATTCGCAGTGCTTATATTTACTACATTCTTTAACTTGGCACTTCCAGACGTATTTATCTTGAATTGAAGAGCGTTTGGTCAAGTTCATGAAAACTTTACGTTGAGAGCACTTTAGTTCTCTTCTCAGAAGATTCTGGTGCTTCGTCCAGTTAATTGCAAGAAGCGGGTCTTCTTCAACCAACAATGCTTTAATAATTCGTTCATATAGAGAACGGTCCATGTTTGGGTGACGTCAATAAACGAGATCTATTTCTAAGAAAAAGTACAATGTTGAATCTCGTGACTTGCACCTTTTCCCCAAATAAGCACTTGTCACTTCTTTAACAATCAAAACCTAGCAAGAAATAGCTTAACGACCAAAAGAGAAAACCAGCATTGGTTGATTTAACGAGGAAATACTGGAATAATCGAGTATAGTTTAGCACTCCCTAATTTGAGCAAGTAGTGATAAGCACTCCTTGATTTCTAAATGCTTAGCACTCCCTAATTTGAGCAAATAAAGATAAGCACTCCTTGATTTCTAAATGTTTAGCACTCCATAATTTGAGCAAGTAAAGATAAGCACTTCTTGATTTCTAAGGAGTGCTTATCTTTACTTGACCCAAATTTTCTTTAACGAAATAAAACGAAAATTTACAGCTGATAGGGTAGAAACGACTGGTTGCAGATGTACGATAACGGCCATTTTTCGAAGTACCAGTTTTGTTGACAAAGTGGTGGTGGTTAATCTCGCCAAAAAGTATATTTTTAGCGAATTTTTCCCATTTAAAAGTGCAGTTTGCCACAAAACGTAGAAGGATGCTCTCTGAATGCATAGAGAAACGGTAGGTGATACTATCATCTTAAAAGGAAGGGTGAAAAATTGAATAATCAGCTTTATTTTGGGAAAGCAATTTTCACCATTTTATCCTGTCTAACCTAGGCAGGTTTTGTTTCTTGTTTGCAATGGGTATGAATGTATTACTTTTGGTCAAGTATGAGCGAACATTTACTGAAAAAGGCAGTCTGTAGGCTTAATGACTCAGGCTATTCAGTCCAGGGATGAGTATGTACAGATACAATGAAAGACGTCAGATCCTTTTACTGCGCAGTCGCAAAGGTCGGCTCTCGTGCCAGGTCAAACCACGTGTCATCACTGTGTTGAACTTCGTGAAGTACAGTTTTTATTGAATTATTGTCATGTTTTAAAGGTTTTTTGAAGTTTCAGGTTGATGAAGAATATGTAAAATGAATTGGCATTATAGCCTAGGCTATGTTCGTGCATGGGAGTCAAAGAAGGGAAGATAACATCAGGCTATATATATAAATATAATATATATATATATATATATATATATATATATATATATATATATATATATATATATATGTATATATATATATATATATATATATATATATATATATATATATATATATATTAGGGATAATTATATATGTACACACACACACACATATATATATATATATATATATATATATATATATATATATATATATATATATATATATATATATATATATATATATATATATATATATGTGTGTGTGTGTGTGTGTGTGTGTGTGTGTGTGTGTGTGTGTGTGTGTGTGAAAAGAAAGATAATTTACAAAGCTCTCAAAATTTATATATATATATATACATATATAATACATACAGATATATATAATATATATATATATATATATATATATATATAATATATATATATAATATATATACAATATGCAGTGCATATATAACCTATAATATGTAATTATGGAACTTTGTGGAGGATGTGGTAGAACTAAGCCGGCTGTCCGCTAGGCTATGGCAGTTGACGTTTTTCTATAGAACTTTACCTGCTGAACAAGAATTTAAAGTAATATTTTTTCACTCAGCTGTAAGCTGCAAATTATCTTAGAACTGGTGTGGTAAAACCCTTTTGAGAATAACTAACAGTAAGGGGGACCTGTTGGGAATTTGGGGATTTTGGTGGGGTAAATAGCTTGGGAAAAGGTTTGGGTACCTTATTGTTGTATTTCCTGTTATAAATGTCATTTGGAACAGAAAAACAAGTGTAAAAAGAAGGGCGAATAAATGCTTAGTGAGGGCTGTTCCAAAGGCACTTTTCATTCATTACTAGTACTACTGATTCGAAGCCTTAACACGCATGCGCTAGCTTTCGGTTCACCAATCAGCAGCTGCCGGTTTTTTGCGCTTAGCGAGAGCTACGAGATACTGGCAATTGACGTTTTCCTGAGTTATTTTACTTGCTGAACAAGAATTTAAAGTAATTACCTCTTGCCAGAACATACAAGCTTGCCAGGAATCTTTAAAAATGCAGATAAGGCGCGCAGCGCTGTTCTGCCACGGCGACCTGTAGAGGCCACCCAAGTTGAAAGCGGAAATGGTAATGTTTTGTTTCCCGTTCACAAAAGCTTCGAATAGTGTGCAGTGGAGCTAGACTATGGCAATTGACATGTTTCTATGTTATTTTACTTGCTTTACAAGAGTTTAAGGTAATATTTTGCCAGTTGGCTGCTGCTAAACTGTAATTTACCCTTGAGCTGTGTGCGACCCACTGGTACAGACGTGCAGTTTTCAAGGGTCGGTTACATTTTAGTTACAGCCGACCAACAAAATATTATTTTAAATTACTGTTCAGCAGGTAAAATAACATAGGAAAACGTCAATTGCCATAGGCTAGCTCACGGCGGACGGCCGGCTTAGAATTACTGAGGATGCAATCTGTCTTTAGGCTAGGAGCCATCACTCTTGTGCCTAGTCCTTATACTGTAATGCTTAACATTGCCATGGCAAAGTAAAGTAGCTCATAGTAACGGTGACTGTATACCTTAACCTAACCTAACTTAGGTTCAGAGTACACTACGCAAGATTTATGCATCCTTGACAATATGTATATCCCAGTCTAACTTAGTGTAGGCTGTGTACACTATGCAAGACTTATGCAGCCTTGTTTGATGATTATCAGATGATATTGGTCCTTTAACAAAAGATCAATCTGTTAACGTTTTTTGTTAGTGCCAGTTATATTATTTGTACAGTTCATTGGGTTATGTATTTCCTACTTCTGTGACATTGAATGAACTATAATGAGATTTTGATATTTCATACTGGACATACTGGTGAAGCTTTAGTTTTATTTAATATAAAAGCAAAAGCGAAGTGAATAGTAAAGTTTGTTGACATTTAATCCTAAGCTAAAACTAAAGTAACCCCCCCGTGATTATTTGCACTGATATCTGCCTGGGTGTGTGAATACGTCCTTGGGTACAGCAATAGTGACAAGATTAGCCTAGGGTATGCTACACCCAGGCTACCCTGAGCCCCAGTGTAGTGCTGGGTAGCCTATGGAATAGTACACTAAAGAAAATTATGTAGGATCATAAGTAATATTAATTGTTTATGCTGTCTTTTTATGATAAGTAGCCTATATATTACATGCTAAAGTACCAACAAATTTGACACTTGAGCAAGCACAATTTGTTGATCAAGAGCTTTGTCTTGGTAGCCTAGCCTGCCCAAACTATCTGTATTTTTGATCAGGTATCTGTCTGTGAACACAAGGTACCAAAAGGTGTTTTATTACTCTATATGTAATGTATGTGTATTTATAATAAATGCTGTGTATGTACAAGTGTATCCAGAAAATGAAAATTCAGTAACTAGATTGTCAGTAATGTTGGCAGATGCAAGTGTGATGTTGCCACACTTGATGTTTTCTACACTTCCCTATTGTTTACATTTTCTGTGAGTTCTGTTAAATATGCACAATACTGTATTTATGATATTGTAGGCAAAAACACCATAAACCAATCATATGTACAGTACTATACTGCACACCTGAGCAATTGACTGAAGAATGCTGGTTCAGAGTGTCAGTTCATCACAGCCCACACCCAACACCCATGATTTACCCTTTTCTTCCCCAACTACTTCCTCATGAATAAGCCAGTTGACATTCGTCAGTAAGCCACTTGAACTTGGTACATGACATTTTCAGTGGGCCAATCAACATGCATACTTACCCCAACTAGTTTGCATGGCTGAACAGACAGGTTGATTTTCACTGCACATCTGTCTGTATCTTAGCAATTTTATTGGTACTTTTGCCATGTTTACACATGCACAGGTTCACTTTGAGGAAGGTGTCAGGGGTGTAGTTAGGATAGGGGGAGTGTGGATAACTGAGGTATTATGACTGGACTCGTGTTATTTGGTCATGATGCTACCTTGAATATAAATAAATTCACTGTCTTATTGCCATACTTTTGGTCAGACATTTGCTAAAAATTTCTCATCAGTTTTCATGGTAGCATGTTGGTAAGCCACAAATTAGATTCTGGAAAGTCATCAACAAGTCAGTTTTGTTTTACTGCAGTTATATTTTTTTATATTTTTAAGTTGAAGAAATCCAGAAATTAAGAAGCCACATTGTAGTCTTTAAAACACTTAAATGTCCTTCTGTTATACATATATCATCGTGAAAAGAACTTCGATGCTTTTTGACTGGCCTATATTTAGGGTAGAAATCATGATTTTAATTTGATTTAAAGGATTTGTGCTTCAATCAGTTTTTTCAGCTGATTCTTATATAAACATTTTTTTAGGTGGTGTGTACAATACCATTGTGTACTCAAGAAGTGTCCATCTAAGAAATGTATCTTCAAATACAGTCACCCTTCCCATAAGGAGAGACTGGAATTGTCACCACTGGCAGTCTAAGGTAAGTACTGTACACATATTACAGGTTTTAGTATATCCATGTGTATTTTTTGTGTGTGACGCCAGGTAAGTTGTCAGTAAATCAATGGGGATGTTGTATACATCATGTGCAGTGGGGAGCTATATTTTTGTTGTGAAACTTACCCTCTATCATTAGCTTTATCTGCAACTACTTGGTGCAGGTTTGAAAAGTGTTAAAACTGAAACAGTCATTAATGAATGCTACCAATAGTTACTCCCCCACATAAGACAGCAAATGCTTTGGTTGTTCATCTTTTGTCGGAGAACACAGCCAGCCGTTCTGACAAGTGCTCTAAAATTTGTGTTTTTTCTTGGTTAACAATTTGATTGTATGGATTTTGGTGTGTAATTGGCAATATGGATTCTTCTTCTCTATTTCGCCTACGGATATCTGTTAGATTTTGTAAGGTAAGGGGTTGCAAGACCAGATTGGGCAATTGACGTACACATGCAGGAACTTTCATGGATCGTCGATAGGTGGTTTGCAATTCTGACAACCTTCGTGATCATTGCAGTGATTGGTCTAGTGGAGAGATAGAGATGATAAATTGCTGAATTAGAAGAGAAAGATAGACTTAGGACGGAGTAAACAGAGCAGCCTTAGATGTAGGTTTTCTTTAGAGTTACACCTGGTCAAGAAGATAGAGATAAGTCTGTAGTTTCTTTTCTAGTAGATACAAATCTTTGTACACCCAAATGGCAGCTCAGGGTAGTGGGCTAGATTTAATGATAGTAGATATTGACTCGGTTATATCTGGAATTGAATTTTTTGTAACTACTGAGTTTTGTTTTGAATGTGTCCAGTGCATTGGCAGGGACATTTTCCCATCGTTCCTTTAGTCATTCCGCAGATGCAGCCTTGTCTGTCCCCTCAGCATCCCCTGCTGACAGACCTGATAGTCCTGGAGTTTCCAGACGAGGACTAACATTCCAGGATGTTCAAGGACTGTGTCCTCTGTCTCCTGCCTCTGCTTTCGGTCCTCTGTGGACAGAGTTAGATCATGGACGCATAAGGACAGTTATAATAGGTCTAGTTCCTGTGAATGACCCCGTTGTCCCATGGTTATTTTAGTGATTTGTCCAAGCCAGATAACTGATTGCAATCCATTGAGAGTGCTACTGTTGCGTGGCACCTGCAGCTGTTCCTATAGGAGCTTTAAAGTAAACTGTTTCAAGCTATTTAACTGTGCATGTAACACAAGCAGTGTAGTGTGCCCACAACTGTGTTTGTGGAATGAGAGCTAAGGAACCAGGCAGGAGATGTATTAGGTAAGGTTAAGTGTGCTCATTCAATATCCAATTTTGTATCCTGTAGGCCTTGCTGAGGCCACACTCCTAGCGATCCCTATCCGGGTTCTTCCTGTAGTCTTCCCTTGCAAGATGATTCAGTATTCGCTTGGAGGCATTTGCCTGACATCTTACGTTCGCCAGGCAGCAGGCGCTCGCTAGGAAGCAGGCACTTGCTGGGAAGCAGGTGCTCGCCAGAAAGCAGGCATTCGTCAGAAAGCAGGTGTTCGCCGGAAAGCAGACGCTCGCCTTGCATTGGAAGCTCTCTTGGCAGCTGGCGCTCACCTGCCATCAGACACATGCTTTACAGCAGGCGCTTGCCTGACACTAAATGCTTCCTTACCGTTAGTTATGGGTAGCCTCGATTGGGTGTGTGAACACATTTGTTTTACACACACTCCTTCCTTTCTCAGGCATTCTCTTTGACTTTTGCTGCCTGCCTCGTAAGACAGTACTATTTTCACCTGCTTCTCGGAGAAGTAGGACCTTCTATTGTAGGTCCTGCTCTTCTCAGACGTCGTGCTTCCAGTCTTGGTCTTGTTCTTTGTTGTATTAGGCATTTTCTTCTACCAAGTTCTACATTGCGGACTCCTTGGGCTGCTTGCTAGTCTCTGAGGCAGGATTCAAGTGATCTTGAGCATCTTTTAGGCGATCTTGAGTCCTTTTTAGGTGTTCTTGGTCGTGAGTCTCTTTTAGGCGTTCTTGGTTGTCTTTTCAGTGCTGAGGTTTGGCGTATTCACCTGTTAGTCAAGCAGATACTTCTTTGATTGCTAATGTCTCAGTAGCAGAGCAGACTCGAGTATCTTCCCCTCAGCCAAGTTTTTTGAGGTTGGCTCCAGGATTTTCAGTTTTGCCTCCTGCTACCTCAATGTCAGCGCAGGATGGTGTGAATAGTCAGGAAGGCTTTGATTCCTGTGCAGATGATTCTTTGGTGCCAGACACCAGGGCACAAAGTGGAGCCACCCATTCCTTTGGTATGAAACAGGTTTTTTTTATTCCATTTAATTCCTTTTTAAAGGAGTTGAAACTCCTTTCATCTTGTGGAGCAGGGGGTTCTGCTGCTGCCACCTCAGCTTCACCAGGACTTCACTTTATGAGCCTGCTGCTTGCGAATTTGACTCTTATGCTGATGAAGAGCAGGTAGTATCATCATCTGTTCAGAGGCTGATTAAGGTTTGTGCTAGCAAACTTCCTCTTTTCTTTGAGGAACCAGTAGTTCAGGATTCGAGGTCCCTTAGGTTTTCTAGGCTGGAAACTAAGGCATATCCCTTTCTGTCTCCATAATGGGCTAAGTTGGCACTGAACATATTTGACTTTTGTATTTCCAGGCCACTAAGGGACGTCTCCTCCTCTTCCTCTCTCTATAAACGCACTTTTGGCAATCCTACCTCTTTCCCCTGTCTTCCTTCTGGGCTCAGGAGGGAAGAAGTGTCTTTTTGAAGAAGTATCCATTTTTCATCTGCCAAAAGGGGGATTTGTATTTCCTCCACCATATTTCAAGATTCCTAAGTCTGGTTAGCTCATTGAACCCTTGTGTGCCAGTGGGTCCAGATTTGGCCACTTCTCTTAAGTATGGGAGCACTTGTTGTAAACGCCCTTTTAAAGGAAGTTCGTTTGGAAGGTTATTGTATTCCTTTCAGGAATTCACTGCCTCTTCTACCAGCTTTTAACCTTTGTCATACAAGACAGTGTAGAGAAGAGACAGGTGTTGGTCAGGAAGTCTTTACTCCATTATAGAAGGCAGCATTAGAGGAAGTACCAGATACTTTGCTGGCCTTTTTACACTGGCTGTTCCTAGTGCTAGGCATGGAGAGAGACTTGGCCAGACCATGGGTTGTAGCCGTGGAGCCAAGAATGGGTCCTTTCCCTTCATTGGTCGTTGTCCATAGTAGTACTTCTCACAGGGAAGTCCTTAGTGTCCCTGAGCCCAGGCCTCTCACTGTATTCAGTTGCCTCAGACAAGGGTGGTGTTTTGGTTATTGGGAACCAGTCGCTTCAAGGGCGTGGCCGCCAGTAGAAGCGAGTCTTCTTATTAACTGTGCCTTCTATAGCTTATATCAGAAGCCAGGGGGCATGATTTGGAACCTTGGTAGCCATCACCAGGGCTTTAGCCTTGGGACAGTGGAGAGGAATATTGTCCATATGCCTCAGCTGTTTCCTGGTTGATTGTATGTTTGGTGGACACATTAAGTCCTCCAGGACAGGTACTCTCCCGCGATTGATCTTTGCCTGTAATTTGCAAGGCAATTTGGAGGGTGATTGGCCAACCCCTCATTGTTCTCTTTGCAGCGAAGCTGAATCATTGCCTACAGCTGTGTGTCTCCCAAGTTCTGGGCCCTCAAGTCTGGGCAGTAGGGTTATGATCCAAGACTAGACAAGCCTACTCGTGCATGCTTTCTCTATGTTTCCACTATTGAAGGGGGCACTGTAGGTTGGAGGACTTCCGGGAACTCCTCCATGTTTCTAATCGCACTGTAGTGGCTGAGGAGGCATTGGTTCCCAGTCATTCCACATATCAGTAGAGTTCCTAGGCTCTACCTCCATAGGTAATCTGCTTCATCAGGTGGGGACGGGGAAGCTTTACGGAAATATTGAAATGCTTCGCCTAACCGCATGGAACTGTCGTCTAGCTCCTGAGCTCCAGTGGCTTTTATGAGTAATCTAGGAACTCTTTCCCAATGACAAGAGGAAATTCCACTAATTTCTTGTTCAGTATTGCAAGAGTTGTATAGATTATGGTGCAAGTCCATGGGCAGTCCTTGTCTTCACAATGGTGTTAACAAGATTAACAATGTTTATGGGGCTGCACTTCTTAAGAGATGCCAAAGGCTCTAATACATGCTGACCTAAGCGAAACTGTTCACTCTTTACAGCTGGATTGCTGAAGGTTCTGCTAAGCTGCTTTTATGGAGCCTAGTCATTGACACCCCAGAGAGAGGTTTCTCTCAAGGCTCTTTCATAGAACACGCTTTCTGGTGTCAGTGACTTTGGCCAAAAGAGTAAGTGGGTTACATGCGATATATTTGATAGTAAAGTGTTCACACACTGGAGCAGAACTATCTTTTTCATTGCATCCTTCCATGCAAAGATGATGTCAAGACCAAAGTTCTTCCAAAAGCTTTTTTCTCTATCCCCACCTTAGAGACTCTGACTCATGAGAAAAAGAAGCTTCTTTGATGCCCTGTCAAGGTATGGATTTATACATCACATCTTCACCATTAAGGAAACAGTGTAGGAGCCTATTTTGCACCGTCAAGAATCCGAAGGTTCCTAGGTCTTAGTTGCCATGGTTTTCTTTATTAATCCTTAATCCTGAAAGCACACCATGCATTGTCTCCATTGGATTGTTCCCTTTTGATGGTGAAACTGCACATTGTCAAAGCAACAGCCACATTGATTAGATTTCATCAGCACCTCTCTCTAGACTGCCAAGTCTTGGCGGTACAGTGGGGGTGTAACTTGGTGTTCACTTCTAACTGCTTGAGGGCCGTCTGTATCCAGTAGAAAGTCTGCCGTACACTAGTACCTATAGTTGTGGCAGGGGAGATTTCTATTAGTCTTCCCCTTATGTGTTACGAACAGGTATAGGTTTTCACTATCAACTACATCCTGGGTAATTGGGTGACCGTATGTATTGGAGTTTGTACATGGTAATATCATACTCTACTTTTGTTTTGATTGTAGTATTATGCTTTGTTGTATTTGTTTTGTTTCTCTTAGGTAGGGACGAACGAAGTTCATTATAGTAAATAATGTTGGACTTACGTTGTAGAGCCATTGCTTCTTATTGGAGAAAGCTACCCCGAGCTGATCAAGAATGACACTTTTGCTGGCAAAATTGGTGCTGGTGTTTGGGGTTTCAGATGCCACAGCAACTCAGTTGGGTAGGTGGTCACTCATTAGGGATCATGTTTAGTTGTGGTTTTAGCTCCCAACAGCTCTGCGGGCCTGAGGCACAGAGGCCAAGCTTGCCATTCTGTGTTGCACAGTCTCAACCAATGGCTATATTCAGGGTCCACGTTCCTCCTCCTTGCAATAGTGAACCTCATTTGGCAAGAATTTGCCATGGGATCATATGCATCGATAAGGCTATTGCTGATATCTGATAATTTGGTTATAGGGTAATCTCGTACCTTCCTCCAGCACTCATTGTTGGAGTCAGCTAATGATAGAGGGTAAGTTTCACCTCAAAATAAATTATTTTTTATGATAAAATCAATTTTTTAGGTACTTAACCTCTGTCATTGAGGTCCCTCCCTTCCTCCCCTCTTGAGAGAGTAGGAGAAGAATGAACAACCAAAACATTCGCTGTCTTAGCCCCACCCTCCAAAGGGCTTCCACCTTCCAAAGGGTTTCCACCTTCCAAAGGGTGGGGAGTAACTATTGGGAGCGTTTGTTAACGATTGTTTCAGTTTTAACACTTGTCGAACCTGCTCCAAGTAGCCGCAGATAAAGCTATTGATAGAGGGTAAGTACCTGAAAGATTGATTGTATCATAAAAATCATTATTTTCTGAGTTTCCCATACTTGCAGCAACATTACACGCTTTCTGATGAAGGATTTTTGGTGTTTGAAAGGCTTACTGCTAGATGTTCTCAGTCTAAAGATTTTTCAATAGCTTCTCTAAGGACACAGGTTTTCATTCATTATGCCAAAAGTCTCCATGCAATTATGAATTATATCTGTAAAGTTGTGATGGCAGACACCTTACAGGCAGGGGCTATCATGTAACGATTCCTGATTTATGTGCTGTATATATATATATATATATATATATATATATATATATATATATATATATATATATATATATATATATATATATATATATATATATGTGTGTGTGTGTGTGTATAACTGAATCACGAAAATATGGAACGTGTTGAATATATAAGTAAAGACAAAATCCGCAAAGGAAAGAGAAACATGGAGTGCTGCGAGGCCTTTCGACTTGTCCTTTACTTAGCTCAGTAAAGGACGACATGTCGAAAGGACTCGCAGCACCCCATTGTTTCTCTTACCTTCGTATATATATATATATATATATATATATATATATATATATATATATATATATATATATATATATATATATATATATATATATATATATATATATATAAATAATATCATATTGTATACATGTGTATATGCACAGACGATTTCATAATGCATGCATACTCTGAATAGGCAAATGTTTATATAATGCACATGTAAAATGGAATGGAAAACGATTTATTCACGCATCTTCTTCCGCATGTTTACTTAATGCCTAGAACCCTTAGTTCCTTATTCTATGAGTAACTGCTTTGTAAATACGGCGTGTGTTTGTTCAACTCGAAACGGGTAGAAGACTTGACCATATCTCTCTGCTGGCTCTGTGAGTTATCGTGTTTTAACAACTGGCAGGGCAGAGATAGGAATTGGGATGCATGAGTTATGGCAAGGATACATGAGGCTATTGTTGAAGGTACAGAGTATATTATGTCCTACACGGTGAAACTGTGCTTGATCTCAGCTTCATTATTTATTTATTTACTTAAACGGGAATGTAATGGAGTTCATTCTTCTCTCTGGGATAGCATAACAACTCGCTGCCTACACGCGAAGGCCGTCGGAACTGGAAACCGAATAACATATTTCTCAATTGCTGCCAAATGGTTACTTAGAACTTCAAGCCAATACAATTATCCTTGTATTTTGATAATTTACTTACATTTTATCTATTTATTTTTTAATTTGGTATTTAATTTTTGGCTCTTTTTAATAAGTGATCTATTCTTTCTGTTTTCGCTTTACCTCCTGCCACTTCTTGCTAATGAATACCATATTCTTTGGAAGCTTGAATTCCAAGTCAGTGGCCCCTGTGGGCTTGTTCCATATGAATAGGGTTCATCTTTTGAATAATAATAATAATAATAATAATAATAATAATAATAATAATAATAATAATAATAATAATAATAATAGAAACCGTTTAAAGCTACGAATGCAAACTAATTATGTTACCTGTCCAATTGGGCATTATGTCAGTTTCTTCCCATCAATCCCCTTCTGAAGCCACCTACCATTCACAATTATGTATTCCGTACGTATAAAATAGCACCGCACAAAATATGTCAACCGTCTCTGTCCCAGTCTTCACAATTTCTGTTATTCCTCCAGATTCTTCATTAGAGACTTAACACCAATGAATCTGTGGGCGTTATATGTCAGGCCAGATTCTAATAAGGATGTGTACTAAATAGCTGTAGTAGCACAGTGGCTGAAGTTTATAAACGTCACGTAGCCTTACTGAAACATATATATATATATATATATATATATATATATATATATATATATATATATATATATATATATATATATATATATATATATATATATATTCCTATAATTACTCTTACACGTGAGTTTATATATCAAACACCACAGGGAAGAAATAAAAAAAAACTCGGTTGCAGATCTACAACCGTGTTTCATTTCTACCATGTGGTGTTCGAGATATATATATATATATATATATATATATATATATATATATATATATATATATATATATATATATATATATATATATTTTTACGTTTTTCCGTGGTTTTAGTTTGAAATATGCTCTGTGAGACAGGTAGCAACAATTTACGGTAATTTAGCCTTGTGATTCTGACTTTGTGGGTACGGGAAAACGTAAAAAAAGAGGAAAACAAAGGAGAATTTCATATGAGCTTAGGGCTCTTGTTACTGAGGGAAATATTACGTAAAACACGTGGGCAAATTTAAAGGAGTGTATTTACATAAATGATATCAGTACGGGAAAGAGGAACTCAAGTAGATTACTATCCTGAAGGAGATTCCTACGGGATTGAATGAAACTGGGGGATTCCAGACACGGTCCGAGAAGCTTCCACGAAATAGGATCCCTCTGAAATGAGAGATATGCACATTATACGCCAGTAATGAAAATAGACAAAAGAATAATGAATTCGAAGCTGCACTGAGGGTGCCAAAGGAGTAATAAAGAATTAATACTGCCGATGCAAGAGGCGCACGGACATTAGACAAGGGAGATTTCTGGCTTTCTCTTTAAGAAAATATTACGAGACAAAAGCGTGACTGAAATGGGGCTCTTCCAGGGCACTTTACCTTAGCAGATTTTCCGAGGGCGTGTAGAAGGCGGTCCGTGGATGACTTGCGATTTCCGAGGACGAGTTTCTTCCACGTGGTGAGATGCAAGGGCTTCCGTAAAGGGGCAAGGCGATGGGGACTCCTCGAAACTCCAAGCAATGGCGTGTGGGCTCGAGGAATACGGTTGAAGGGCACGAGGAGAAGTATACTTTGGGAAGGGCCACGTGGTTAGGATGCAAGGGCATCGGTGGGGCCAGGTGTTGAGGACGTCTTCACAAGTTCACTCCATATCTTCCAGCCCGCGTGTGTGTGAGACCTCGTGGGCTTTTGCTTTTTATCCCCTCCTATGGGGCAGGGGTGCGCCCAACACAGATGTTTGACTCATTGCACCTGCTGCCCGCAGGGGAGGTTTTGGCCTGTAGGAGAGACACCCAAGCCAGATTACTTTTGCCTCGAAGGAAAGATCTTTATCAAAAATGGGAGCGCCTTTAATCTTTTAAACCCTTGGTTTTAAGTCGATAGACAGATGGTCTATCGATCGGCCGGCTGGCAGTAAATGAAACACAACAACAACCAACAACAACAAAGGAGGGGGGGAGGGGAGGCAATTTGCTAGCGAATTCTTGCTAATCATAATACCTCCCCATACAAGATGATGTACATACCTCCTTCGGGTGTGTACATCGATATTCAAGAATGAGCGGCAAATGCTTTACGTTACTCTACATTCTGCCTTGCAATGAACTTTACTCCTAAGGGTTTTATGAAGCTGTGACGTTACTTTTAATAACACATTGGGACAATTTTCGTTAACAGAACGCAAAGTGGTTTAAACACTTGCAAAAGAATAATTACTTTAGATATGGTTACCCACTGGTAACTTTATAATGTGACTCGAACAATTGTGAATTAATTAAGATTATAGGACCACGTATATGAGGCTATGGCCAACAAATGAAAAGAAAGGTTATTGTTCAAGAATTAAAATACACAGTTACTTAATTTTAGATAAAATGCATGCGGTTAGTACAATCTGCCTTGAAGAGGCTGTGTAATGAAAAACAGCGTTTATTTTTGTAAATGACATCCCCTTTTACGCGATACTGTAATGACTATACATATTCGCATTGATAATTTATCTTCGTTTTTACGTACTTTGCTTAGCCGGCCCCATACGGATTTTGACAGCTGTATGCGGGTGAGAGTATTCGCGAGGTTTTAATTCGCTAACCTTAAACTACGCTAATTTTATGCGTCTACTGCCTACTCAATGTTATGACGGGGCGAGCAGACAAAAGATGTGGGGTAGGACAACCAGCGATCTTGGAAGGAATGGAAGGGGGGAAAGGGATAATAATAACAAAAGGAAAATTACCAAGACGTTACGAATGAAAACTTGACCGCATATGAAAGGCGGGACACGTCCCTCAGAGCTTACAAAAGGGGCATTTAAATCACAAGGGCAAGAGTTTATGACTCGCGATTCATTAAAATTAAAGATAAATAAATGACTAAAAGAAAGTAAATGATATTGGCAGAAGAACTAAGGGAAAAAGAGGGAGGGTTTTATTGTGTTAGGCGGGAATTTCTCGTCCTACGCCTATAAATTACGGCCCGGACTATCACTTCAGTCCCAGGGCGAGGAAAGTGCACCCGAAGGGCGCGACTCCTTCAGGAGGGGCTGACACGCACGCCCGGTGCCAAGGTATGGGCGCAAGGGCGTGCCACTTCTCACTCTGTTATTCTTAATGATTTATACATTGTGTGGGGAATGGTATCCCGTATTTAATTGCCTCTTGTGGGGATAATTTAAGGGAAGATTAGTAGAGGATGGTAAGAGATAGCAGTTCCTGAGGAAGGGAAGAAGATAGAGGAGGGTCTGACATCCCCTTCTGGATTAGGGGTGCCAAGACCTTCGAAAGATGAAATGGTGGCACAGGTGCCATGGGGAGCTCTGGAGCTCTTTGTAAACTACCTGGAATTTCCCACGCCCGTGGTAATTTCGCCTCGAGCCTTTCTTAATGGGACAGTCGTCCTCGGCCGGGGAAGCGGAGGGCCCGCGACTGGAGGGCGGCACGGAGTACCACCTGGGCCTGCTGATGCGACAGCTGACGCAGGAGGGTTCCGTGCGGGTTCTACCATGATCCGTCGCGGCTCTTGTAGTTCATCGGCCAAGTGAGATATGGCAGAATCCTGACTTGCAATTGCGTCGGCGACGGACTGAGGCAGAGAGGAGGCGGTCGGGGGTGGCGTGAGCGGCTCGCAGGTATCGATGACCAGCTCAGGCACGGGTTGCGAGGCCGCACCTGCAGGTGAGCTTCCGCGGTGGTCGGGAGGAACCGTCTCTCTGACCGACGCTGGTAGTGGTGCCAGGCCGGGGGGAGAGAGGGGGTCCTGAGTTGGATCCCGTGAATGGAGATCGGCGTAGCGCTCTGGCGCTGGCACTAGGGCAGAGTCAGGCGCTATCAGAGGTTTCTTGGGCTCGTCGGTCAGGACGGACGAAGCTTGGCCCTGCTCGGGGCGTGCAAGTGGCACCGGCAGGAATTTGGCATCTCCTGAAGGGAGATCTGATTGGGGCCCTGGCACTGGCACTGAGGCAGGGCCGGGCACTGGAATTGGATCGGGAACCGATCGAGGGGGCCACTGTACATTGTACTCAGGTGGCACTGGTGGGGACTGCACGTCCTTCTGGTACCCAGGGGGCGCCAGTCTTGGCTGAGGGAGAAGCGGGGGAGGATTACTCGCGCCCGCGGACTGATTCGGGGAATGGGGACCCCTAGATTGTCGTGATTTCGGTGGGGACTGAAAGTCCTGTCCCAGGATGACGTCATAGCCTCCGGGGAGATGGCTTGCTACTGCAAGATTGCAAATTTTGGATTGGTGAGGTCTTGTGACTCTCAATTGGACCGTAGGGAGTATCATTTTAAATTCATTTATTCCCTCGATCGTGACGAGTTTTCGTCTATTGACGATAGCTCCGTAGGGAACTCTGTCCCTTCGGATGAGGGAGATTTGTGCGCCCGAGTCCTCGAAAGCAGTGACTCGGCGCGCGGGCTCGCTACCTCGTGGAGGGGCCACGTATACAGGCCCTTCGGCGGGAGGGCCTAATGACTTGGGATCTGTGACGGCCAAGGCGACGGTGGGAGTAGTTGATTTGTTATTGCGTGGGCATTTTGCCCATGCGGGAGAATGGCCATAAACCTTGCACGCCGTGCAAAAGGTCTGGCTAAAGTCTTTCCGCGCTGCCCCTGTGGAGGGCGCAGGCGAGTTATTTGTCGGTTTTCCGGGAGAGAGAGGAGCCGGTTTCTTGTTCCGGCACTGTTCGGAGGAATGCCCCGTTTTCTTGCAATAATGGCAAGTTAGGGGCTTGCCCGAGTTCCCATTTTTGTGGGAATTTGAACCTCCGAGGAGGGACGGGGGATTTATTTTCCGCCCCATGGATCCTTCTTGAGGGTGGTGAGTTTCCCACATATCTGCTATTCGGCAACACTCGGTGAGTGTTGCTGGGGCTTTTTCCACTATATGAGTGGCGAGGGCAGGAGGGGCGTAGCGCAGGAAATGCTCGAATTTAAACCGCTCGAGTACCTCGGCGGTGTTAGTGGCTCCTTCGGAATCGAGCCATTTTGTCAACGCCCGCTCCGAATGATACGCCCAATCGGACCAAGTCTGGCCTGCTTCTCTGGGCTGCTCTCTCCAACGTCTCCTCCACCGCTCGGGGGTAATCTCGTACGCCTTCGTAACTGCTTGGCGTACGGCTTCCCAGTTTCCCCGATCGTCTGCGGGAAGGGCGTGGTAGGCAACGAGGGCCTTTCCGCCCAGGAATTTAGTGAGAACAAGGGAGAGTTCCGCGGGGGAGAGATCGCAGCACTCCAGGACTCGTTCGGCCCTTTCAAGCCATACTTCGGGTTCGGACTCGGTCCATTTTGGCATGAACGAGTGAGCTTGGCTGAGGGCACTCATCCCCGCGGCAGGGGGCGGGGGGGTGGCGGGCTGTCGTTCTAGCATCTGGAGCTCGTGGGCGCGCTGTCGCTCTCGATCTTCCCATTCTCGTTCCTCCCTTTTCTCTTGGGCGATTCTGTCTCTCTCTCTCTCCTCACGTTCTCTCTCCCTCTCTCCACGTTCTCTTGCTCTCTCCGCCTTGGCATCGTCCACTCGTTCTTGAACCCATGCTCTCAGATCTTGCCCCGATAGTCCCATGTCCTTCCCAGCGGACATGTAGAATTTGAAATCCTCGTTTTGTTGGGCTCTGGTATTAGCCATCTTGAAACAATGGGTATATGATATGTCTGAGAAGACTCAGGTTGTCTGAAAAGACTCAATTGCAGGAATCTGAAACACTCAATTGTTCAGACTGCAGGAGAATGGATCTGTCCGAATAAGACAGTTGATTAGTAAGTCTGGGGAGACTTTTTGTTAAAATTGGATGTGTCTTGGAAAGACGTGGTTGTTCTTGGCGAACGAAGTCTAATATGCGTCTCGGAAGACGTAGTTGGATTTTGTCACGCTCGGACTTGGCCAGTTAAGGAGTTGTTCTAACGAACTAGAATGATCAGTCCCGTAAGGGCTTAGATGTGTGTGAACTACACTATATAATGTCTCAAAAGTACTTAATTTTGGGTTCCCGCAGGAATGAGAAATTCTCGCCACGTGCGACGTAGAATTTTAGGAGTCTCTGAGGACTGGAATTTGGAGGAATTCTCGCCACATGCGACGTAGAATTTTAGGAGTCTCTGAGGACTGGAATTTGGAGGAATTCTCGCCACGTGCGACGTAGAATTTTAGGAGTCTCTGAGGACTGGAATTTGGAGAAATTCTCGCCACGTGCGATGTAGAATTTTAGGAGTCTCTGAGGACTGGAATTTGGAGAAATTCTCGCCACGTGCGACGTAGAATTTTAGGAGTCCCTGAGGACTGGAATTTGGAGAAATTCTCGCCACGTGCGACGTAGAATTTTAGGAGTCTCTGAGGACTGGAATTTGGAGAAACTCTCGCCACGTGCGACGTAGAATTTTAGGAGTCTCTGAGGACTGGAATTTGGAGAAATTCTCGCCACGTGCGACGTAGAATTTTAGGAGTCTCTGAGGACTGGAATTTGGAGGAATTCTCGCCACGTACGACGTAGAATTTTAGGAGTCTCTGAGGACTGGAATTTGGAGAAATTCTCGCCACGTGCGACGTAGAATTTTAGGAGTCCCTGAGGACTGGAATTTGGAGAAATTCTCGCCACGTGCGACGTAGAATTTTAGGAGTCACTTAGGACTTGGAATTACGATTCGTCCCTTAGGACTTAGAAATTACTAACGGGAAGCCCAAAGAAAAGTGTTTGCTGGGAAATGAATGGGGGAGAAAAAAAAATGCTACACACGCGGGCATGGGCGGGGGTGGGGGTTGCAGGTCGTTTGGCCAACACCGGAGGTATTTTTAGATTCTGGGTGAATGAACCCGTATATGTATAGACCGTCTGGGATTCCGGGGAATTTCCCAGTCGTCTGAGAGGATAACAGTACAACGGCCTAGTAATTTCCCTATAAGTGGAGTTTAAATTTCGCTTTCCTAACACCTAGCTCGAATTCTAACTACACTGAGAGAATTTTCAGCAATGCAAGCTGACTTCGTCGTGTCCCACGTGGGAATTTTATTCGCGCCTAAATAACAGTTCGCTAATTCGCAATGCGAAGTAAAAGTTATCACAGAGGAATTTCTTTCGCACTATTCCTCGAAGCAAGAATATGGCAAGGATTTTAACACAGGAATTTTCGCACTATTCCTCGAAGCAAAAGATATGGCAAAGATTTTAACACACAGGAATTTCGCACTATTCCTCGAAGCAAAGGATGGTTAGCACTGGTTATTTCCTAACTACCTATCCTGAAAGGCATGCATTAACGAATCTAATACGGCGGTTCTTTTCTCTCAGTGAATACATGCGTCCCTATTTCTAATTCCTAGGAACAGTCACGATTGTAAAAAGGTTTTGCTAAGATAAACACATTACTTACGTGGAATTTTCTGGATCTGTGTGCTGGTTTTACACATAAGGTTCGTAATTGTCTCGTACCCAGCTTAGCTTTGCTAATAGCTGATCTGGCAAGTTGCAAATGCAATAAAGCAACGCAAGGGGAACTGCAACTGCAAAACGAGATCTATGGCCAGGTCGCCATTTTTACGTTTTTCCGTGGTTTTAGTTTGAAATATGCTCTGTGAGACAGGTAGCAACAATTTAAGTTAATTTAGCCTTGTGATTCTGACTTCGTGGGTACGGGAAAACGTAAAAAAAGAGGAAAACAAAGGAGAATTTCATATGAGCTTAGGGCTCTTGTTACTGAGGGAAATATTACGTAAAACACGTGGGCAGATTTAAAGGAGTGTATTTACATAAATGATATCAGTACGGGAAAGAGGAACTCAAGTAGATTACTATCCTGAAGGAGATTCCTACGGGATTGAATGAAACTGGGGGATTCCAGACACGGTCCGAGAAGCTTCCACGAAATAGGATCCCTCTGAAATGAGAGATATGCACATTATACGCCAGTAATGAAATAGACAAAGAATGATGAATTCGAAGCTGCACTGAGGGTGCCAAAGGAGTAATAAAGACTTAATACTGCCGATGCAAGAGGCACACGGACATTAGACAAGGGAGATTTCTGGCTTTCTCTTTAAGAAAATATTACGAGACAAAAGCGTGACTGAAATGGGGCTCTTCCAGGGCACTTTACCTTAGCAGATTTTCCGAGGGCGTGTAGAAGGCGGTCCGTGGATGACTTGCGATTTCCGAGGACGAGTTTCTTCCACGTGGTGAGATGCAAGGGCTTCCGTAAAGGGGCAAGGCGATGGGGACTCCTCGAAACTCCAAGCAATGGCGTGTGGGCTCGAGGAATACGGTTGAAGGGCACGAGGAGAAGGATACTTTGGGAAGGGCCACGTGGTTAGGATGCAAGGGCATCGGTGGGGCCAGGTGTTGAGGACGTCTTCACAAGTTCACTCCATATCTTCCAGCCCGCGTGTGTGTGTCGACCTCGTGGGTTTCTGCTTTTTATCCCCTCCTATGGGGCAGGGGGGCGTCCATCACAGATGCTTTGACTCATTGCACCTGCTGCCCGCAGGGGAGGTTTTGGCCTGTAGGAGAAACACCCAAGCCAGATTACTTTTGCCTTGAAGGAAAGATCTTTATCAAAAATGGGAGCGCCTTTAATCTTTTAACCCTTGTTTTTAAGTCGATAGACAGATGGTCTATCGATCGGCCGGCTGGCAGTAAATGAAACACAACAGAAAAACCAACAACAACAAAGGAGGGGGGGGAGGCAATTTGCTAGCGAATTCTTGCTAATCATAATAATATATATATATATATATATATATATATATATATATATATATATATATATATATATATATATATATATATATATATATATATATATATATATATATATATATATATATATATATATATATATATATATATATATATATGAAGGCAATGCCCCGAAGGAAAGGGAAACGAGTCTGCTAAGTAAAGGACAATACGTCGAAAAGCCTTGCAATTCTCTGTTGCTTCTCTGTCCTTCGTGGAATTGTCTTTATTTATATATTCATCACGTTCCATATTCTCGTGATTCAGTTATATATATATATATATATATATATATATATATATATATATATATATATATATATATATATATATATATATATATATATATATATGTGTGTGTGCGTGTGTAATATATATACAATTAATTACATATATATGAGTGTATGTATATATGTTTGTGTGTGTGTGTATGTAAAATACAAACACATACTCACACCTATCCCTATAAAAAATAAAAAATTGGATAAATTCCTGTTACAAAAAATGATTAGCCACATATGAACCGTATATATATATATATATATATATATATATATATATATATATATATATATATATATATATATATATATATATATATATATATATATATATATATATATATATATATATATATATATATATATTTAATCACTAACATTTTGGGATTTGTTCAATTGTTTTTGAACCAATATTCGGGGAAGTTGTAGGGTTTTGTAGATCATTTTATTCTGTTATAATTTTCTACAGATATTTTTCTTTTCCTTCAATTATTCTAGTGGTACCTGTTTACTTACATCTTATTTTTGAGAAACATCTAATGAAAATGTCAGCAAATGCCGCATGAAAGTTGGGTATTGTTCTTAAGTCCTCATATACTTATATGAGTGATTAAATCAGTGCAACATTTTTTAGGTAATTTGTCCTTCCTTTACTAGGATACTGTTCTCCGGGAGATGTCTGCTTCTGCCAGAGATTTATATCTTTTAGAGTGGTTCGAGGTGGAAGGTTTCTTTGGCAGCTATGCCTTGGACTATAGACGGATGGTCTCTTGTTTGTCACTTTTTCATAAGTTGTATTTTGACATATCTTTCACATTCTCAGTTGATCCCTGATCCCCTGTTGCTGTCGAGAGCAACCAGATTCGCTGAACAGCAGCATCAATGTGCAGTAAATGTACCTCGCCTTCGAACTTTTCAGTTCCAGGGGACCTTTATTCCTCACGCCTTACGACTGTGGAACAGCCTCTTTACTGAGGATGTGTTGCAAACGGAACTTCAAAAGTTCAAGTGAATGTAATGCATTACTACCCTTATGCAATACATCTTGTATTTAATACTTTGTTTACATTTTTATTTATTTATTGTTAGTACATCTGTTTTCTAATAACTGATCTCCTCTTTCTGTATTTCCTACTACCTTCTGTTATTTCACTCGAATGAACACCATTTTCTTAGGATGCTTGAATTTCAAGTTAGTTACCCCTGTGGGCTTGTTTCATATGGATAGGGTTCACCTTCTGAATAATAATAATAATAATAATAATAATAATAATAATAATAATAATAATAATAATAATAATAATAATAATAATAACAACAACATTGTCTATATTCATTAATCTCATGGTAACGGTTATTATATTGTTATTATTATTCTCATATATCATAAATCATCAATACCATGATTACCAGATTTACATTACATCCGACTCATTTTATATTTTATGATATCCAGTCTTCAAAGGACAGAAAAGGAACATTAAACGCAAAATAGTAATTTACTCTCTCTCTCTCTCTCTCTCTCTCTCTCTCTCTCTCTCTCTCTCTCTCTCTCTCTCTCTCTCTCTCTCACTAAAGACTAAAGCCATAATTTGATGAAGAAAATTATAATACGGATGAATTTCAACATTTATTTTTACAAAAATCTTTTTGCTGTAGATAAAAAAACAAAATCAGAAAATGTATAAACACATAAGACTCAATATGATTGGAAGAAGCTTTTATGACATAAGTTGAATGAAATCAAATAATGTGAATAACAAATGGTTATGAATCTGAATATTTAATAAGCTGAACATAATAATCTTGACAAAACTTTTACGACAGAATTCTAGTAATTCAGAAGTGTGTGGTATTCTCTGAAACAAGGAGCGACACATAGTCCTACATTGCAGTCTTTACACATGAAATATGTCTGCTGGCCTTTCTTGGGCCTACGGGATGTATGCGAGCACACACGACATCTTAGTCTAGGTCGCAGTTGTTTTTCTGTTGAGGGAACTGGATCAGGAAAGTGTCTTTCTGTTAGCCGCCTTGGCTGCGTTATTACGGTGCGGGTAATTATCTTGTTAGGTGCTGGAGGGTACCTTTCAATCAACTGCAGAACGACTGACTTAGAAAACTGTAAATATGACCCTTTCTTGCCAGTAACAAATCCATGCAAGTGATGACAGTTTACTAGTATCATATCAAGCAGACGGAAAAATAGTTTTATGTACCATCTCGTGGTTTTACGGATACACTTCACAGAACTAATAAGCATGTCGTTCTTGTCCACAATCCGCATTTTCTTATTATAGTCAACAACGCATGCAGGTTTTTGCACAAATTCCCCTGGTCGACACCTTTTTTCACAGTCTACCATTATATTTTCATGTACTGAAGATAACATATACACTGTCCTGTTATCCTGCCATTTTAAACCTAATATTCCATTGCAGTTTTGAGACGAAATCTCAGATTTGTTCACATCAGGAAATTTAGGCATAAATTTCCTATTTTTCCGGACTGTTCCACATGCTCCTGTTTCGTTGTCGCCCAAATACTTGAGCAGTTTTGGGCTGCAATACCAATTATCGAAATACAGGATGTGATGTTTTCCGAGATGCGAGGCCATAAATGTTTTTACCACAGAACCAGATACCCCTAGATCCTCATCTACCAATATCTCTGTATCTTTTCCAGTATAGATTATAAAATCGACAATATAATCCGTTTTGGCATCACAAAGTTCAAATATTTTCACTCCAAATCGACTTCTTTTATCTGGAATGTACTGCTTGAAACTTAGCCTTCCCTTCCATAACATTAAACTTTCATCTATGCATAAATCCTGGAAAGGTTGAAATTTTTCCCGGAATTTTCTACGCACACTGTCGAGCACGGGTTTAATTTTTTTTAGTTTATTATCTGGGCTTGTTTCCTGTGAATTATCAACGAAATGTAGAACCCGTAGAATTTGAAGAAATCTGTCCCTTGCCATCAGCCTTCTCACTCCTTTTGTCTCGAATGTCTCAAGCGTAGTCCAGTAATCTACGATGCGATGTTTACTTATATGCGACATGATCATAATCACACAAAGGAACCGTATCATTTCCTCCACAGTAACCTGAGCAAATTTTCGCAAATACTTTGGCACTGCATCTCCTAGCGTATCAACAAGGAATCTCTGATAACGGTTTGTCTCTTCAGCAATCAGCCCCATAAATTCGTTGTCGAAAAATTAAAAAAAACATAGTCTACTTCCTTTGAATTTTCATTCACATTACATTTCGACGTAATGCCACTGCCACTGCTGTCAAATATGAAATCTCTGGGCTGGAAATTGCTGGCAGCCCACTCCCACTCATCACCTGGGTCACTTCGCTGTCTCCGCCTTCTTTTGACACCTTGGCTTTCATTTGTAGGTGGCAGATTTTCGTCATTTTCACTGTCGGTTGATATTTCATCACTGTCTCTTGTACCAGGACCCTAATTATCCATTTCATTTCCTTCTAAATCCGATTCATTTTCATATCCAGAAAATGAGTCGAGAAGGTCTATAAAATAGTTATCCTCGTCGAGAGCTCTTCTCTCGATCTGCCGGCGGTCAACTCGAGGATGTCGTACCCTTGACCCCTCCGCCTGTGACATCTTGATGAAGACTAATGAATTTTAGGGAAACACGTGAATTTATATGAATTCACTGTATGGCAACTGACAGACTGTTACCATATCAAGAAAAAGAGGCCAGTATTTCAATCATCAGTCCTTCACATAAAAGGAAATTACCGGTGCTCGTATACGACACAACAGTGTTCCGGGCCAGTTTATTACATGCGTCGTATACGTTACAACCGAAATCAAAGGGTTAAAAGCTGAAAGAAGATGGTCCCTGTGATAAGTTGGGGAGACTGAAATTTTGGTGGCCAGCAGCTTTATCTCTGTCCGCCCACGACGTCAAATCTTATGTCGCCTCCGTCAGCGAGAACAACACCAGAGATAAACTAAAGATCAAGAAATAAAAACTATACCTTTCATGGTGAGAAGTAATATTTCCCATGTATGCGAAAGTGCTTTTTGTTAGTCCCATCCCATACCTACGGTAAGGTAAGATGGTGTAATTATATATATATATATATATATATATATATATATATATATATATATATATATATATATATATATATATATATATATATATATAATATATATATATATATACAGTATATAGATAGGTAGATACCTTTCACGGTGCGAAATCAAATTTCCCCGGTATGGAAAGGGCATCTGTTTGCTATCCATCCCTTACCGACAGTGGTCACCTTTGTTATTGATGCCAGTAATGTTAATCGATGAACCATGTTTCCTGTTCCCCTAACCTCTTCCTCCTCCTCCTTCCCGCAACCCGTCCTCCCCCTCACCTCGTTTCCGTCTGAGACTAATTCTTCGGAGAATTATAAAATGACCTTATGTCCTGATGCAATGATGCTCATTAAATCTGGTTTCGTGGTTGCTGAGTGATGACACAGATCTTTTCTTGCCGCTCTTTTAATCGTTTTTCTTCATCTTCTGAATTTTATGGCATTTGTAAATAACTTCGAAAGACTGATGGGAAGACAAAGTTAGACTGATTCTGATGAGTGGATAGATTTGTAGTTATAAGGTGCGTTTGAATGTTGTTTGATAAAGCACTGGTAAAGTTGTTGAGAAGAAGAAAGAGAAAATACGCGTGAGAATCACTGATATCCTTTTAGAGCGAAAGGCTATGAATTATTTGTGATTTTTTAGTGATGCATTGTCTTAGCAATACCGCCTTATATAAACTGCATTTGAAAAGGAGTAAATCGTTTTATTCTTATTCTGTAAGAATTTGTTAGCGAATAGTATGAATTAAATCGACTCATTTGCAAAACTGATTAATATTCTTTGAATGTTTATAAATTTTCATCCCACGCGAATATTTTTCTTGCTAACTAAATATAAATCTTAGTGTTCTCCAAACCCAGACTACTTGCTTGCTAGATACAGGTTCCAGATTGCCGTTGCTTGTATAATTTGCTCGTTGTTATGATCGGCTGTTAGTTTCGTAACCTGCTGTTTTTTGTTTTTGTCATGAACCGATAATATCTCATTGGCATAATCATTACATGAGGTATTTTACATGTAGTCTGTTTTTTTTTTTTTTTTTTTTTTTTACATTTGCTTCTCGGCAAGAGCCTCTTCATCATCTCCAAGGGACCCGGTGTTTGTAAATGTACAAGCACATGTGTTGTTTTTTTTATCGTTATTTCACTTCTCTCGTCTTATCCTGCTGCATTGCTTGAGCGCCCACATAAACCTTTGCAATTGATTACGGCGGATTCTCTTAATGCCTGGTTGCCCCTCCGGGGATTCGAACAGAGGGAATAACACCAAGATCTAAATTACGAAAGGGGGATCTCGCTGTGGTTGGAGATTTGTGCCGGAGATGTTAGACTCGATACGTCTATTAGCAGTGTCTGCACACCCGCTCACTGCTATTTGAGATGTTATCGAGCCTCTATCCATCATAGCTCCGGCTTCAACTACACACACTCTTCGACCACAGCACCCACACCTTTAACACCGCCCCCACCTTTCTTATCTCTCTGCTACCAGTCCACCACCTATTCCGCCCACACGCCTTCAGCTCTGAAAACACGGAACTCCCACAGGTGGACGGTGCAGATGGATGCCTGTTGTATTTAATAATAATAATAATAATAATAATAATAATAATAATAATAATAATAATAATAATAATTAATAATAATAATAATAATAATAATAGAATGCAGTACCCTCACTACAAATTATATTATAATTATAAAGATATCATTCTAATGAAACATTTATAATAGAGTGCATTTTTTCTCTTAATAATAATAATAATAATAATAATAATAATAATAATAATAATAATAATAATAATAATAATAATAATAATAATAATAATAACTTTTCTGGAACAGGAAAGGGAAAATATCTCATTGTCCTATGATCAAAAAATAAAGATATCTAAAGCGATTAATCAATTACCTAACCAATTTCTTTGTCGTTTCCTTTCTCGTATATCTCCTCTCTTTCTCGTGTCTTCAGACTTTCATCTAGAGAGATGGTAGCTGAGATAAAATATGAGAAAATAGAGATAATGAGGACAAAGTGTTCACAAAGGAGCGAAGTAACATCAAAGCATAAAGGATAAAAAGAAAATGTTCAGGAACAAAACAATCCAGTTGTGGTTCTATTGATTTGGAATTTAGTGAAAGACTACAAAAGGCAATACAAATGACACACAGGCAAGTAGATTTGGATATCTAATAGAATGATGTTGCTATTCCATCTTACCACAATCTTCGCATATACAGTATATATATATATATATATATATATATATATATATATATATATATATATATATATATATATATATATATATATATATATATATATATATATATATATATATGTATATATATATATATATATATATATATATATATATATATATATATATATATATATATATATATATTCTCTAATATACTCATGTAATAGAAAATACATTTTGTAAGATAAAGTCGAGACAGCAAGTCCTGAGTAAAAGGACATTAAGTACCGTCTCGAATTTGGGCAGAAGGTCCCTTCATTTTGCATACGTACAGTATATTGGGGTTAGCTGTTAGGAAGGCTTACCCAGGACTGGACGACAACAAGGTTAAACGCGGAGTTTATTTTCAGTACTATCGTTGCATCACAGAGAAAATATATATAGGTACTTTGGTATTTAACGTGTCCATGTTGTTCTAAACATTTTATCGTCTTTATTCATTAACATCGATAATGAAAAGGTCATATGAAATCGTAAGCTACGGAATTACTAAAAACCATTAATAGCAAAGCCATCAGTCCTTTTTCATACCGAATATTAACGTTTAATAGAGCCTAAAATAACATTATTTTCATTAATGATTAGAATTTGCGTGGTAAATATTCTGTAAATAATTAGAAGTGTCTCGATAAACCAAACTCCTGAGCAGTGGCTAACCAGAGGGTTAATAGTCAAAGTGTCAGTTCTACTTGGAAAATGACGGAGCTCTCGTCTGCCGGCTGGGCTGTGCCTTTAGGGACCTTGGCATCGGAGCTTCCGGTTTTCGTCCGACCAAAAGCGAGGAGTCTCCTCAGAACAGTATTGGAACTCATTGGTGATAGGCTGCGTGTTCCTGCTTGTCGTGTTGGTGTTCGGTCTGTGTTTACGCTGGTTTTGTCTGCGAGGAGAGGCAAGTCTACTTGGAACTATGGCTGGGTTTTAATATTGGTTTCCTGAAGCAATTTCTATTTCACAGTTTTTTAGTGTTTTGAGGTTTTTCCTATAGTAGGTTGTAAAGTGTTTTACCGTTTTGAAATGCAATTGATAAATTCCGATAGTGCCCATTTTTGTTGCAATCAATATTTTCCCACTTCGTAAGTTTTCTATATTTTAATTGATAGTTTTTCCATAGTATTTTCTTACAGCTTTTACATTACTTTGATAGTCTTTCAAAGTTTATAGCTTTTATTACGACGGAACCTCTCCTTTTCAGGATCAACGGTATTTCTATATTGCTCAAGAGTCGCTGACGGTCAAACATGTCAATCAATCCACACGGACATTGGTAACGTATATTTCATCGCTCCAAAAGGTGAGTCAATGTTCCTAATTTATTTTTGCAAATTTAAGTAAGCAAGCTATTCCTCCCCCCTCAGGGGCGGAGCCCCTGTTGGGGGGAGGAGGCCCTCCTGACGTACGGCAGACTTCGGTCTGCCGTACGCCAGGAGGGGGCTTGCACTTTTTTTTTTTTTTTCTAACAAACAAAAAGGTTAAATATTAACTAGTATTACGGTGTTCAGTACAGGTATTACAGGTTTACTTGCAGTTCCTTGGATTGATTTTAAGTTACTCTTGATTTTTAACGCTCGTTTACTTGGTAAAATATTGCAGTGTTTTTCAAGTATTTCATATGTTCTTCAATATATAAATCTTAACTTACTGAAAGGTATTGAAAGGTATTATTGAATTAAAGTAACTTGGAGCATAGATATTTGATTTTAATCCTACTAAAGTTTATTTATAGTTGAGATTTTCAAATAGAGGTTTTAAGCTTAGTGTAACGGAGTAGTGTTCAAAGATTGTATTTATACAGTAAAATTTTGGGTTATAAGGTCAACGAAAAGTATTTTTATAGTAACAGGATATCTCTCGGTTGTCAGATTTTGTTTAATATAAGTAATCCTTAAAGTAAGAGACGGCTGCAAGCACAGTAAATAATTTACCCCCCATTCATTTAATGAACTTATGTAATGGCCTGTGACTTCCATCAGATGCAATGTGATGGGAATGGCCATAATCAGTTTTGCACAAATTTAAGATGTGATTGGTAGTGGTTGGAGTTTAAGCTAAATTATTATACTGAGCTTTCATTACTTAGGGTTCTGTACACGACTGAGGTAGTGGCTGATGTGTAAAATTGGAAGATATATCTTTGCCCTGCGGCAGTTTTACTCAGTAGTGACAAAACAGGTCACGTTTAGCTTGGATGGTGGACAGCATATTGAGCATTTTTTTCAGCATTTTCAGTAATGGCGTTGGAGTTTTTTATAGCTGATTTCTTCTACTTCTAATCTTCATTTATTCATAGAGTTGAACCTAGTCCTAACCTTTGGTTTTGGTCTGATTGACAGGTGTTAAAACTTGTACAGAGCTCACAGCAGTGTGGTACGGATAGTTAGGATGGAGGACACGTGTGGTAGAGGGAGGCAAATCGAGCAACGTCGAGAACTTGCCTGTTTCTTGAAAATGTTGAAGCCTACTTAAGTGTTGCCAAGCCTTGTTACGGAGACTGTCATTGGAGGAGGAATGCAATGATCTTCAGTGTTCGATTTTTGATGCAGTAACATAAAACTCCATTTTAATAGAATAAACTTACAAGCTGCAGAACTAGCAACCTATTCATCACTACCTGATCCTAATGTAATATGAATGTGTGTTAATGAGGTTTTCATTAAACTTTTTGACTAGGGATGATGAATACTTTGGTTGAACACTTCAGGTGTTCTTGGAGTTCAGAGAATTTCTGGGATTGTGTAATTTGGCTCTTAAATGTACCTACCTGTAACATGTTTTAATCTATTAAAACACAATTCCTATCTGACAGAATTCTTATGCAAGCCCAATTAGATTGAGTTGGTAAAAAGGAACAGTGACTACCGGGAACTTGTAATCAAAGGGAGGCAGAACAGTATAAGTGTAATTGTTCTAATTTAGAATTCTGAAAATAAGTTTTAAAAGCTTGCAACACAGAATGCTGGCTACGCTTTGCGATGTAAGTAAGTAAATGTGAGGGGGTAAATATTCTGTGACCATAATCTTTGCTTACTGAGAATGTAAAGTTTCAATATCCCAAAATTCTATATTACCGTTGAAATTAAACTAAAATAGGTTGTCCTGTCCAGACAAAGTATGCAGGTTCTTGAAAGTACGTTGAGACAGTTTAATACGGCAGCGGTAATTGCTGACCTTGGTTTGAACAAACTCGGGACAGTCTGAGGTGGAGTTTTGGGACAAAATTCAGGACTTGGGATCCTTTATAGCGTAATCATATCTGATGGATATGGGTTAATTTTATATAGAATTAAATTTCTAACATTGAAAATTAAGTAAAGTAATGAACTGAATTTAATAGATCTTGATATAAATAAATTGCTCAAAAAATAGTGGCAGCGTTGGTTAACTATTGCTCTGCCAGTTTGAGAGGACTAAACTGTAACTACCCTAATGATACGTAGAACTAGATAACTTAACCCCAAATCATTTTAAAGTTAACGTGGCTCCCACGGCTGACTGGATGAGTTTTAGACTAAGATAGAAACAAAAATATTAAGTTTAGTAATAAGAGAAATCGTCTCTTGGAATATTCTGATCTTGAGCCTCTCGGCAGGTCCGGTGGTGGTAGAGGAGCCTGTCAAGAAAACCAACTTTGCGAAAGCACACAGGGAGAAAGCAGGAGAGCACAGCAATGGTTTAGGAGTTGTGCAAACCACATTTTCTACAGGTAACTAAGGAGTATTATTGCAGGTATTGTATGGTATGCCAATAAAACTGAAGACTAGATTATAACTTGCATCCATTGCAACCGTGCTTACGAGTATGTATCGGTTAGTGCAATATATTTGCGGCCTCTGGAAACTTGAACGCAAAGGAACAAATCGGTCAGGTATACCTATATATATATTTGCATGTCCTCAGAGATTCTATTTGCATTTGAAGTCCACCTAAACCACCACTACTCGACATTTGCCTTTGGTTGTATGACGTGAAATCCACTTGGATGTGAAATGCCGTCGCTTCGTGGCTACGTCTCATCTGCTCCACCTCGTAGGGGTTAGTGTTGTCAGTGCATCCCATGCGGTGAACTGTAGATATTACTTGAGGTTCTTTGCAGCTTGCCCTCGGCCCTAGCTGCAACTCCTATCGTTCGTTCCTACTGTACATCCTCTCATTTTCTTCCATCTTACTTTCCACCCTCTTCTCATAGGTCCTAGTGCTTGGCTTTTGGCCTAAATTCTGTATTCCATTCAGTTCAATTCATCTGGTCCAGTTGACGTGTAGATGAGCAAAGGAGAACATCAGACGTTTGTGGGAAGCGTCACTGTGTGTGTGTATACAGAATGAGCAAGAATTGATTTGACTTGTAGATATACGAGTAATTGGTCTGTTACCGAGTATTGTGTTCGTAATGGCGTAGACGGTGATGGATGCGAAATCTGGTCATTCGGTTTAAGGAAGGTACCGTAATCTAATCTTGAGGATGAATAAATGACAGTTTAATATTAAAAGTTGTTCACTGTTTTCACAGTGAATTGATGTAGATGGTACTTTATCTTATGCTGTCACAATAGAATTGATATTGACGGTACACTCTCATAATTAAGGACTTGTCTCCTCCCTTCTCATGACTTTTCTCGATGTAAAAGCCAGACAGAGAGCAACATGAAGTTCCTTTACTTTAAACCATACCTCACCCAAAAACACAAGGAGGGCACCTTGCAGGAGGATAGTGCCATCAGTACCCCTCTCGGGGTGTACAGTAGGCATTACTTAAAGTTCTTTGCAGCGTCTCTTCGGCCAGTACCTACAACACCTTTCATTCCTATTTCTGTACCTCCGTTCATATTCTCTCTCTTCCATCAGGCTTTCCATCCTCTCATACAGCTGTTTCGCGGTGCACCTGCGAGATTTGTCTATTACATTTAAACCCTCTTTTCTCTCAGTTAACCTTTCAGCGCTGAATGACCTCATAGGTACTAGCTCTTGGCCTTTGGCCAAAATTAATAATTCCAATTCCATATTGCACCCAAAGACACAAGAATCGTCTGGAAACGCCGACGACAAATTATGGCGTAATGTCCTCGCAATTTTCTTCGGGAATCGAGACTCCCTGACAATGAGGCTCCGCTGGTCCTGGCTAACAGCGTCACAAAGGTTTCTTTAGTAAGAGGAAGATCTCTCGAGGGTTACATACAGGACTTCCAGAGACACTGATCTGCAGAGGAAGTATGAGGGGGTGGGGGGAAGTGGTCTTCGGGTGGAAATTTTAAAATGTGCCAAACGCAATGGAAATTTTAAAATGTGCCAAACGCAATGGAAATTTTAAAATGTGCCAAACGCAATGGAAATTTTAAAATGTGCCAAACGCAATGGAAATTTTAAAATGTGCCAAACGCAATGGAAATTTTAAAATGTGCCAAACGCAATGGAAATTTTAAAATGTGCCAAACGCAACTGAGACGGGAAAAAAACGGCGTCGTTTTCTGGAAATTTTTGACGATATTTTCAGATTCTTGTTCATTTGTGGTGAATGGAAAGAGAGAGAGAGAGAGAGAGAGAGAGAGAGAGAGAGAGAGAGAGAGAGAGAGAGAGAGAGAGAGAGAGAGAGCTCTTGTATAAGAAACACTTTCATAATCGCCGCTGTAAGGGGGTAGTGCCGTCAGTGCACCTCATGCGGTGCGCTGTAGGCATTACAAGGTTCTTTGCAGCGTCCCTTCTGCCCCTAGCTGCAACCCTTTCGTTCTTTTTACTGTACCTCCGCTCATATCCTCTTTCTTCCATCTTACTTTCGTTAACTCCCTCCTAATAATTGTTTCATAGTGCACCTTTAAAACCTTACTGTCAGTTTCCCTTTCAGCGATGAATGACCTCATAGGTCCCAAAATTTGGCCAAAATTCTATATTCATTTCCATTTACAAACATATTAGCTCTTTTTGGCTTCATACTTCCACTAGTGTGTCTCTGAAATTTGTTCGTTTATCTAAAAAGCAACAACTTTTTGGTTAAAGGTTTTCAGTGAACGACAATCTGCATCATCCTTGTGCATTAATATCATATCAGCATTAATGTCTGAAACACGAAAACTTTTGAGCAATTTCAGGAACACGCAACTAGGTAATTGTAGTTTTTTTATATTTGAGCATAATAATTGTCTGAAAAGTCTTGAATTCCCCTGGTATTTTATACTTTATTTCATTTACATTTTTTATAGAGATTTTGCTAGTTTACTACCAGCGTCACGTCGGTAATATGAAATCGAGGTTAGGAACTATACTACCAAATTGTATTCATGAACTCTCTCTCTCTCTCTCTCTCTCTCTCTCTCTCTCTCTCTCTCTCTCTCTCTCTCTCTCTCTCTCAGTATTCATGAGACACTTTCTGTCTATCTCACAGTATTCATGAGACACTTTCTCTCTCTCTCTCTCTCTCTCTCTCTCTCTCTCTCTCTCTCACTGTATTCATGAGACACTTTCTCTCTCTCTCTCTCTCTCTCTCTCTCTCTCTCTCTCTGGAAGAATACAATGAAAAACGCTCCAGATGTATACCATTAAAGCAAATACTAACAAACGGCAACCCTCAGCCTAAGAGGTTCAACAGAGAAATTAAAAATAAAATGAGAGAAAGAGACAGATTGCACAAATCAATGAATCCAACCCAACACCAGAAGAAGCAAGCAGGCATTAAAGAACTCTGCAGAATGGTGGACAAATTAGTAAGAAATGCAAAGATAAATGAGGATAAAAGAGTTGCATCAGTTTGTAAGGAAAACTCAAAAGAATTCTTTGCGCGTGTTAATGGTAGGAAGCCAATAAAAAAATAGCATAGGTTCCTTAAGAGACAATAGAGGAAACCTAGTGAACTCAGAATAGAAAAAGCAGAGTTATTGAATAAGTTTTTTTACTAGTGTTTTCACAATTGAAGACGGTACCTCAATCTCTGAACCAGCTATTAAATATGAAGGGGCAGAACCGCTTGACAAAATAGTATTTACAGAAGACGTTAAAAACAAATAGAAAAACTAAAGTTCAAATCTCCTGGCCCGGATAGGATTCATCCAAGAGAAATTAAAGAGTTAAAAGAGGAGATAGTTCCTCACCTATGTAAACTCTACAGAAAAACTGCAGAACAACGACAGGCACCAAAAGGATGAAAATTGGGTAATGTGGCCCCAGTTTGCAAAAAAGTTCCAAGAGAAGAGCGAGGAAATTACAGACCAATCTGTCTGACTTCAGTCGCTTGTAAGATTTTTGAGTCCATAATTGCAGATCAAATTGTGGATCACATTGACAGAAACATGTTGTGGAGCAGTCAACACGGCTTCCGACAAAACAGATCCAGGTTATCAAACCCGTTGGAGTTTTTTCCATAATATGTTGGTATTTATGACAGTAGTAGAGCAATATATATACTCTACTTAGATTTCCAAAAGGCCTTTGACAAAGTTCCACACAAGAAACTAATGACAAAAGTTAGAGCTTTAGGAAATGTAGGAGAAATAGCAGACTGGATCGAAGACTGGAATTATAATAGAAAACAGAAAGTCATAATAAACGGTGAAGAATCAGAACGGGCAGATGTGAAAGCGGAGTTTCCCATGGTTCCGTCCTTGGTTTTTGATTTACATTAATGACATTGATGTAGGCTTAACTATAATGCAGGATAGCCAAATCTGCAGATGACACCAAACTAGGTGTAATTGCAGCAGACCCAGATACAGTGGAAAGTTTAAGAAGTGATGTAAGGAAAATAGAAGTAGTCAAAAAGATGGCAAATGCCATTTAACTTTGATAAATAAGTGTAAAGTGTTGCAGATAAGGACAACCCTCATGACAACTACATGCTGCTTGGGAATGAACTAAATAAGTGTAGAACAAGAAGAGGACCTTGGAGTCATTATCACCAAGGACTTCCACATCTCAGTGAATAAACTGAAAAGAAGGCATAGAAACTAGTGGGATACATAAAAAGGCAGCTCAAATACAGAAACAAGGAAACGGTGCTGCAGATCTATTCATCCATAATTAGACCTCATCTTGGATATGCAGTACAGTTTTGGTCACCAACACTGAGAAAGGACATAAACAGATTAGAAAGGGTATGTGACACATGGAATTGACTGCCTCCATAAGTTGTAAACAACAACAGTATGGAAGAGTTTAAAAGGCAACTACACAAAATCATTAGAACTCTGAATGAACAGTAAAACCTGCTCCTAAAGGTAAGTGAGCACATGATGTCTCCTCGAATGGACTATTAAGTCTTGAAGACATCGTAATCCTTGTAACTCCTTGTATCTCTCTCTCTCTCTCTCTCTGTATTCATGAGACACACACTCTCTCTCTCTCTCTCTCTCTCTCTCTCTCTCTCTCTCTCTCTCTCTCTCTCTCTCTCTCTCTCTGTATTCATGAGACACACACACTCTCTCTCTCTCTCTCTCTCTCTCTCTCTCTCTCTCTCTCTCTCTCTCTCTCTCTTGGTCAGTAAAGTAGATGTTGTAACGCCAGTTTTAGTAACCATATATTAATTAATCAATCCATCTCTCTCTCTCTCTCTCTCTCTCTCTCTCTCTCTCTCTCTCTCTCTCTCTCTCTCTCTCTCTCTCTCTCTCGTCCCCAATAACCTAGATGCTGTGACGCATGTTTTAGTAATTCTCTCTCTCTCTCTCTCTCTCTCTCTCTCTCTCTCTCTCTCTCTCTCTCAACAAAATTTCAGTTACGGACATATTTACGACCGTCCCACTTATTCAAACTCTGCTATAGAGCGGATATTTGGCAAAGGTGCCCAGTTGAATTTAAGTTTGTATAGATAATAAGACTCTATACCATTCGAAAATCTGTATGGTATATGGTTTTCGAATACGTGTGATATCGTATACGACACTTACTCAGAAACGGAGGTTTAACTCTGCAAGTACAGACAGCGTGTCATCATCTTATGTAACCGGGACTTTGTTGAGAGGTAAGGTACAAGTCATGACGAAATCGACTGAAAAACTGATTTCAAACAAGGCGTAAATTTCTCCATTATTATTATTATTATTATTATTATTATTATTATTATTATTATTATTATTATTATTGACTGGAAATTACAGCAATTAACACTTACACAATCCTTTAGAACAGGCATCATAATGCACTTAAAGCTTTGATGTTTTGCATTGTGGTAGGGAATTAGGAATCATGCAGATCCACATGCACGACTTTGGCAAATAATTCCACTTCCGGTCGCCATCTCGCCGCCGACGTTGACGTTTTGTATTGAATCTTTTGGGAAATGGACGATTCTCTCGCCCTGTATGTTCCCCAATACTTTTCTTTCGAGATCTCACTGTCAACATTGAGAGGGGGGAAAAAGGAAGAGATGAACCCTTCATTGATGAAGGATGACTAACTTCAGAGGCTGGGCAGTATTCGGGGGAGAGGGTCCATTTTTATACAGATGGTTCACTTATGGAATATTGCAGAGCAGGTTGTGGGCTGTGTCAGGTATGGAGAAGAAGTATACTTTCTGTTATTACGATTATCAAATGGATGCTCCATATTGCAGCCAGAACTTCCAGGTATTACAACTGCACTGAGTATCATAAAAAGGAATGAGGACAATGCCATAGTAGCAACAGTTAGCCGAGTGCCCTACAGTCATTAACACCAAGAAAAGGTGAATCAAATATCATCGTGAGAACAGCTATTTCCCTGCTATCACAGATCGGACAAGCAAGCAGAATGGTCACGTTCACATGGGTGGCATCACACATTGAAATCCTAGGCAATGAGAGAGCAGACGAAATTGCTAAAGAAGGTGCAAGGAAGGAGAGAGTAGACTACAAATTGGCACCATCCCTGATTAATTTAAAGACTCGGTTGGAATAGAAATAATGCAAAGAAACAATGAGAAAATAGAGCGGCTCAAAGAAACTCACTCATGAATAAGAAAGTACCTTGAAATTTTGGAGGGAAATCCACCCAACTACAAACATTGCGGACTGGAGAGCGGAATAGAGCAATCAACGTATAGCAGATGCAGATCCGATACTTTTAGGAGGTACTGCCAGCTGTCAGTCCATCAGAAACAAGCTGCAAGCTATGTGGCGAGTTAAGGAAGCACATTATAAGTCGTTATCTCTTGGAGTGTGAAGAGATTACTCATTACAGGCCACAGGGAGACACACTGAGTGAAGTTGGCCTTCTTCAGCATTTTCTACAACCTAGTGCGCTGAAAAGGGTTTTGACATCTCATCCAAAATTTGCTTGCTCCAGATAGTCAATAGACATGTATAAGCTGTATTATATTGAACATAAACTAAATTGTAGTACGTCTTATTCTGCAGCTACCTGTTAGCATCATTAAAACTTGTTTTTCTAAATTTTTTAATTAAACTTGATGTGTTAACCCCATCCAAACGTAATTCATTCAGTTAAGAAATTATTTGAAACTCATGTCTTAAAACAATAAACTGTATCAGATTGCACATTAATTGCTATGAATAATATCACATGCTACTCTACTTTGTAATATTTAAGAAAATGACTCAGTGCAATCTTGTAATGAGTAATTTCTACTTAATATATTGTAATTCAAATATATAGTTATCTGTAAGCATGCATATTTTGTAATACTGCCTGAATACCATATAAGCCCTGATGAACGACGTTTGTCTAGTAATCATTAGGGTGGAAAAGTTATGTATAAATGCCACAGCCAATATCATTCATTAAAGAGGGCTTTCCCCTTTACACATTCTGCGTCTGGGTTCCTGTTGTGCTGTACTTTCTAAGTTTTTTGCACAATAACTTGTTTTTCTTCTTCAGAGGGACGAGTGGTGGACTTGCGGAGTTGCGTGACGTCAGATGCAGTTTATTGGTAAGTGTATATGTCAGTGAATCATTTTTATGTCTTTGTAGATATTTGTAAAAATAGAAATTTGGATACATGCACACGCGCGCGCATACGCACACACACACATATATCCCTGTATATATATATATATATATATATATATATATATATATATATATATATATATATATATATATATATATATATATATATATATATGTGTGTGTGTGTGTGTGTGTGTGTGTGTGTGTGTGTGTGTGTGTGTGTTTAAATCGAGAGAGAGAGAGAGAGAGAGAGAGAATTTCATATACAAAATTATTCCTAGATACACGTTGCACACTGTAAGAGCTTGAAATTGAATTTTAGGCTGTGAGCGTAGACAGAGACATGGTCAACTACTAACTGATTTATTATCACAGAATTCTGACAAGGCATTGGTTTCCGTGAGCGGAAAAGTAGTGTAGGACGCTAGATCATGAAGGGCATAATATTATGATCAGTTGTGTTTTATCCCACCTGAAAAATACCTAATAATTCCTTCTTCAACATCAGAAGAAAGCTTGACATGTTTTACATTTGTGATTGATTTTTGTTTTACAAATGAAATACAGTACTGTAGTTCCTGAAAATACATAAAAATCACTGATTCAGCCACCAGTCATGGGTTTGTTGTTTTCTGGGGGAACCCGAAGTTCTACGGGGGTCTTTTTTTTGTTATTTTGGATGGTGAGCGCCCGGAGGGCCTGCCGGAGGGCCTGCCGGAGGGCCTTACAGTACTCCCCTCCTCCCCCCCCCCACAAAAAAAAAAAGGACTCAGGGAGATGAATCATCCCAGGAATATATGCTGGTTTTAGTCTGTCTACCAAAATCCAGGTAGTTCTTCCATCCCATGAAATCTTGTAGCACCTATGTTTACGCTGCAGAATGTAGTGAGGTTCCGGATAAGAGGGGGAGAGGCGGGGTTCCGTGTGCATCTATCCTGATGAACGCATATTTTGTGCACTCGAGTTCTGCGGGGACATAGGATTTCTTAGCAGTGACGTATGTTTTCTTTGCTGGCATGATTTTTTCTACCGTTTTACGGACATCGGAGCGGGTGGTGGGTTCATTTGGGACTAGAAATAATTATGTCTGCGGGTGTTGCTAATGATTGTCCGTAGAGTGCCTTAGATGGCGAAGCGTTGAGCACTGCTTGTGGGGCTGTTCTCAGTCATAATAAAATCCAAGGTAACTCCTTTCTCCACCTCCCGTCTTGACATCAAACAGTGAGCACTTCTTTAAGGGAGTGAAGGAACCACTCGACCATCCTGATGGCTTCTGGGTTGTGGGCCGTCATATGGTTTATTTTTGTTCCGAGGCTGGCGGCGAGGGAGCTCCATGGGCCGACGTGAAATTGGCCCCCCTATCGCTGGTGATGTACTGAGGGGCTCCGTGTCGGCTGACCCAGTTAATTCGAGCTTTCGCGCAACTTTCCGCAGGTGTTGCCTCAGGCCATCTGGTATTTAGGACGATGATGATGAAGAGGTATCTGTACCCCTCGGAGAGAGGAGGGGAACCACAATGTTTCTTATCCCTGATTCTGTGTGCCTCGTGACCTTGGACGTTTGCCAGGGGAGACATTTGCGAGCCCATTTCTTAATGTGTGTCGTCATTGCCCGCCCACCAAAGTATCGATCTGTCAGAAAATGGGTGGCGGAGCGGCCTGATGGGTGTGGCAGATCATGGGTGAGACAGAAAGCGTTTCTCCTCAAGGCCAGTGGTAGATAGTGGAGAGGGCGTCCGGTACTTGTTTCGCTGGCAATGGTCGTTTCTCCGTCATTTATGGCGAAATCCCTCCACGAGAGGGCGGGACTTTCCCACCGGAGTCGCTGTAAGTCCGCGTCATCCTTCTGGGCTGCTGCAGTCTCGGAATATGACATCCCGGAAACCATATAAATATCAAAATGTAATTTTTTTCATCAATGCTTCTTTCAGCCTTGCAAATTGTCAGTCCTGAGTTTTTAGGTCAATAATTCAAAAACATCAGAAAAATAGGAAGAGATTTATGGATATTTGTTACAGTAAAGCTGTTAAGACCTTTTATGGAAAATCGGAGAGAAAAAAAAGAAGTGTCCTCAAACACCCTTTGTTTGCCATATTTTACTGGATTTGAAACTGTAAAACCTCTTTTAAAATTGTTTAATAGAAGTGTATCCTTCACATATAATAATATAAAAAAAAACATGCTTATAAAAAATAGCCCCCGAAAAGATAACAATGTTGTATATAAAATTCCATGTATGGAATGTGATTTATTTTAATTAGGTCAGACCAGTAAAGAATTGAACACCAGATTAAAACAACAAAAATTCTCAGTAAGAACAGGTCAGACTAATAATGCTCTATTTTTACATTTAAGTGAAAAGTCCCCCAGAATACTATACACTGGACGCAAAGCCCAAATAGTGTCACATTATAGCCAAACTATTTCCAGGAACTTGTTAGAATCTGTTTTGATTCATTTGACCTTGGGGAATAACTTTTATGTAAGTCAAGGATTATTTTCTTTTGACCCTGTGATAAAACATATGTTCCAGAAGGAATTGAAAGATAGATTTCGATGTTAATCCGTTGACTGTTCTTTGACCTCCCAACCTTTTTGTGACCATTTCTTGGTAATATACATCCACACAATATATATGTAAATACCTGACTATATTAAACACCGCCGTATTTCTTAGCTACTTGGATAATAGAATCCTTGATATGTCTGTAGAGTTCCCAAGTCCAGTTATTTTCCTGTGTTTCTGAGGCAAATTGTTGAAAATAACTGCATGTCTTAGAACACATCATAGTCCTGGTTAGGTTTGCTTCTGACACACTCGGGGTGGATAGACCTCCTCCTCCTTTGAACCGTCCTTCAGAAATAAGTGACTCATTCGTCCTAATATGGATCACTATCTTGGGAAGTTTCTGTCTGATGGATGACCCAGGTGTTTCATTAAACATGGGTTCAATTCAGCTCAGTTGCAAGGTTGACGTTCTATGCTTCATCTTTATGCATTACGTTGGATAGTGTTCTTCAAACCCTCTCGAGTTTGCGTCAGGGTTGAAGATCCCTTATAAATATATTGTGGAAGTTTTAAACTTGATGCCCGAGCAGCTTAGTCATTTTACATAGCGTTTTCTTTCGGATAGTCGGAGTCTCATTCCTCTTCTATGTTTACATATACAGGTTCAGCTACAAGGAATCTTCATATTAACTACAATTGTAGATAATTCTTTTTCACATTAAAATTAATATTATTGTTGCTTTTAGTCTGGTGAGATAGGCTACATAATGTAACCTATCTCACTAGACCTTTTTCATGGTCTAATAAAATTGATCTTAACCAGAAGCAAGTTGTGCTTGACTCCTCCATTTGACGTTTCTATTTTCTTTTTATTTTCAAGAGACAGTGAAAAACCACCTGAATAAAATAAACTTACATCTCATGTAGTATAACCTGATTAAAATCTAGGACAGTCACTCGAGGACGAAACCAGTGTGCTGTACCTTGTGTGGCCAACGTCAAATTCATTCCCAATACCCCGAAAGCTTTTCTACTGGACGCTGAGAGATTAATCCTCTTCAGCAGAAACCTCCAGCTGGAACTGATTTGTTTTCCATACAGAATGTTTGTGTTTGTTTGCCCCGACATTTGGCTGATGGAGGACATTAGGGATTGCTCGTAAAGAAAAGCAATCCACCAAAGAGCAATAATTCTAAAAGTGTTTTGGGCCCACCTTTCTAGATTAGATTCATATATATATATATATATATATATATATATATATATATATATATATATATATATATATATATATATATATATATATATATATATATATATATATATATATATATATATATATATATATATATATATATTTATATATATATATATATATATATAATATGTGTGTATGTATGTATGTATATAAATAAATAAATACATATGTATATAAGTGTGTGTGTGTTTGTGTGTGTTGAGCTATAGTTTTTTACTAATAAACAAATGAGTAATGCGCAAATGATGTATTAAATATTGACTAAAGAATGTAAAACAAGAGAGAGAGAGAGAGAGAGAGAGAGAGAGAGAGAGAGGAGGGGTGGGGGAGTTTTGCAAAGTCAGGAAATTCAGTCGAGGGCAACAGGTCGAGGCCAACAAGAGAGGGGAGGCTTGATGATCCTCCCCCTTCCCCTAAAAGGCAAAATGGATTGTTGACTCTAGTTAAAGGGGCAGAAGGGAAACACATAGGTGTCACACATTCTAACTTTACTTTTTAAGTGGGAAAATGGTTTCCTTTTCAATCATCCGCCAAATATTTAGGAAAAAGAAATGATTTCCGCTTAGACACCTGGACCATTCATCAACTTCAGTCTCTATATTCAAATGTTTTATGTGGATCATTATGGGTTTAAAGAGAATCACTCCAAATAAAAAAACGCAAAGTACAGTACATCTTGACTGTACCGATTGGACCCATCTCATTTCAAAGCAGTCTTTCAATTCCCTTCTCATTTAAAGTCAAATCGATGGAATCTCTTACCAAAAGGAAGACTGCAGACCAAGCAGCTTTCGCTCTTTCTTACGATATAATGATTATCAGTTCTAAGAACATGTACCCTATGCAGTCTGCCTCACTTAAGAATAATTGGATTCGGGAATTCGTAGTGCTAAAGCAACGGGAATTTCCAGTTGGAATTTGGCACATTTTGAAATCAATGATAAATGACAGAGGAGAAAGTTCTGAGACCCATTTTGATTGGAAACAACGAGAAAAGGAAATAAAAAAGTCCTCTTTAGGCCTCTCAAAAGGTGGGACTTGTCCGTCCAATTAAGACATAAAGGTCTTACGAGATATTGATAAGATATTCCTAAGAAGTTTTCAGATATCTGCTTCATAATTAGCCCGAAATCAAAGACAAAGCCATGTTCCCTCCCCTTTCAAAGCATGTCGTCTACATCAACATTAATCTCTTGACAAGTTTTATTCAAACTATGATCTAAGTCAATGGGAGGGAGACTTCAGAATGATACACAAGTACTATGAGTATTTTAGGAATTATCTGGAATGGCGGCAAATGAATCCCTTTGCTCCTCACTTTATCTCTGGCATAGCCATTTTACTCATATTTTTATGATAGAAAGATTCCAGTTAAGCAAATGAGTTCTCACTGAATGTACAAACCCTGTGAAATAATCCTACATTCATTTAAGGACAAAGTTCAGCACTGAAAGACACAGCTGTTGGCCATTAACAAAAATTCAACCTTAACTGAATATTATTTGGCACAATGATCCCATTTATAGATTTTGGAAAAAAAATGTCTGCAAGGACATCATTTAGATTTAATTAAGAAAAATGGCTGATGAATTTATGAAACTTAGGATGCATTGATTGATTTTATCAAGTCGTATGACCCAAGGAATAAATTATTTTACGAATATTATATTTATATTCTTGTATTTTTTGTATATGTTTACTAATTGTATTCATATGAATAAAATTTTGAATTTGAACAAAATCGCTATAATTAAAATACAATTCATAAATAAATAAATAAATAAATAAATACAACACTGCACTTTCCGTTTAAAGCCGCCTTAAGCTCAGCGTTCCAGTGGCGCTAATGTAGCAAGGGAACATGATCTGACACCAAGAATCTTGCTCAGCACCTTCCTTCAAGTGGAAGTTAACCTTGCACCAGGATCACGTGACCTTCCACTTGAAGTAGTTGCCTCAGTGCTCAAGGAGTATTGAGTTGCAGTGCTCGGCTTTTAATGTTTCGAGAGAGAGCATTTCCTAACAGTTTTATCACTGTATTGGACTAATGAAGAAAATATATAGATATAATAATTTCCATTACATGGCAACAATCTCTCTCTCTCTCTCTCTCTCTCATACAGGATTATAAACAGTGAGAGTAATCCAGTGTTCTTTCTCTTGATATTCGGCTTATGTAGGAAGATAGACAAGTTATCCTAATATATAACAAAAGAAATAGAAATGAATCCAATGCTCTCTACACAAACACACACGTATGTATAATATATATATATATATATATATATATATATATATATATATGTATATATATATGACTCTTTATCACATCACCGTGATTCATATACAATCAGTAAGCTACAAACGTCCTTTAATATCCAATTCGCTCTACCTCGGAAATAATATATTTTCATATATGTTACCGAAGGGGAATTTTTTAGTTGATAATAAGTTCGTCGTCCCGTGGGCTCCAACCAGAGAAGGACAAGAACTCAAGACTACAGTGGACACATTAACCCATCCGGCCAGCAAGTGAGGTATAAGTGGATATCGGCTCCCATATACAAATCCCCAGTCGAACTCAGGTGTTTGTATTTAGAGACGATATCCACCCACCTCTGCCATGTTGACCGTGTAATGCGTTTGTCGCACGCAGCCATATTATGACTTTTTATCACATCACCGTGATTCATATACAATCAGTAAGCTACAAACGTCCTTTAATATCCAGTTCGCTCTACCTCGGAAATAATATATTTTCATACATGTTACCGAAGGGGAATTTTTTAGTTGATAATAAGTTCGTCGTCCCGTGGGCTCGAACCAGCGAAGGACAAGAACTAAGGACTACAGTGGACGCATTAACCCATCCGGCCAGCAAGTGAGGTATAAGTGGATATCGGCTCCCATATACAAATCCCCCGTCGAACTCAGGTGTTTGTATTTAGAGACGATATCCACCCACCTCTGCCATGCTGACCGTGTAATGCATTTGTCGCACGCCGCCATATTATGACTTTTTATCACATCACCGTGATTCATATACAATCAGTAAGCTACAAACGTCCTTTAATATCCAATTCACTCTACCTTGGAAGTAATATATTTTCATATGTTACCGAAGGGGAATTTTTTAGTTGATAATAAGTTCGTCTTCCCATGGGCTCGAACCAGCGAAGGACAAGAACTCAGGACTACAGTGGACTCATTAACCCATCCGGCCAGCAAGTGAGGTATAGGTGGATATCGGCTCCCATACACAAATCCCCCGTCAAACTCTGGTGTTCGTATTTAGAGACGATATCCACCCACCTCTGCCATGTTGACCGTGTAATGCATTTGTCGCATGCAGCCATATTATGACTTTTTATCACATCACCGTGATTCATATACAATCAGTAAGCTACAAACGTCCTTTAATATCCAATTCGCTCTACCTCGGAAATAATATATTTTCATATATGTTACCGAAGGGGAATTTTTTAGTTGGTAATAAGTTCGTCGTCCCGTGGGCTCGAACCAGCGAAGGACAAGAACTCAGGACTACAATGGACACATTAACCCATCCAGTCAGCAAGTGAGGTATAAGTGGATATCGGCTCCCATATACAAATCCCCCGTCGAACTCTGGTGTTTGTATTTAGAGACGATATTCACCCACCTCTGCCATGTTGACCGTATAATGCGTTTGTCGCACGCAGCCATATTATGACTTTTTATCACATCACCGTGATTCATATACAGTCAGTAAGCTACAAACGTCCTTTAATATCCAATTCGCTCTACCTCGGAAATAATATATTTTCATATATGTTACCGAAGGGGAATTTTTTAGTTGATAATAAGTTCGTCGTCCCGTGGGCTCCAACCAGCGAAGGACAAGAACTCAGGACTACAGTTGACTCATTAACCCATCTGGCCAGCAAGTGAGGTATAAGTGGATATCAGCTCCCATATACAAATCCCCAGTCGAACTCAGGTGTTTGTATTTAGAGACAATATCCACCCACCTCTGCCATGTTGACCGTGTAATGCGTTTGTAGCATGCAGCCATATTATGACTTTTTATCACATCACCGTGATTCATATACAATCAGTAAGCTACAAACGTCCTTTAATATCCAATTCACTCTACCTCGGAAATAATATATTTTCAGATATATTACCGAAGGGGAATTTTTTAGTTGATAATAAGTTAGTCGTCCCGTGGGCTCGAACCAGCGAAGGACAAGAACTCAGAACTACAGTGGACGCATTAACCCATCCGGCCAGCAAGTGAGGTATAAGTGGATATCGGCTCCCATATACAAATCCCCCGTCGAACTCTGGTGTTTGTATTTAGAGACGATATTCACCCACCTCTGCCATGTTGACCGTGTAATGCGTTTGTCTCACACAGCCATATTATGACTTTTTATCACATCACCGTGATTCATATACAATCAGTAAGCTACAAATGTCCTTTAATATCCAATTCGCTCTACCTCGGAAATAATATATTTTCATATATGTTACCGAAGGGGAATTTTTTAGTTGATAATAAGTTCGTCGTCCCGTGGGTTCGAATGACATAGGTGGGTGGATATCGTCTCTAAATACAAACACCTGAGTTAGACGGGGGATTTGTATATGGGAGCCGATATCCACTTATACCTCACTTGCTGGCCGGATGGGTGAATGCGTCCACTGTAGTCCTGAGTTCTTGTCCTTCGCTGGTTCGAGCCCACGGGACGACAAACTTATTATCAACTAAAAAATTCCCCTTCGGTAACATATATGAAAATATATTATTTCCGAGGTAGAGCGAATTGGATATTAAAGGACGTTTGTAGCTTACTGATTGTATATGAATCACGGTGATGTGATAAAAAGTCATAATATGGCGGCGTGCGACAAACGCATTACACGGTCAACATGGCAGAGGTGGGTGGATATCGTCTCTAAATACAAACACCTGAGTTTGAGGAGGGATTTGTATATGGGAGCCGATATCCACTTATACCTCACTTGCTGGCCGGATGGGTTAATGCGTCCACTGTAGTCCTGAGTTCTTGTCCTTCGCTGGTTCGAGCCCACGGGACGACGAACTTATTATCAACTAAAAAATTCCCCTTCGGTAACATATATGAAAATATATTATTTCCGAGGTAGAGCGAATTGGATATTAAAAGACGTTTGTAGCTTACTGATTGTATATGAATCACGGTGATGTGATAAAAATTCAAAATATGGCTGCGTGCTACAAACGCATTATACAGTCAACATGGTAGAGGTGGGTGGATATCGTCTTTAAATACAAACACCTGAGTTCGATGGGGGATTTGTATATGGGAGCCGATATCCACTTATACCTCACTTGCTGGCCGGATGGGTTAATGCGTCCACTGTAGTTCTGAGTTCTTGTCCTTCGCTGGTTTGAGCCCACAGGACGACGAACTTATTATGAACTAAAAAATTCTCCTTCAGTAACATTTATGAAAAAATATTATTTCCGAGGTAGAGCGAATTGGATATTAAAGGACGTTTGTAGCTTACTGATTGTATATGAATCACGGTGATGTGATAAAAAGTCATAATGTGGCTGCGTGCGACAAACGCATTACACGGTCAACATGGCAGAGGTGGGTGGATATCGTCTCTAAATACAAACACCTGAGTTCGACTGGGGATTTGTATATGGGAACCGATATCCACTTATACCTCACTTGCTGGCCGGATGGGTTAATGCGTCCACTGTAGTCCTGAGTTCTTGTCCTTCGCTGGTTGGAGCCCAGGGGAAAACGAACTTATTATCAACTAAAAAATTCCCCTTCCGTGACATATATGAAAATGTATTATTTCTGAGGTAGAGCGAATTCGATATTAAAGGACGTTTGTAGCTTACTGACTGTATATGAATCACAGTGATGTGATAAAAAGTCATAATATGGCTGCGTGCTACAAACGCATTACACAGTCAACATGGCAGAAGTGGGTGGGTATCGTCTCTAAATACAAACACCTGAGTTCAACGGGGGATTTGTATATGGGAGCCGATATCCACTTATACCTCACTTGCTGGCCGGATGGGTTAATGCGTCCACTGTAGTCCTGAGTTCTTGTCCTTCGCTGGTTCGAGCCCACGGGACGACGAACTTATTATCAACTAAAAAATTCCCCTTCGGTAACATATATGAAAAAATATTATTTCTGAGGTAGAGCGAATTCGATATTAAAGGACGTTTGTAGCTTACTGATTGTATATGAATCACTGTGATGTGATAAAAAGTCATAACATGGCTGCGTGCGACAAATGCATTACACGGTCAACATGGCAGAGGTGGGTGGATATCGTCTCTAAATACAAACACCTGAGTTCGACGGAGGATTTGTATATGGGAGCTGATATCCGCTTATACCTCACTTGCTGGCCGGATGGGTTAATGCGTCCACTGTAGTCCTGAGTTCTTGTCCTTTGCTGGTTCGAGCCCACGGGACGACGAACTTATTATCAACTAAAAAATTCCCCTTCGGTAACATATATGAAAATATATTATTTCCGAGGTAGAGCGAATTGGATATTAAAGGACGTTGTAGCTTATTGATTGTATATGAATCACTGTGATGTGATAAAAAGTCATAATATGGCTGCGTGCCACAAACGCATCACACGGTCAACATGACAGAGGTGGGTGGATATCGTCTCTAAATACAAACACCTAAGTTCGACGGGGGATTTGTATATGGGAGCTGATATCCACTTATACCTCACTTGCTGGCTGGATGGGTTAATGCATCCACTGTAGTCCTGAGTTCTTGTCCTTCGCTGGTTCGAGCCCACAGGACGACGAACTTATTATCAACTAAAAAATTCCCCTTCGGTAACATATATGAAAATATATTATTTCCGAGGTAGAGTGAATTGGATATTAAAAGACGTTTGTAGCTTACTGATTGTATATGAATCACAGTGGTGTGATAAAAAGTCATAATATGGCTGCGTGCAACAAACGTATTATACGGTCAACATGGCAGAGGTGGGTGGATATTGTCTCTAAATACAAACACCTGAGTTCAACGGGGGATTTGTATATGGGAGCCGATATCCACTTATACCTCACTTGCTGGCTGGATGGGTTAATGCGTCCACTATAGTCCTGAGTTCTTCTCCTTCGCTGGTTCGAGCCCACGGGACGGCGAACTTATTATCAACTAAAAAATTCCCCTTCGGTAACATATATGAGAATATATTATTTCTGAGGTAG
>JANJGK010000031.1:15189344-15196187 GCA_039081455.1 Macrobrachium rosenbergii
TATATATATATATATATATATATATATATATATATATATATATATATATGTTATAATTAGCAAGAAGTCGCTAAAAGCCGACCCTTTAGAATGTTGAAAGTGGGATTGTTGCTGCATAGTCGACCCAAGTTGACCCAGATACCAACACATGAAATTTATCAGTATTCTGATCTGTCTCTTCCCTTTACCTGGGACAGACATTTGGATAGTATGGTCAAAAGGGGCAAGGATAAGAGGTTGAGTGCCACTCCCTTAAGAAGCTTAAATGAACTAAGCTGCTTAAAACAACCATTTTATGAGGCAATGTGATCGTGCTGAATTGTCTTTCCACAGGACACCTGGGGAGATGCAAGCAGATGGTCAAGACACCTGGAAGATGACACATCTTGGGCACGGTCACCATACGGGCCCGACATCGGGGCATTACCCTCGGCAAATGCCTTAAAAGGAGCCAGGACAGGATGATCTTTGCAGTTAGCCAGACACGCGCGCGGGAGATCGCCACGAGATGCTGAGAGCACCCCTTCTCCCTCCCCCACACTGTCACCACCTGACCCTCCTGACTCAGATCCAGTTCCTTCGTCACCACATGAACGGACATTCCATGTGAACTAGTGTATAGTGCCACGAGTGCAATTGCCCTTCATCATTCTTCGCCAGAGACCCGTCCCTGCCCCAGCGGTTAAGTACAAGTGAAGGCTTTTCAGTCACGACATTTTGCCCTTAGAAGTGTTTATTGAGTGCCAGTATATCTCTGTATCCATTGTGCCATTTTACCCAGTGCTATTTCAAGTGTTTTGTTTCCAGTGTTAAGTGTTCATTCATTCCTTGAGACCTTGGCACCCTCAGTGCAGTCTCGATCCATCTGTATGTTTTATGCTTTCCCTTACTGGCGTGTAATCCTTAAATCTCTCTTGCAGAGGGACCCATTTGCCGTGGACTCCTCTTGGGCTGTGCCTGGTGACCATTCAAGTCTCCAGTAGGAAGACCTCCAGGCTTTGCAGGCCTCAGTATTATTTACTTTTCCATTTTTCATCCTTTTATTGTAAATACAATTACTTTAGTTAACCCCAGTGTTTACGTAACATTCCTCATGAAGTAGAGCCCTAAGCTCATATGAAACATCCCTTTTTTCTTTTCTTTTGATGATTCCCTGGACCGTAAAGTCACATTTTCAAGGCCACGTGAGTAAAATTCCGTTGCTGACCCGTTAAAGTGTTCTACAAATCCAGAAAACCAGGGAAAATTATATATATATATATATATATATATATATATATATATATATATATATATATATATATATATATATATATATATATATATATCTGTCACGAAAATATGGAACGTGATGAATACATAAATAAAAGACAAAATCCAGGAAGGAAAGAGAAACAATGGAGTGCTGCAAGGCCTTTCGATATATAGTATTTAACTTAGCAGACTGAAGAAATATAAAAATAAGTTTACAAAGAAAGGCCGTATAAATAACAGATGGGGATCACAAAGGAAAAAATATGTACCTGGAATCCAGCACAATTGAAGAATTAGCAGACCTATCAAAACAGGGTTATTGTTTTAGAGATTTTACAAAGGATTAGGCTCAATGGCTCAGAAGCAAGGACAGGACAATTAAAAGATTATACATGGAAGGTGATTGACCAACAAAATTTTTTATAAAAGTAGTACTCATTAATTCTCATTTTGGTAAACAATAAAAAAAAATACAAGGTGAAAATTTTTTTTACAAAATATATATATATATTAAACATACGAGTACATAAAAAATATGTAATTAAGTCAGTGTTTTTATCTTTTAGGTCATTCTTGAACATTTTATTTGTACAGAGGTCCAAATAATACATGCCAGGGCTAAGATTTATACAGCTTACCTCCAGTTGTAATTTTAATCTTAGCCCTGGCATGTATTATTTGGACCTCTGTGTTAATAAAATGTTCAAGAATGACCTAAAAGATAAAATCACTGACTTAATTACAAATTAGTTACCTCATATATATTTCCGATATATTCCTATGTTTAATATATATCTTTTTTGTAAAAAATTTTCACCTTTTAAAACAAAATTTATTGTTTACCAAAATGAGAATTATTGAGTTGTACTTTTATAAAAAAAATTTGTTGGTCAGTCACCTCCCTTGCATAATCTTTTAATTGTCCTGTTCCTGCTTTTGAGCCACTGAGCCTAATCCTTTGTAAAATCTCTTAAACATTAACCCTGTTTTGACAGGTCTGCTAATTCTTCAATTGTGCTGAATTCCAGGTACATATTTTTCCCTTTGTAATCCCCATCGGTCATTTATACCACCTTTCTTTGTAAACTTATTTTTATATTTCTTCAGTCTGCTAAGTAAAGGACTGTAAGTCGAAAGGCCTTGCAGCACTGTTTCTCTTTCCTTCGTGGATTTTGTCTTTATATATATATATATATATATATATATATATATATATATATATATATATATATATATATATATATAGAGAGAGAGAGAGAGAGAGAGAGAGAGAGAGAGAGAGAGAGAGAGAGAGAGAGAGAGAGAGAGAGAGAGAGAGAGAGAGAGAGAGAGAAGTTAACATGGAATCAGAACGACTTTATCTATTTCTTCCATTCTGTTATTGTAGTTCGTAAGAGTGTACTAGTATGTTCATCCTTCAACGTCTCTCTTGTAGATTCTGTCAAACTGTCATTAAGATAGAAAGGTTTGGGACGAAAGACCACTTCCCTTTACCGAACTCCTGAATTAGCTTTTTCATTTTTGTATCATATAATGTACATCTTCAGACAGATATGACTCGTCTATTATCTGTCGGAAGCGTCTTATTGTAAGACTAAAAGGGATTATGGGAGTCTTGATGGCTTTGTTTACTTCATCCCTGACGATAATTCCGAGTTATGTTGACGATATCATGCTCTGGCGCTCTTCTGTTTGACTCGTCTAAGAAGAAGAAGAAGAAGAAGATGATGATCTCTTACCTCCGGCGAAGGGGAACCTTCCCTTCAAGATGTCTTGGGACCTTCGAGCACCTTCTTGCGTCATGCTGGCAGAGAAGGACTGACTACCTCTTGAGAGGTTGAAGAATCCCCCCAGGGATGTGACTATTTCTATGTTGTGCGTTTGCTTTAACGGTAGGAGAAAGGAACGTCAAAATGATGACTCTTCTTTGTGGGTTGCTGATGCCTCTCTCAGGTCTCTCACTCCAGAGGCTGTGTCTAGTCTCCAGTAAGGTTGGGTTTAGTACTACTTCAAGAAATATCACAATTCCAAAATGAGTGGTCAACGTTTCCCAGATGGATTTATTTCGGTGCATTTTCTTATCATTAAATGTGGCAGAACCCAGTTCCTGCAAATGTTTTTTTTTTTTTTTTTTTGTAGAAAAAAAATTAAGAATAATTAAACATTCATCTGGTTGCTTGCGTTATTTCCATTAAGATTTTTTTTAATAGACAACTTTAGCTTAAGATATGCCACATTTCTTACAAGTGTAAAGGGGTAGATACGCAGGTACAGAGTTTGCGGAGACGATAATAGCGTTGTTTCTCAGTCATTCCACCTGCTGTACTTACGACGATATGCTGTGAGAGTTTATGTTGCTGTTCCCTTATATAACTCTCCTGGAAAATATGAAATGTTTCAGCTCATGGGATTCAACTGTCAAGAAATCCATTATATCAATGTTATCTTTTGCCGTGCAATGAATTTATATTAAACCTTTTGTACTGTTTGCACAGATGGTGAAACTAACTCTGTTTTCATTATCTTTAGGCACCTTTAAAATATAAGGCCATCTGTTGCTCTCTCTCTCTCTTTTAATCTGAAGGAGTGGTGGATGATATTCTTTCATTCTTAGCAAAACAGAAGATATAAACCTCACCATAATTAGACCACTAGTGTCCATTTCTGAATCTGAATTTATTAACAAAGACTGCTGCTCCACAGTTAGAAATGATTTTATATCGTCTATTCTCGCGTCTTTGCAACGAGTGACTGAAGGCGTCACAGTCATATTCAGTCTCAACTTCCACTTGTGACACATGACAGAGATATCGGAAGCTTTCAGGTGACGCGTGATACCGTTGTCATGTTCAATTAGAGGGTAATGGGGGTTCCTCAACATCCAACCCCTCCAGTTATGCTTTGATTGATCGATTGACTGATTGACTGGATCAAATGTGGATTATCAACTGCTGCTGGATTATCTCAGGTGCTCCTTCCGTAGCCTTAACCCAGTTGAGCATATTACCAATTTTCTCAAACATTGATATATGATTTTTGTGTTATTTTTTCCTGTGATAAGGGATCTCTAAATGTAACACACTTCATAAAAGGATAATAATTTTAATGGCCATGAAAGTAATTGTGTATACTACTTTGCATTCGCAGAAAAAAATGTAAATAAAGACATAACTGAAACGACAGTAATGCCATGGGTTTCCAGACAGCCTTTGCTTTGCCCAGTGAGTCGTTATGGATCAGCAAGAAATCTCAGTGACCCCTAATATTTTAACGTGGACCTGAATTCAAGGAATAATCAGGTTTTTAAAGTACTGCTATTCCTGGTATGGCATCATTCCTTGCGCTTTTATCCAATGCTCGATTCCTTTGGAAAATTCGAAGAATCCCACCTAACAAATATATATATATATATATATATATATATATATATATATATATATATATATATATATATATATATATATATATATGTATGTATGTGTGTGTGGTGTGTATGTGTACACACACATGCACACACACACACACACACACATATATATATATATATATATATATATATATATATATATATATATATATATATATATATATATATATATGTAGAGAGAGAGAGAGAGAGAGAGAAAGAGAGAGAGAGTTGTGTCACCCACCCGGGAGACAGGGATTCCTCTACAAAACTTAGTTCCCCCGAAGTGAAGACATTTTGTATCCGGAATAAAGACGTAGGAGCAAAGGCATCGAAATTGAGCCCTACCTTAAGACCAAGGCTGTGGCCCTCGAGATCATCACTGACAGGAGAGGCAACTTCATGTTTATGAAAAGGAGAATCACAAGCGAGTGAAGGGTGAGATCAAGTAAGCATCTCAGGGAAAAATGGGAATGGAATGGAATATAGAATTCTGGCCCAAGGCCAAGCGCTGGGACCTATGAGGTCATTCAGCGCTGAAGGGGAAATTGATAGTCTAAAAGTTTGAAAGGTGTAACAGGAGGAAAACCTTGCAGTTGCACTATGGAACAAGTGTTAGGAGAGGGTGAAAAATAAGGTGAAAGAAACAGAACATGAACAGAGGTACAGTAAAAGGAATGAAAGGGGTTGCATGAGGTGCACTGACGGCACTACCCTCCTACGGGGGGGGGGGGGGGGGGGGAATTGGAAACATGGCAGATCTCTGAGGGACACCACTATGGGTTAAGAAAGGTTAACCATTTTCATATATGATAACACAGTCGAGATGAAATAAGACCACAGAAAGAAGGCAGAAGCACTAAGAAAGATAGTTTGTTAACCTACTTCAGATTTTTCAAAAGAATCAGTTGTGAAGAACCGCGAAAATAACTCCTCTAATTCTCTTCTTAGAAAGAAAATAGAAATAGCTGAGATGTGAAAGGAGAACATGAGTCACCCAGAATTCGAGTTGATGATCACCGAAAAGACTGAAAATGAAAATCAGGATAAATTTTGAAGATGAGCAATTCAAAACTGGTTAGCCACGAATGAAACCATACGTCTGTTGATTTTTTCATTTACAAATAATATAGGAAAAGTTCTTTGATTTCATCTTTTTCATATAGAATTACGCTTGAAGTATACAACTCGTTTATAAATTTCCAGTTACACAAAGGAGCAATTCACGACGGTAGAAATATGAGAGAATATTTATTAGAAAGTTATAACAAGGTACTATAATGATATCCACGAATAGTGTTTCTACTATGAAAGAATTTTCAGATTTTTATAGTACATTGGAGGGAACAAAATGAACCTTTAATCATAGTCAAGTGACATGAAATGTTAATAATAATCAGATTTATGCTTAGAAAATTTTCGCTATTTTGAGTAGTGAGGAGAACTGAATTTATGATCTGAAAAAAATTATACTTAAAAACCAAATTAAGTTGGTGATTCCAGGAGGAGGAACTGGAAGGTGTATCCAAAGGTTACCGCAACTCCAGTCAGGAAACCCTGACCAAGAACAACAAGGGATCGATCCCACCTTGCTCTTTGATGAACCCTCAGGAAATCTTGGTTTAGAACATGGTCTGGCATAAGGCCCTTCTCCTGCATTCCTATGAAAAGTTTGTCTCCTCTCTCTACCCATGAAAGTTTCTCATTCCAATAATTCATTTCTGTTGCATGATAATAATTAATAACTAAGAGGTAATAACCATTGCTTGCTGACGCTGCCATTTGTAAATCGATCAGTAACTAAATGCATAAATAAATATTTTTTAAATGAAAATATATTCCCAAAACCTTCCACACTAAAACCCCAGTTTATGAATCAAAATGCAAATGCGCACATGGCACTGTATTTGTCAGTAATTGGTCATTAATGACACAACAGAAGGGTCAATGCAACAGCAGTCATTCAATTTCAAGGTTTATGCAGATATTTAATTGGATCTTCACCATACATGGACATGAAATATGAATATTATATATGGATGCCAAACCAGAATTTGCCATGCAGCTTACAACGCTTAGTTTCTAATAAAGAATTTGCCGAACAGAAGTGTTGGAGTCAGTCTTGGAAGAAGGAAATCATGAGTGAGACAAGGTCACTTCAGAGAGCCTGCAGCTTTTCCCTT
>JANJGK010000031.1:15196287-15238787 GCA_039081455.1 Macrobrachium rosenbergii
GAACTGTGGCCCGGTTTACGACTGGCCATCTGCGAGAAAGTTGTTGGTCCTCGTCGACGTAATCCAATAAAGGAAGTTTGTTTAAACGCCGAACTTCTCCAGACGGTTGCGTTACGCCCTCTGCATTTAAAACTTTTATTTTGTTAAGTAATGCATTAAAACTTTTTTGCAGGGTATTTAAACTTCATTTAAATGTGAGGTTTTCAAAATTGTCGTGTGTGGGAAAGATTGTTTCCTCTTCCTGAACTGCAGATAAAATTGCTACTTTCCTTCGCCATATCCTGACATGGGTTTATAAATTATCGTCTCATATTATCGGCAACAGAGAATTTGCAGAATAAAGCTACAAACGTATACTTATGTGATGGCATATCTATCTCCTGAAAAACCTGATTCCAACGAATTTGAGGGTGTGAGTCTATTAAACAAAGAACAGGTAAACGTCCCTTGTAACAAATGGGGAAACAGTCGTTAAACAATTCAAAGGACTGGGGACATTCATTAACCAGATGGGAAAATCTCGTTAGCCATCGGAGAATAATTGCGAACTGAGCTTTGGTAAAGCTTGTGAAACAAATATAGAGCAGGAAGGAAGGGAAGAGTAGGGAGAGGTCCAATTATTGAACAGTGCAATCGATGGGAACACTAGTTAAAACAGACCGACAGGCCACTCAATAAACAGATGGAGGGAACACAAGGGAAATCAAGGGGAACATTAAATAAACAATGGGGAACATTCATGTAACTTATCTAGAAAAACTGGTAAAAAAATTACAGGATTTTGGAGTTCACTCCTCAGACAGAGTACTACAGTTGCTGTTTTTGCATAAAGTACTCCCGATCACAGCACGAGCGGTGAACCTTTTAATCTTCCATTATCATATCTGATGTGGTGAATATTTCGGCATTATTCTGATTTGCTATGACGTTACTAGTATATGTCAGCTGAGCATCATTGCATGTTTGCATATCATTGCTTCGTTTGCTAACTACAAAACACTTCTGAGTTTATGGAAGGATTTCAGTGACCTTCAAGGGATGAGCGGGCTAGTGGCCAAAGGCGAGTTGAAAAAATTTGAGGCGGACCCGGTAACGTTTTTATTTTTTATTTTAGGTCCCGTGATAGTATGAGGAGAGTTATTAGCAGTTTTTTTTTTAAGTCCCGTGATAGTATGAGAGTTGTTTCAGGGCCCTGCTATAATGGCGCCTCAATATATCAAAAATGAATACTTTTTTGAACTGTGTGTTTTTCTCATTGCAGGGACACGAGTGTTAATTGAGCTAAAGTCGTGTTTTATGATTATCAGTTATTTGTCCTATGAGTATAGATAGGTGGGTCAGTAGATAGATAGATAGATATTCTTATGCATACAAATATTATACAAAAGAGGCCAATAGAGGCAACAGAACCTACTATGTCGTACAGATTACACATCGCAACATATACAATAATAACATGCTAGCACAGTAAGCCACATATATAGTATCTGTACATAAAACGGTATACTTTATTTACAAAATCAACATAAATAATAATGGTAATAAAAAATTTTTGTTAACGTTTTACACTAAAAGGTCGTGGTTGCGGAAAAAAGACAGTAATTACAATTTCATTCATGCTAAACTGTCAAAACCGAAGATTAACCCGATGTGCAGAACATTTTTGCAATTTTGCCCTCTTCGCACACTTACGCAGAAACTCATCACAAGTACATCAAAGCCGCCTACACACATTACCACTCATTATTATTATTATTACGAGCTTGATGGCGTGCTATGCTGCGCTGGAACCCGGTGCTACCCTTCATGTGTCCCCTACCTACCCCGCCCCTACCTGAGACAGACAAACGGGGTTGTAGGAGAGGGTAGATGTGTCGTGTCTCCCACATCCTACTCCGCCCCTACCTAGGGCGGACGAACAGGTTTGCAGGAGGAGGGTGGATGTGTCATGTCTCCTTATCCTCCCAATCCAGTACCTACCCTGACCCACCCGAGGCGGACAAACGGGTTTGCAGGAGGAGGGTGGACGTGTCATGTCTCCCCTATCCTCCCAATCCCCTACCTACTCCGTCCCACCCGGGGTGGACAAACAGGTTTGCGGGAGGAGGGCGGATGTGTCATGTCTCCCTACCTTCCCGATCCCCTACCTACCCAGCCCCAACCCAGGCCGGACAAACAAGAAAGATCCACTCGGATTTTATTATTATAGATAGATTATTATTTCCAGGAGGATGAAATATGCACAAAGCATCCGTAATATGTTTTCTACTTGAATGCAAATTGCTGAGGTAAATTTAATTTACTTGTTGTTCTTGTAAGGAGAAACAACGGCGAAAAATCTACATACTTCTTTTACATTATTTTAGCTTTGCCTTATGATTTGCCTCGCAATAAGAAATGCATTTCATGCAGAATCTCATTAGACAGTTTATATTAAAATTATATATTGTTTCAAATTTTATATGTGAAAACATGGTAAAAATCGTTGTTTTATCCTTCCTTGTGGAGCCAACCTTTGTTGAGGGTTTGGCTTAATGTTATATATATATATATATATATATTATATAATATATATATATATATATATATATATACACCAAACTCCTCAACAGGGGTTGGGTTCCCAAGAAAGGATAAGACAACGATTTTTGCCATATTTTCACTTTTATTTCCTGAATCAGGAACAAACCTATTGTCCAATACGTCACAAATCATGTTTGTGTCCTAGTTTATTATTATTATTATTATTATTATTATTATTATTATTATTATTATTATTATTATTATTATTATGAAAGTTTCTTACATTCATATGGAAGGAACCAAAAGGACCATCCAATCAGCGAGCCAAAACTGGTTGCTCCACAGAATAAAAATGTCCGCGTGTTAGAACAGGAGAACATCCAAAATAAACAGAGCCTAACTTGAACACCGATACAGCAGCAAATCGGAAACACTGAGGTAATCCTGCATTTCGCACCGGTTTCTACTGCACTAAAGCATTACCAAACGCAATACCAGTGTCCCTTCATTCACCGAATGACCGCTCACATTTCAGCCAAAGCAAGAATTTATCGACGATTTTTCTATCAAGATCAGATAAATTTTCCGTACCCGGTGATGCAGCATATTCTTGGGAATGTCGTGGTACAGTACGCCTCGCAAATTGTTAAGCTCGTAGTAATCCGGGAGAATGAAGACATCCTGGCCAGGTGGACATGCATGCCTGCAAGGAGTACAAAGACCTATGTGTTTTGTAGAACGGTGGGTTTTCCTGCTGGTGATAATGAAGAATATAGTTCAGATTTCAAGGTTGCTTAAAAGACGCAAGAAATCTTAAAATTCCATAGAGCTGATCAGTGTCATTTTAAAAAGTAGGAAGTAAAGAAGTTACATTCTTAGAATTGATCAGTTATTTTAAGAACATGAAATGGGAAGTTACATTCTCAGAAAATTTATTATGGTCTTTTAAAGAAGATTGAGGTGAAGAAGTTACTTACTCTTTAGAGCAAGGAAGTTTCATGCGTATAGAATCGATCAGTATTCTTTAAAGAACACAAAGTAAGGGAACTTACATTCTCAGAAAATTGCCAGCCTTTGAATAATGTAGAAGGAGGAAGGAAGTTTCATTTCTGAAAATTGTGCACGGTCCAAGGAAGTACAAGAAGGTAGGAACGTCCATTTTCAGAAAGTTAGGCAGAGTCCTTTGAAATAGTATGAGTAGTAAGTAAAGGAGTTTCATCTGTACTGAATTGTTTAGTTACCGTTGAAAATCGAAAGAAAGGGCGGGTCTCACTCTCAAAAAGAAACTCATTCTCTGAAAATTCCATAACAGTAATAAAATGGAAGTCTTGAAGTTTCAGGAATAGAGCCTCTGGTCTTTACATGGCATCGTGAATTATGCTCGCCATTGTTGCTATTGTTATTAATTTTGGCATACATGCTTCTAGCAAGAAAACTCCAAGAGTACGGAAGGCCCACTGGGTCCTGGGAAGGCCGCGGCACGAGGCTAGGAACAGCCTGTAGTTAAGAACACTAGCTGTATGTTGGTTACCTGGCGAAAAGAGCTGTTTGTAGCACCTGAGAATACCTACAATGATAGTCACGGGTGTTCCGGTCCATTAAGCTGAATGTAATTGAAGATTAATTCTTTGGAAATACGCCAGAAAGTGCAGTTTAATTTTAGCGAAGTTTTTTGTATAGTTGTCAATCCTAAGATTGGTTGATTTATTTGTAAAATAAATTGGCAGGGTCTACAATATAATCAGTGGAAAATAAGTAAGAAGATTTAAAAAACACACACACAATTAGTGTACATGTCAGGAGGTTTATAATGCATACTGATATCACAAGCAGAGAACATTTGACTTCAAATATTTATATCAATAACGTATGAAAAAATAAAATAAATAAGTGGTTAATAATAAGAAAAAACTAAATGCAAAATAAATAAAGAATGCAATAAGTTTGAGTCAAGTCTTGAAGCTCACCGGAAATGAATATAAGAGTCGTTCATCACTAAAGGTTAAATTCTTAATTGGAATATTTTAAGGTGATATTGGTGCCCATGGTCAGAATTTAAGACTGAATGTCATGAGTTGCGCAGACGAGCCCATAGTCAAGACTTGATGCTACGTAACTCTTTAGGGCCCTTGCTCAAAAATCAGGGAAGAAATGTGGAACGTTGGATAAACGAGCCATTGGTTCGAGACGTAGAAAGGGCTGCAGAGTCCTGTTACACTTGAATGCAGAATGGAAAAGGGTCGGGTATCCTTGTAAACAAAGAATTCTTATTTATTATTAGACTCGTGGGTGAAGATGTTGTGATCGGGTATAACTTTGGTTAGCACTCAGTAAGATTTTCACAGCCCTCTGCTATGCAGAATGAGGAGCCAGGATGGGACGGGTATTTGAGGCGTTGAGTAGAACTCTAGTACTGGATATAAAAAAAAAAAAAAAAAAAAAACGAGACGTTACTGAAACTTGCTACCTACTGTAGGCAGTTGGTCATAGTGAGGCCTGAGAAGTCGGCATGGGATGTTAAAAGCCCATCTCCAAGAAACAGATGCTGATAAATAATGAATGTCCATAAAAGTAGCTAGCCTTAACGTGATATCAGTGTCGGTTCTGCAAGCCTGTGCTGAAGCATATTCTATTAAGCAAACAGTTACTCTCATATAAAAGCACATCACACTCAGATCGCCTTGTCAGACATCGAAAAGGATTATCCAAGATTATCCAACTAGGCCGAACATAAGACCCCCAGAGAAAGAGACCAAAGGAATGGCTAATTTATCCTTTCGTACTCAGCCGCGCACCGTGTTGAAAGGTTAGACTCTGTTTGACGCTGAGGAGAATTACGGACATTTTTGGGGTACATGTATCCTCCTATCACACGTGTAAGGTCAAAAGGACCGGGTGAGGTATCCCAATCCCGAACCTTATAATACGAAGAGTTTAAGTGGCGTTATGACTGCTGGACTCGGAGATTGTGCCAATACAAAATTAACGGGGGTAGGCCTAGCCAAGGTCTCTTAAAAATAATGCGAGTAATTTGCTCCGAAGTTAATGAAATTTTCATTTGTAGGAATATGAGTTACCTAAAGGTAATGCTTTATTTCAAGTTGAAATGAGCATGTTGATTTAGTAAAGACTTTTATCACGGGGCGGAACCGGAGTTATTAATGTAAATTAATAAATTGTTTGTTGCTTATGATAATATATAAGCAATAAAATGGTCAGTTTTGCGTTATGTATTAATTGCCTGTAGCTGACTGCATTCAGTTTTTTATCTGTGACGTTTATTTAGTCGTTGTTTCAGTTTTTTTTTTTTTTTTTTTGGGGGGGGGGGAATTGGTTATTGTTTTTCATCGCGGATATTATGCTCTTTGGAATGTTGCTAGCAAATTTCGTTACCTGTTTAATAATAGCCTAATAATAATAAAAGATCAAAGTCCCGGAAAGAACCCTTTATTAATTTTTCAATCATCCAAAAGTGATTGTGCTTGTAAACTAATCATGGTGATAATGGGAAGATGATGGCGATGATGATGATTAAAACTTCACGAATAATAGCCTACAAAGCAACGCTCCACTATGACACGTAGCGAAAACGTTAATTGTCTTAAAAGTAATCGTACTTATTCCTCCATAAGAGCCAAAGTTACGACCAAAGTCAACCACATAGCGAAGAGGCTTGCAGGGTGAAAGTGCGGAAAGATATTGCAGCAATTAATTAAGGAAAGATCTCGCAGCAGACGGCTGGAGGAGGAGAAGAGGGATTCATATATTACGAGAGAGATAAAAGGCGTAACAACGACGTGAGAGGGTGAGCTTGTCTCTCGGAGTGTACATGGGACATTATTGTTGCAATTATATAAACGTCTGGCGATATTGAACAAGTGACAGTTTGTAGAGAACGTACCGGAAGCTCCACACACACACACACACACACACACACACATACGTATATATTCATATATAGAAAGTGTGCTGGTTGCACTCGTGGGATAATTTGTTCTGTGCATCGGAGTTTCGTTCGTTACACAAAGTTAGGGAAACTAGTCTGAATAACAATGAGGTGTTCCTTGGCGTGTGTTAGACAATTATCTGTGTGATCGAAAGCAATTGAATATATAACATTCAGTACGTGTACAGTAAATTGGGAAAATTAAAATATGATATTAAAATGTGTATTTAAACCTTAAGTAGGAAGGAAGGTTTTATGTAACTTCTACTCGCATGTATCGGTCGTCCATGTAATCTGGTTATTTTGAACATCATGAAAATTATAATTTTACATACAGCAACACACCTGATGAAACAAAGTATTAAAAGACAGAGTGTATTATTTATGTGTATATATATATATATAATATATATATTACACTTCCATTTTCAGTTATTCAGTATATATATAATATATATACTGAACAATAACTGAAAATGGAAGTGTATTATATATATATATATATATGTGTGTGTGTGTGTGTGTATTATATATATATATATATATATAATACACTTCCATTTTTCAGTTATTGTTCAGTTGTTAAAGTAAAAAGTCTCTCTCTCTCTCTCTCTCTCTCTCATTTTATTTTATCAAGTATATTGCTGTACGTAAAATGAACATTTTTATGATGTTGTACATAATAACTAGATTACATGGACGACTGATACATACAAGTAGAAGTATACCGTAATTGCGGGAAGCTTATTTCTCCAAGGATCCTGTAGTCAGTGAACTTCAGTGGTCAATTTTCCTCTACGGTTCCTTACTGAGTGTTTCTCCCGGTTTTGCCGTTTCAGATTTTGAAGTTCAAGTATTTTACTGAATAGTGGGAAAGGAACGGGAACTGTTATACTTTAATAATGTGTAAGTAATATTTATTCTAGTTAGATATGTCTTGTTAGATTTTTTTAAAACCTTGTGCTACTTTCCTAGGCAAATTATACTCCAGATACAGTAGCATAGCTAATTTAAGACAGTCTAGAGACTAGGCTAGGCTTTGTTGTTACTGATATTAGTTGGTAAAACTTGAAACTACGACCGCACCCTTCTTTTCTATATATGGCTAAATTGCCATAACCTTAGGCCTTTTAGGATATTAGGCTAAACAAGAAGTTGTAGCCCAGGAAGCTTGCCAAGACGGAACTTACGGAGCTTGTTCCAGGTTTATTAATAAAGAAATGTTGGGCTTAATAAGGATACTTGCAGATTTTAGGATAAGCCTACATCAGATAGCCCAGCCTAGACTAGTGAAGGAGTTCCTAACAAAAGGACCGCATTTGTTGTTAGGCTATTTTGGTGGCCTGGACAAACTTGGAGGTTTGCAAACTGCGATTCACAGAATATGCTTTGGTAGAACTATACAGTAGCTCCGCGCGACCGACGGCGATATAACTTGACTTTTTCTACAGTTTTTTGGTTGCTAACTATGAATTTACCTTTCATTTTTGGCGCTCGAGCCTAATTAACCTCTAATTAACCCCTGAAGTCCATCCAACAAGGGGTTTCCATACGCGATCTTCACAAGACAGAGCACGGGTACGTCTGTTTCGAATGGTTCATATCCCCTCCGGCAAGTGCAATAACTTGTTAACGTATGGGTACCACCCTCCCCCCCCCCGGGTCATTACTAAACACGGTGAAGGGACATTCCTTTTGGCCGATAACAAACAGATGCACCGCCAGTATCAGAAGCCCTAAAAGCGTAGAAAAAAAGTTGAAAAGGTAAAAACAGGCATGGAACTAATGTATAGAATTACCCTGACCTCTTGGGTAAAGTAAGTTTTTCCTCATAATTTTGGTAATTATAGCTCACTTGCTTTGTTTTGATGTTAGATTAAGCCAGCCATGTGTTGGCAGTAAGATTTGCTACTAGAGCTGCACACTAACAGCTTATTGATTAAGAGAGTTGAATTTCACCAAATCTGAATTGGTTAACAAAATATTTGAGTGCAATGATTAAACCATTTTTTCTTATGGGGCATGAAGAGGAACATCTACTGTAGTCTATAACGATATTTACCGCTTGGGCTAATGTATCCTATGAGGACTTCATTAGATGTATAAGACTGTAGTTTGTTTTTGTTGATTTCAGTAAATTTCCAAACCCCTTTCACAGCCAAACTCTATGGCGAATCTTATGTATGGTCATGCTGGTAATAGTAACTAATACCATATTTTCAAACTTTGTCCACATTTTCACAATCTGATGGGTCAGTTCCACAAAGCTTTTGTTGTGGTTCAAGTGGTGAAGAGATTGCCTAAAATATTATTCTTAGATTTAGCAACAATAGTAATCCCCTTTGACTGTAGAAAACCTGGCCTGCCCAAAGAAGTGTATGCAGACAAGTAAATTAGTATGTAATTTTTCATTTAAGCCATAGATGTGGTTTTTCCATGTTGACATTTAATAGAACTTGTATGGAAATGCCTCGGATTGAGGTGTGGGAATTTCTTATTATGGTAAATTTGTATGATGTCATAAGTTGTGAATGCATATGCATTGATATCAAACACTTGAACATTAACTAGAAGCCAGTTAACTGTACCACCACCCCAACTGGTCTCAAGATAGGAGAGCACCTTGTAACTTGAGAACAGCCTTTGACTCTTGAACTTATGGAAAGCAGTACAGTATGCTAAGTGTAAGCAAGGTTATGTTGGTTCATGAGTGGTCAGGTAGGGTGCTGTACCCCAGGTTCATATAGGTTAGGTTAAAGTTATATCCCCGTAAGTGTCGCACTAATGGCATAATTTTGAGGTTAGTTAAGGGGGTCCAGGTTTCGATGAATCCATGGAACAACCATTTCCTTGTTTTCTTGATTTATATGTTTTCCTCTACTGTAGGTGGTTTTTAGTGATAGCACACATGAGCCATTTATGTTACCAGCTCCTATGTTTGTATTTTAAGCAAATTTCACCATTGCTACTCTCATATTTTTGTTTTTCTCCACCCAGAACAACTCCTCAGTTTTCCTGTGGGGTCTTCATGTAATTATTAGCTCTAGTTGTAAGAAACAGTGTGTTTTGGCCTCAACTGTAATGGTGAAGTATGTCAAACATGATCAGCAGTCAGAAAAGTATATGGCCTATGTGTTTGATGATAAGTTAATATGACATATCATTGCACAGATTGACTACCTATGTTTTGCACTTTTATTGGCATAATAGCCATTGCACTATTAATACTCTTACCAGCTAATTATCTGTGTGATTGTCACAAGAATACTTCTCCTGTACTGTAAAGAAACTGCTCATTACACCATATTTGAAAAACAATGATATTCCTTGGTAGAGCTTATCAGTTCAAGCATCAGTTATTTCCTTGAGTCCCATATTATTTGTCTTCTTATACAAAAGTTTCTATATAAATTGTCCTAGTTGTCCATACTCCAACAAAATTACAAAAATGAGTAACAAATTACTGAGAATCATATAAGCAAAAGTCATGTCAAGAGGAATGTCAAAAGTCATGTCAGGTTCTGGCAGAGGACAAACAGAATCTCAGGAGGCCAACCCCGTAGGGGGGGTAGTGCCGTCAGTGTACCTCATACGGTGCACTGTGCATTACTCAAGGTTCTTTGCAGCGTGTCTTCAGCTCCTAGCTGCAACCCCTTTCATTCCTTTGACTGTACCTCGTTTCATATTCTTTTTCTTCCATCTTACTTTCCACCCTCTCTTAAGACTTGATTCATAGCAACTGTGAGTTTTCCTCCTGTTACACCTTTCAAACCTTTTACTGTCAATTTCCATTTCAGCGCTGAATGGCCTCATAGGTCCCAGTGCTTAGCCTTTGGCCTGAATATTCAGTTCAACTCAGGAGGCCAAGGAGTGCAAGAAAATGTTCCGGGAAGTGCAGTGATTGAGGAAATGTGGAAGATATGTGCATGGTTAAAGTCAACAGCTAAAGATGAAAATTGAAGAATTGAAGTTTAAAGGGGAATTGCTGTAATGGAACAATGAAGGCAGTACAGTATTGGGAGTTCCTAGTTGGGCGAGTCGGTAGAGTTGTCGGCTAGCACTCGCTAGGCCCAAGTTCGAGTCTCCGGCCGTCTAATGAAGAATTAGAGGAATTTATTTCTGGTGATAGAAATTAATTTCTCGCTATGTGGTTCGGATCCCACAATAAGCTGTAGGTCCCGTTGCTAGGTAACCAATTGGTTCTTAGCCACATAAAATATGTCTAATCCTTCGGGCCAGCCCCAGGAGAGCTGTTAATCAGCTCAGTGGTCTGGTAAAACTAAGGTATACTTAGTACAATATTTTGTGACGTAGTGACACTGGCACAACATTGGAACCAGTAGAGAATGTTACTTATAAAGAGAAATGGAAATTGAAAAGCAAAAACCTCCAGGTCAGTCTGTCAGTAATATGTGATACGCTAATAGCAAGTGGAGAACCAGTCATTGTGACTTTAAACAGAATTTTTTTTAAATCTATAAGATGAGATGGGACAAGAAGAGTGGAACATTTAACACTGTGTAACATCATGGCACAAAAAACAAGGGGATGCACTACAATAAAGGAGTTATGAAGGTTTTTGGAGAAAATCCTGAAGGGATGGCAGAGAAAAACAATTGAAGTCAGTACATGTCATATTGCCCTCATGTTATAGATGTACTGTAAAGGAGGAACAGTCTGCATAATAACGAAAACCCATGAAGTAGTATCATTCAAAAAGAATCGTAAGGCATTTAACAAGAGGACCAAGACAAGCAATTAAATGGGCATTACAAAAGCAGATGGTACTGAAAAACTACTTAAAATTAAAACTAGAGCCATGTTACAAGGAGTGAAGGCAGTGACAAATCAGTTCCAAGAATTTGCTAAACATTTTTGTTCATTAAGGAACATCATTTTCCTTTATTATATTAATTCAGGAAGACACAGAAGGGTGCAGCAAAGTAGGTCCCCCGGATGCTACTATATGCAGATGACTTGAATTGTACAGTAGAATTTGGATTGAGGTGATAGAAATGTAGAGAGGAGCATGCAGCAGAGAAGACTGGAAAGAAATGTAAGTATAAGTTTACGGTGCCTGGAAAGGAAGCTAAGGAAAAAGCTAACTTGAAAAAATTATTCCAATACCTAAGTGTCTCTTGAGTTGCTAATAACCCAAAGAGGAGAGAGAGAGAGAGAGAGAGAACAGTTGACCTATCCCTCAGCATTCATACAACACAGTTTTAGATGGATTACAGTACAGTAATAGTTTTTCGATCAGTATGTTCAATGGTGTCTCGACGGCACTGACTGGTTTGATGATAGCAGAGTTGGTTGTGGTCATGACCCTAGTCCATTGCATAATAAGGCCTTAGAAGGCTTAAAAGCCCTGGCAAGCCTACTTGTCCAGAAGAGTGCCTTTGTCCTTCCTTGTAGAATGTAACACATTTCCCATTAAGAGGAGATACTGTTTCAGTCCTTTAGAACGTTTAGGGGTAAGACTTGGTAAAGGGAACCTCTAATGTTCCACCAAACTGTAAATTCATAGCTCCAGTTAACATTCATTCTGAAGGTGACTTGAAGAGATTGTTTTGGGTCTCCTCAACTGCCATTCTTCTTTTGAAGAACTGACAAGGAGGTCTTTTAAAACAACTAAACTTTGTACTACAGAATTAGGCACCAAGAAGACTCCATTTTGGAATTCAGAAATCCAAAAAAATGTCCTTGATTAGGAGGACAGGGCATATTTTCTTAGTTCAGGGTAAGGGAATTAGTTGCCTGCTGTTGTTACAAGGACTCTTCGGAATTTAATACAGGTTGAACTGGTTCAGGCAACGTATTTTTTTCCCCCGTATCAGCCACAATGCCTAGTTAGTGAAGGGTTGCTATGAAAATGGTGTCTAGTTGAATGTTTAGAACACCCTTAAATGAGGAACCACATATAAACATGCCTGGGTGACAGCCACTTGATAGGGTAGCGCCTAAGGATCACAGGTTATCATTCATCTTTTTTATACACTAGAGCCACCACCTGGTAATGCTAAGGTTATGTCCAATAGATAAGAGCTTTCAGTCTTTTTGAACATTGTTGCTGCTATTGTCAGGTTATTGATTTTATTCATGCTTCATTTATCTAGGGATGGTGCTCATAAAAGTCTTGGGACTTTGATGTGGTCTGTGGTATGAAATTTTTTTTATGACCCAGTTCTAGGTCATTGTCTCCTTGTAGCCATTTCAGTACTACAGTGCTCTGTCACGAAAAAGCTCTCATCTGCTAGGGATTTTTAGTCTTGTGTTGTCATTTATTTATCAAATTCATGACATTTGTTTAATGAGCCTGTGTCCTGTTTGCTGATGTAATACTTCCAAGGGTATGTAACAAGTAGGAGGAATACCATGGCACCATTATTTTGACGGGTACATTGAACCCATTTAATGCCATTCCTTGCATTTCAGAACTTTGGTAGATGGTTCTTGGTTCTCACATTGAATGGAATGCCCTGAATAGGGAGATTCAGTAACTTTGGTGTACCAACTGCATCGTTGATATCACTGATCAAATGGAAAGCTTTCTCTCCTGTTTTTTACCCTTCAGGGATTGTGTATTTAAGTTTATAATAAGGTATTGCATAAAAGTAAGTTGGAAGTTTATCTTGTACATTCTCTTGTACATATTTTCATGATTTAAACATTTCAGATTGTGTGATGAGTGCAAGAAAGGATTCAAAAGGAGACTTGACAGATTACTAGCAAAGTTTTTGGAGCTTAACCAGGTCATTCAGGTATTATCCATACTTTGAGGAAGTTCAGTCGTCATTTTTTGCTGTAGAATATATGTTAAACTTTGAATTCTGTATGTGTTAGTTATTATTATTGAGTAGTACTGTAGTACATTTCTCTCTGAAAATTTATTGAAAAGCAAAAAAGTAAAATCGGTCAATTAAAACATTTGTCATCATTAAACCAGTATTTATGGAAAATTTCTGCTCTTGGCTAAATTCAGCATACCATTTTATTTTTATTTTTAAACATATCACAATAATGTACAATTATTCAGCTTTAAAGTAAGACCATAGCCAGTATCAAATCTTGAAAAATAAATACACAGTGGGGTATGAAAGATAATTATTGCTAAGCTCATAAGCAGTAAGCCAGAAGTTTTGCCACTGACAAATGGACCCCTGGGAGTCTTGAAATGTCAGCACTTCTCCTCTGACATTTTTTGGTATTAACAAAATTGGGTTAAACACTAGGCTTTATTATCATGATCATCACCTTGTGACAAATGTATCAATGTGTTAATTTTGTAATTTAGGAGGAATTTTACTAACATGAAGTGGTATAGACTGCGATGGACCCCCACCCATTCTTGGTTCCGGATTCTCGGCTTCACCTATTCGCGGATTTCTCTGTGGAACATATATACACTTTATTTTCAGAAAATTCGCGTACTGGTGGTATTTTTCATAGAGAAATATTCGCAAATTACTGTATTGTCACTAAATGTACTTTTTGTGATTAAACTAATAAAATATTCAGTTAAAAGCATTTTAGAGGGTTTTTTGGCGTTTTGAACTATCAAAATAAGCAGTTATAATCATTTTCAAAGGGGGTGTCAAGTATTTGAGGAATTTAGCTATTCCAGGGGGTTAGTGGTATGCATCCCCCGCGAATACCGGGCGTCGACTGTCTTTCTTTATTTAGTTCAGCATAAATTATTAAAAATTAGTTTTATACATCCAATTCATGTTTTCAGGCTCTGAGAACTTTGCATAATTTGTTCTTGAAAGCAAGGTTAAGAATTTTAAACAGCTAAATAGAAAAGACCAAAGGGATTGAATAAAAAGTAAACTGTAGAAGATTGTAGTCTGGAGAAAAGGGACACTGCCAGAACCTTGAGTACCATCTACGGTGTGCTACACAAGGCACACTGTAAGTGGTACCTATTGTTGGATGTCAGAATACCAGAAATAGACTGTTTACTGAAGCTTTGATGAGAGGAATTTAGTCATTTTTACTGAAAATAGTACAGTATTGCAGAAAGAATCCCAAAATTAAATTTTTGTGCACTTAATTACTTGGATGTGAATTCCAGTCTGTTGAAATTACAGAAATACTTTACATGATTATGACCTTGCTACAGGAGGTACAGAACTTGTTGCAAAAGCATAGTTGCCTTGAAATAAAATTATGGTATTTTTATTTCCAGGCTCTTAAGAGTATTCAAGAACATTGGAGGAATGAAATTTAGAAGGAAAAAAGATTCTAGAAGGGAAATAGTGTTTTGCTTAACCCACCTATGTGTAGAGCATGGAAGTCAGTCTTCATCTGTACTGCCAATACCAAGAGGACCATTAGGATTTTACTACAGTATTGGTAAGTTGTCGACGTTTATGTTCTTGATTTAGTATAAAAAATCAGTCTCTCTAGACTTGGCAAAGCTATTATGTCTTAACATGTCTTGTACCTGTATCATTTATATTTTTCAGTGCCTTGACTAGATTAGTGCGTAAATTAATAGAGGAAAAATTGTCTTTTACTTTGAAGATAGGCCTTTCTTTACTTCACTTTATAGCTCAACAGCAGCTGATGAACTTCTAGTGAGAAACCAGCTTCAGCTGTAACTCAAATTTTGTAATGCTTAATTTTAAAAAATTATCCCATTGTAACTGAAAATAATGAAGTGTACAGATTTGTTTATTCTGGAGTAATGCATGGTTTATTGAAACCTAAACTACTGTATGAGACAATTTTCTCTACTATGTTACTGTCAAACATGGCATTCTCCATGGTTCTTTCTTTTGTAATTGACAAAATCTTCAAAATACTTACAATTTGCCACATTGTTTTCATCATGAAAGTGTTGAGTATGAAACTAGCTATATTGCATAACTTTGGGATTACTTATGTAAGAAAAGTTATATGATATCTGAAGTGTATTGGATCCATAGCTCAGTCTTATATATTATATGAATGATAGTATTTTTAAAGTGTAGTTTATTGAGAGCGGGAGAGCAGGTTGGTTGTGGGCGGGTGGGGGGCAGTATCAAGGATTCAAAACTGCCAGATGTTGAAAGAAGGGGACAGTTCTTGTTTGCTGTATTTCTTTTCAGGCATCATGGCCTAACTGGGCAGTTGAGATTGTGAATATTTTTCTGCTGATACTTTAGGCAGTGTCAAGGAATCCACAAAAAGATGGCTTATTGCGTGGAGGCAAATGGAACGTGCAACCACATGTCTATAATAAGTATAGGCTTGAAAGTAACATGAAAGAGAATATAGAATAGAATTGCAGTTCATTGGTAAGGAAATAGTAGACCTGCCCATTATGAATGGGATAATTGAACTAAATAAAATCAGTATAGAGAGAATAAAGAACGTGTTCATAACATGGAAAATGAAGTGGGGTTAAGTGCAGTTGTCAGTGATCAGGTTGAAATATTACATGGGCTGTTTGGTATTATACATTTCTCATTCATATATTTGTGGTAAAGCTTTTAAAGTGCTTATGGCACTTATGAGTGCCTGCCTCATTTCTTGACTTGTAAACCAAAATGTCAATCCATCCAGCCATCTTTGAGTGTCTAAAGAATGTTACAATCGTAACTCACATAGTAAGAATGGTCATTTCCGTTATTGCCCCTTTGCACATCTTTACTTATAACCTGATGCATTGCCTTTATTTTAAAATACACATGAGGCAGTTACTAAGGTAGTTTTACACCTCTTCTTGTTTTATACCTTAACCCTTTACACATCTTAATGCTCTTTGCATATCTTTCATGTTTCTAAATAAAATCATTATAGAGAGAATGAAGAACTGCATTCGTAGCGTGGAAAATGAAGCAGGGGTTAGTACAGTTGTCAGTGATCAGGTTGAAATATTCCATGGTTGAAGAGAGTATGTATGGGATATTTGGCATTATACATTTGTCATAACAGTTTACAGAACTCCATACATTTGTGGCAAAGCTTTTCCAGTGCTTATGGCACTTTTGAGTGCCTGTCTAGTTGCTTGGCTTGTAAGCCAAAATGTCAATCCATCCAGCCATCTTTTGAGTGTATAAAAAAAATGTTAGGATTGTAACTCACATAGTAATATAATTCATGGGAGAAAAAGACTCGTTGAATAAAATTTCTCTTTTCATCTTGTATTTACATACATATTTACTCATAAACAACTTACACAATACTTGTAGCATGTGATAGCTCTTGCTGTGGTCTTCAGCATATCACAAATTTCATTTAATTTGTCTTTCTCTAAGTATCAGCTAGAACACTTGTCAGTCTTTATCAAAAGTTTTTTGTACATATTCGTTTAGGATAAGTTTGCAAAATGAGTAGGTAAGTTTCGAATTACATTTGCTGAACCTGTTAAAAGACATGGTTTTTTTACCACTCAGTTGTTTCATGAGAGGATGAAGATAAGTGATAGCAGGATGAAGGAGGGAAGTGGAGATGTTAAGATCACAGATGTCTGCTCTTTCCTGAAAGGTTTGAGGGGACAATAGATGTTGTAAGGCAGAATTTGTATTTCTGTGGCTAACTGGGAGCTTTTAGTAAAGCAATGGCTTGTAAAGTAGTAATTGTAACTCTAAAGGCATTCAACTCACCAGTCGCATTTTATTGGGAAGAGAGGTTCTCCAGAAAAACATCTCCAGACTGTGTCAAAGTTGTAATTGGTGAGAAACAGGAAGTTTTGGCCTGCCACAACAATTAGCTCCAAAAGACTTGGCATAAATGAAATATTGAGAAAATATTTTGACAGTACAGAGTACCGGCTTCAAGAATGGAAAAGTTCAGATTAAACTTAAGCAAGAGACCTCGTGAGCCTTGATACTGAGCTGGGATAAGTTTTCCCACATATGCACAGGAGATCTGACAGCACAAGTAGTTTGAATGTATTCTTTGAAACCAGTAAATTATTGTAGTTACTGTGGAGAAAGAGACTGGACGGAGATTGCCAGAAAGACTACATGTACACTGATGCTAGGACCTGAGGGCTCTTTATGGTTAAAGGGGGCTGTTTTCAGCAGAGGAAGGTTGTAAAGCAGGAATGGCAAAGGCTCCACAGTGAAGCCCTGCCTGCTTGGAGAATTAATTTAAGCAAAAACTCTTTGAAAATGAAAAACAAATGGTAGACCAGCGTCTGGCATGGAAGTGAGCCTCGTACAAGGAATAGATTTTACTAATATGCTTAGAAGTAAGAGTTAACAAAACACCATCTTGGGAGTCAAGTTATGTGGCATCAGACAAGAGTTCATAAAGGTATGGTTATGCACAACCAGTCAGATGTAAACTCTTTATTCTAGGCTAAAAAGACAGAACAGATTCCAAGCATTCCATGTACACATCCAAAGTTTGAAGAACATCCTGGAAGGAGCAGCCCTGTAGCTTTAATCTCCATAAGGGAGCTTCCTTGATATTTCTGAGAAAAATGGAGCTTGACTAAAACTGAGACAGGCAATGAGTGGAGCACAACCCTGTTCATTAGACGAATCAAAAGATTTTGCCAACTTTCCCTGTTCAAGGTAAATGGTAGAGGATCTGCAAGGGCCAATGATAGCTGCCACATCCTTAAAAAACTGAGACTATGCTGGACAATCTTCACACATGAAGATGGAGTGATTCAGGACGGGTGTAAAAATCAAAACAGGTTACTTCAGGAGGCTCCTCATAGTAGGAAAGACTGGGGGTTCCCTCAACTATGGCCAGGGTATCCAGAACCCACTCTTGCTGTGGCAAAAAGGTAGCACCAATGGTCAGCCTGGAGTTTGCTGAAGACTGGAACTTCAGTAGCACCTGTCACTATAGGCCAGGTAGTAGAAAGGTATAACTGTCAAGTCCTGGAGCATTTTGTCCACGTAGTAGGGGGTTAGTGCCATCAGTGCACCTTCTGCAGTGCATTGTAGGCATTTCTTAAGGTTCTCTGCAGCATCCCTTCGGCCCCTAGCTGCAACCCCTTTCATTTTTTACTGTACCTCCATTCATATTCTCTTTCTCCCATCATACTTTCCACTCTCTCTTAGCAATTGTTTTATAGTGCAACTGCAAGTTTTCCTCCTGTAACACCTTTAAAACCTCCTCTACTCGCAATTCCTTTTCAGCTCTGAATGACCTCATAGGTCCCAGCACTTGGCCTTTGGTCTAAACTTTATATTCCAATTCCATTTCATCCACTGCCCAGGTCACTGGCTCCGATTGCTAGAGAGGGTAAGACCTGATGGTTCCTGCTGAAAGTGACCTCCTATACATTATGAATGTCCTGGACATCAGGATTTCCTTGGCCTCTGCATGCAAGTGACAGCAATGTTTTGTTGGACCATGACTCAGATGCAAAGACCAGACAAGACAGTCACTAATGCTTGGTGGCTGAGGAAGAACACTTGCAACTCCATTTAGTTTACAGGGTTACACTTCTGTCTGGCCGATTCATGCTTTGCACTGCACTTGAAGAACTGACAACAGATGGGCTTCCCTCAGTCAAGGCATCCGTAACATCAGGTTGGGATCCAGAGCAACACCTTTCAATAGATCCCTTTGTCCTGCCATCAACAAAGGACACCCTTTGTACCAGGAATCCATATATGTCATGACATAGTGGGTGCCTTCCCCCCCCCCCCCCCCAACCCTGGCTGAATTTCGAGGAAGTGAATCTACAAGTGGCTGTGAGGAACAAACTTATGTAGAATAACCAGATAACCGATGAGAACCTCCCACAACTTGACTTTGGTTGCATATGATGCAGAAAGTCTTAGATGATAGATGGTGCTTTAGAGTTGGCAGATCTGGTTTGTAAAGGCCAAACCATCTCCTCCTTGGAAGATGACAAGATAAGCCACTGCAAAAACCAAAGCTAAGGAACATGAATTCAAGAACTCCCTGAACGATGGGTGGATGGTGATGTTTAAGTACAGGTCTTTCTCAGGTTGAGGGAGGCAAGGAAACCTCTGTGCTTCAATCTTCTCAGAATGCACAGCCTCCATTCAAAAAGGCCTCATACAAAGAACCTTGAGATCTATCATTAAGCGCTAGAAGCCTTTAGGACAAGGGAAAGAAATTTGGAAACTCACCCTCACTGGTCACACCTCAATAATGCCTCCATTTGCCAGCTTGATGATAACCTCTTCGTCTGACTTGCAGGTGATCCCTCTCTAAGAAGGAAAGATGTTATTCATTGTGAAGAGCTTTTGAGCACCCAAGGCTGAGACATTGTCTTCCCCAGCTTACTTAACCTCTATAGGTAGACCCAACAAGGACAGCTGAACATATAGCCAGACTAACAATTTTTCTAAAAAAATCAAGCTGTAGTAAGTGGGGCAGCTCTCTCCTGGCTAATTTTTTCTGGACTGGGAAAGCACCACTGGTAACTGGGTAATTTTTAATGGTTTACCATCTGACTGGCAGATGATCCATACAAAAATTTAGGGTTTGTGTTGGAAAGGTTAACATTTACTGCAAGCTGTCCGCTCTTTAGATCCTACATGCAAATTGATTTTGTGAATGGTAAATAAGTGAATTTGTAGTTTATACTATTTTAACAATAAGCAAATATTACATTATAGGGTATTTACAAAATACATGTACTCTTAACATGAAATAATAATGCCATTGCACATAGTCAAAATATCCATTTTGTGAGTTATTTCCTTAGAAATTTTTCTGGCATAACTTTTCTTCACTCAGTGCCTCAAATATTTTATAAATTTTTTAATCTTAACAAACCAAGAATGTTAACTCTAACATTAGTCATAAATTAATTATCTGTAATATTACAAGAGGCAAACACTTTGCTTTCATTTATTGCTTGAAATAAGAGATTGTGATTGTTAGCTTCATTAAAATATTTAACTTCCAATAAAACCCAAAATACTTTTTCACGATGAACTGTAAACTCATGAGTCTATTTAATAGACTATAAACCCCCAAATATTCAAGTAGTTTTTGGTTTTATTGCAGATCGATGACGTCTGATGCGTCTCCTTGAAGATTCTAGCTGTTGATAATGTGGATACACCTCACGGAAGATGTCTCTCTGTTCATCCTCACTGATTGCTTGCCTGTTGGAAAATGAGATTTAGATTGAGGCTGCCTCAGTTTAAAAAAATTTTCCCAACTAACCCATAGTGTAAGCTTTTAGAATTTTTATATATTTCAATTCACCAGTTTTTTTGTAAGTTAGTAAAAGTATATACACTTAAGTTAAACCATGTTAATAATTCTATTTTTCCTTTTATGCATAGATTAACAGTCAGTTTTCAAAGAAAAAAAAACAGGCCAAATGGCATGTCCAAACAAGAAATTCATTTGTGAAAAATGAATATCACCAAGCATTTGGTACTGCATAATGAAAACCAGCAATTCAGTTATAAGACAGGTTAGCAGCCAGCATCCTGATTTCATCCAAAATTCACCTCTACTTAGAAAATAGAAGAGTATATAACTCAACTATTTGAACTTGTACTTGTATACATTAGTTAGGGTTCTCCCAACTAATTATTTGGGTCATAATATATACATGCTTGTGTACATAATGGCTCAATATTTATTAAATAACTTGCAAGTGATTACCTCTGCAAGGAAATTTCATAATTTGTCATATATGCTGAAACTACAATTAACCTTGGCTGAGTTACAATGCACACAACTGGTTACGTAGTAAGGTTCTTTATCATTACTTACATCAAATGTAAGTCTCTGCTCTATTTCAACCTCTGTGACAGTTGGGAGGAACTATGACTTTTTGTCGACACAAACCACCTTTAAAAAAATGAACTAGCAATCAGAGGAAATGAGAAAAAAAAAAAATCCTCCATCTGCCATCAAACTACTAAATTGCTTAGTGTGATAAATGGAGTTTTGTTACAGTAACAAGATGACAAAGAAATTTTATTCCAGGGACTCTACTGGACCTCAGATCTAACCAATAGTTAACAGGTACCATAGTCTGGAACTGAAATACTAAAAAATGAATTGGTAAAATAAGGAGATGGTGGCTGCTCTCCAGAAACATTCCAGTAATCCAAAAACCACTATTCCAATAAGACAGGCTGGACTAGAGGAAAATTTGACTGCTAGGCCTACATTACATGAACAAAAATAAACAACCACAATTCCAATCAGGGAGTTAGAGATTGAAAAGGCCTGACCTAGCATCCTTTAAATTATTAAGTATTTCCCACGAATATGAACATTAAGAAAACATGAAAAAATAAGCAACAATGAAAAGATAAAGTGGTTGCAAAAAAAAAAAAATTCCTGCCTGTTAGACAAAATTTTGTTGCTGTATACTCTTTTTACCAGCTAAAATTTTTTATAAATTTAAATTAAAATATCACATAATGGTTTTTACTTTTTTGAGGGCTTGCTTAGCCACTTTGTACATCCCTCTCTTCCCTCAGTCTTCTCATTCTTCATGTAAAAACTTTTGGTCTAGCCTATGCATTGGGTTGCACATCTGTCAGCATTCCCTCACATTAAAAATGACAGACCATAATCACGTGCTTTATACACCAATATCACATTCAATATCTCCTATTTACTCCACCCATATGGAGGAGCTGTCCTCCCATTCCTTGAGAACTTTTTCCATCTTCTGAAATCCCCCAGCAAAACAACATACTATGACCACCAAGATGTCAATATTAAACCCTCTTTAAATGAACCATAAGTGAGAAGCAGCTCATAAAAGTTTTTCGGATAAAACCTCATTAATACAACTCATGGACATGAAGCAGATTTTTAAAAATATTGTAAAGTTACATACTGTAAGCATCCACATGGCCCCATCAACCTTCTCTAGCTGTAATGCAGAAGTAGGAGAAACCCCAACAAAATGTAATGGCAGGCAGACTTTGATGACACAGGGTAACATGAACCTCATTAAATTAAGGGCATGTAAAAAAAATATTCATCCTCCTTACCTGTATTCCAACATTAGATCATATTTCTCCCAAGGTTTTTCAAAAAGCTTGGCTCTTTTATAAAACTTCTCTGGAAGACCCAGGTCTTGAAGTCCTTGGAAGTTTTTTCTCTCCCATCTCTCATGCCAAGGTCGTGGTTTTAACTGAACCTAGAAAATGGTAAGAATTAAAAATAGCTAGTACATCAAATACAAGAATTACTGTATGTGCTGCAAACACAAATTTAAAAAATGTTTACTAGAAAAACACTGTTGTCATTTTCCTTTAGCTATGTAAAATTAAAATATTTTACAAGTCTTGTCATTATGACCTATATATCAAAATACTGTATTTATTGATTCTTTGCATCTGCTAACAGATTCAACAACTTGCTATTTAACATAAATTAGTTCTGTCAAATTCATATAATATATAATTTGCTTTCCAAACAAGGAATTCTTATTCAACTACTTAAATTCTTCTTTCATACTCTCAAGCCTTCCAGTGTAAACCTTTTCTTTGTTCAAATAGACCTTACACTGCAAACTTTAACATATGGATTCTGAGGTTTTCATACGTAAGACACTAGGCTAGCCTCTTATATGAATGTGTCCTTAAAGATCTCCTAGCCTTTAGCTTGTAAATAAATTTGCAACTATAGAATTGTCAAGCTTTTATTTAACAAACAGCATGTGCTGCTATACAGTAATATTCTCTTATTCTCTGGCCTTTTACAGCTGGTTAATTTCCAGATATACTCAAATGCACAATGGGTATTTTGACTCACACACATATGAACATTTTGTTCAGTTTTACAAGAATGAATTTTTAATTAAAGTACACTTCTTACTAGAAAGGGTACCCTTATTGTGTGCTTTGCGTGACACACTGTAGATGGTGTAAAAGAAAAGGAGGGTGCCATTGCATAGCTAAAGCCTCAACCATGAACCTGCAAGACTTCAAATCATAATACACACTTGTAAGATTATAACCACATAATTTCATTGGCAAGGGTTTTGTTAAGTTTAGGGAGAGTGTATCTCTGGACTAAAATGATGTAATGAATAACAATGGCGAAAGCTGTACAAGCATTGTAAATCTACAACACTGGACCGAAACTTCTGATGATCTGCTTGTACCCATTTATACAACAGGTTATCAGAGTGAATTTATCATAACTGCTGAGTCATATATAGTTAGATTCTCACAGAACTGGCCAGAAGGATTTCTGAGCGGCGTAAGTTAAAAGAAGTTGTACAGTAGGTGACGTGACTACATGGAACAGATGATTAGTACAAGGTCAAAGATGATGCATCATGGAGTCAAAGGGAAACAGCAAAGAACTTTCCACAGTGTCTACAATGTTATGCACAAGGCCTTTTGAATGCAGTATCCCCTCCTCGGGGGAATATCAGTTGGCCATTAGCACTGACCAAAACAGTAATGTCAGATAAGCACCAGTATACAACTGGCTTGCCTAACTACAGTTACTATGCTATAATCTCTGTAACCATAACTTATGTCTGATGGGTATATGACAGACACATCTTTGTACTTACTGCCATTCAATACATCTGGGGATTCTTATGAAGCAAGCCAAAAGGGCATGAACTTTACCAGCAGACATCTCAAGAATAGCACGCCCACCCATAAGTGGATTATGAAAAATTTTCCAATGCAGATAGAGGCAATAAGTAAGTAAAAAGTTGCATATAACATACAGTACTTAGGCCTTGCACCACCTGGTAAAGAATACAAGATACCTGTGAAGCTGCAAAAGCTCAAAGCTTTACATATTCAGTATTTACTGTTATGATGACTACACATAATTATGAGGTATCAACCACTAAATTTCATAGAAGACAAAATACCCTCATTTACTTTCAAGCTTAAGCTCTGACTATTCCTTTCCACTGTAATAAAAAAAAAAAGTTTATGCATGAAGGTAATTTATCAACCATATGTTATCCCTCTGAGAATTTTGGGGCTCTAAAACTCAACTGTGGTAAAATACTCCTTGTTCTGGTTTACCTCTTATTAGCTTAGATACTATTTTCTTTTATGGCTTTCTGCAAATTTGTATGCCATAACAGAATACTGGGTTTGGCATCACTATGAAGCTGAAAACCTTTATTTTGGTATAAGTAAAAACATAAAACAACAAAATATGGTCAGATTAAGTGCTAAGTTAGCCAAGAATATAAAATTCCTTTTCCTAAACAAACCTCTAAAAAACATGAGATTTATAAAACACTTTTCCACCGTAGGAAAGTAGAATGAATTTTCTGTCAATAACGTATATATCTTAAATTTATGTCAGGTACTGCATTTACAATAAATGTTAAAAAAAAAAAATTTTTTTGTTTATCAATTCCCGAAAGGCTTCATGAAAATTCTACTTGAACAGCTCCTATCTGTATGGGAAGCACAGTTCAACCATCATCCAAAACTCTTCAACCCCCAATGTGCTACCTGATGTCAAACTCTTTACTGTTGAATTGTTCATTTTTTACGGATGACATCATCAGAACCTCGAGATTGCTTGACATGAAATCAACAGAATTTTAAAATGTTAAGTAGCACCCAAAAGTGAAGAGAAAAAAGCTTACTTTTATGGGATTGACAGGTACTTCAACATTTTCTGGCAATGGCTCCTGTTCCATATCAAAAGGAAACGTGGAGTACTCTGGCAGCGCATCTCTCAGGTATAAAAGTTCATCATCTACTCTCTTTTCTAGTCTCAAAACTTCTATGCTCTGGATGAGGGGAGAATACATCTCATATAAAATTTCCACACCTGAAAAGCCAAAAAAGAATATGGGTGAAGTTTGAAACTACTTTTAAAAAATGCAATGAACGTACCAAGACTTCTTTCAAAGGAAAATATTGTATTCTGATGTGAAGGAACTTTCAAACTAACATGAGGATGAAAAGTTCTTTAAATGAACTCATAAGCATTACACTACATTGTTTTATGCTAATTAATCATCAAAACACTGTATGAAAAAATATAAGTTTTCATAATTAAATTTATCATTTAGATACTTTCCTACTGGTAAAGATAGCTTATACCTCCTTGCCTACCAGAGCAGAGATATAAGCTATCTTTAACAGTAGGTAAGATTCATTCCAAATAAATACATTCTGTCAGCCAGATGAATAAACACGAGAAACATCAAAATTCCTACTGCAAATAATGTCTCTTAGATACTGTAACATCAGTTCCATTGCTTAATACTTATGTCTAGTCTGCCTCAAAAATCAAGAGTAATAATTTCTACAGAATATGCTCCTGTTTTATTCCAAATACCAATTATTCCAGTTACAAAAGGGACATACAGATTTTGGATAAAAGTATTATCATTACAGTATACCACTTTTATTATTACTATATTTTAAATTTAACCAACTGAATTTTGGCTGTTACATTTCTTGAGTCCAAAGACTGACTTAAATTTGTACTTTAAATGAAAGGGTGGTAAACTGGAGTACAGCAGGGAAAAGCTGGCTAGATAGACAAAGTAACCAAAGCTCATGATAAAAAACAATGCAAGTGAACCGAGAGAGAGACTGCAAAGAACCATTAATAATGGCCCTTATCAACACGAACAAAATTCACAACAGGCTAGCAGGACAGTACCCTTAACCCAATTTGATTAAAACATTAAATCTTGATTCAGTGTGAAAAATATATAATAATAATATAAATATCTTGGCACATAATAATGTAGATACCTTGACAAATATTATAATATAATAAATATTTTGAAACTACTCGGAAAATAGAACTCGGGCAGGTCACAGTTCTGTCTTTATCCAAGGAATATAGGCACTTAAGAGAATGTCATTTGAATTGAGGAAATGACACTCCAGTTGTGTGGTATTTCCAAATTCAAACAAATAAAAAACTAATCAGAGAAACACTTCTAGAATGTAAGTGTTCTATAATTTTAAAAAAATAAGGTGTGACAATGAGGAAAGCCATGAATTTTCTTCCTGAAATGAAGCCAGACAAAATTCTTCTACATCTGATGTTGTCATCAGACTTACCCACAAACTGAAATGCTTGGTAAAGAAGATCATTGATACCTGCATAAGTATTCTCATGTGTACCAATCTGAACCAAAATCCAGCTACAGTAGTTTTAAGTTATGCTAGAAATTGTTAATGGAATAAACTTTAACAAAAACAGGAACAAAGGTTCCATACTTCAACCACCAAACTCATTTAAACTGAGTGAATCTGAGACTGAGTTAAATGAAATGTTGGCACTGCTTGCAGAGTCTAGCATAATCATAAAATCTTACATGTTGCCTGCAGAAACTATTGTACACACACACACACACACAACACTCAAAAGAAAACTGATCATTATCAAGATACATGGAAAGAAATAATGACACTCTTCTCAGAAAACAAGACAGTAAAAAAAAAAAACAAAAGAGATCCATACGTTATAGCCACAAGATTACAAAGGATGGTGTCACTTGGGCTGACATGATACCTGGGAAAGGAAACTCCATCTACACATTAAAAGGACAATAGTAATTTTTATTATTAATTGGGCTTAATGTATAGTATTAATTGGGCTTAATGTATAGTACTTGACATCACAGAGCTGATGTGCACTTCAATAATTTGCAATATGGTACCAAAACTTTAAAATCATAGACGAAACAGTTGAAATGCCATCTTTAACTCTGAAACTGATCTAACCATTGTGCAGTATCCTTAACTCTTAATTGTAGTGGTAGCGGAGACTGTAAACATGAGATTTACGCTAATAAGGATAATTCCACATTAACAAAGAACTAGAATACTATGATATAACAGAGCAGCTCAAAACATCGGTTGATCCACACTCGCAAAGAAAATTGATTTTATTTCTCTGGACATTGTGACAGGGAAAAAGTACAACATAAAGGGATGGTGAATCCTGAAATTTTTTCCACAAATTATTGAGGAATAAAAAGCTACAGAAACATGAAGAAATGATTGGTGAAATGCCACAAACCGAAAATCAAATGGGCAAGCAGTTCAAATATCCTGTTCTGTGCATAATACTGCAACAGTATTATCAGTAAAATAGTAAAAGTAGTCTCAAAAATTACTAAAGAACAAAAGAAAATTCTTATGATTTATGTGTTCCAAGCATTATACCATACTTAGGGTTATACAGGACATCTTAACTGGAAATACGAATTCTGAGTACTATGTCATATTTAGGGTTATACAATACATAAAGCTATTTCACAGGCATTCCCTAAATTGGCCGAGACTAGACACTTAACTTTCATCTTTAAAGAAAGTTCCAGCTCTTATTCATAATTTCCATACCTAAACTGGGTTCATAGAATTTACCCAAGGAAAGGCCAAAACAACTGCTAATAAACATTCAACATGGTCAAAGTTTATCAACTAAAATAAAAAAAAAATGCCTTGGATAAGATCCAACTTCTTACCTTGATGATCAACAATGTTCCTTAATATAAACCATGCTCGCAGCCCTGTTCCACCTCTCTGGATGCAAATTCCCACAAACCGATTGAGCTTTCCTGATGCATTTGGGTCAGATACTGTTACTGCCATTATTGATCCTGCAACATAATGCTTTAATAGTTAACAGTACCAAACCTTAGCAAATACTACCAAAAAATTTATTAATTACTAAGCACTGGAAAGGATTGGCTACTATCCATGCTCAAAACATAAATTTCATCAGTTTTGTCTTTGTCTTTATATTATTTACAGAAATTTGCTATTCCGCAATAAGTAACAGTACTATATTCTTTAAAATGAGGAACATTAACCTTACCCTTAAAGCTAAAAATATTCCTAGGATGGATGTATTTTTGTTCCTTGCCTAAACCACATTTATACAATCAACAGATCGATCAATTTCCTTCATTCTCTTTAGCTCAAATTTACACATGCAATCTATCTAATAATTTTTCATTTATCACATAACTTATTTCATACTTTGCAGTCAGTTATACACATGCAACAGACCTACTTGCATTCAGGCTAATGCATACAGCCTATATACGCCAATCACTCAAACATAAAACTATCCTATAATTTAATAACATTATTTTGTCTGTTCAGCTAGAAATACATGTACACAGAAACATGGACAAAAATCAGTGATTAGCACATCTCTTGCTCTGTATAGCAAGCACATCAGCAAAGTAACAAGCTGCCAGTTAGTACTATATTTAGCATATATCAAGCAATTTTTAAAAACTGTTTTCCATGATGTACATGATGGCAAAACTCTCATAAAAACTATAGAAAAAGAATCAATAAGAAGAAGAGAACTACTACACATATAACCTTAAGAGATTCTCAAAATTCTTTTGTAAATCACTGATTTATCATAACCAAGAACTTTACAAACATATACTGCTCTGGGAGTTCTTTGGTAAAGACACTGCACTCATGTTATTCCTTCCTATGTAGGGTTACTTATAGCTAAATATTTGATCAAATTTTCATTGTGAAATAGCATTGTTTCCCTATTCACAACGAAGAATGTTTGCAAACTTTACACAGGATAACATAAAAGAGAAACATTGGGAAGATAATCTTAAGCACTGCTTATCATGAGTTGGAAACAAAAAATGAAAACTACAATAACTACACTTCACTGCTATGAAGGGCATAATAAATAAAATCTGACAACCGAAACAAAAACATACCAACATAGAACTCAGGGATCTCCATAACATTTCGTCTCTTGAGCATATCTGCACGTTCAAGCCTTTCCCTCATACGGTTTCTCCACTCTGGCTTTGGGTCAGGTAAAAATTCTGGGTAGACCTTACTGAAAATACAATTGGCAATCAGTACTTTAAAGCATCTTATATAAAAATTCAAGAATGCAAAACACTGAAAAATTAAATTCGCAACTGGTGAGGCACAAATAAACATGCATTCACTTCCTTAATATTACTTCCTTATTGTAAATAAAGCTTTTAGTTAACGTAGTAGTGTAATAATAACAGTAATATACACAAAATAAATGTTTCTCACCAAAAATCTTCAGGTAATTTTACATCTTTCAGCCCTTCCCCGTCTTTTACTGGGACGTAAGGATGAACTTTCATTTGTGCAACATAAACACCCATTCGTGCACATGTCTCTACTTCTGAAAATACAAATTTTTGTTTAAAAAATTCTCAAAAACTGATGCCACCACATCTTAAAACCAAGAATATTGCACTGTACTTTCTTGAACACCATACAGTAATTATATACATTACAGCATTTCATAAATACAATGCACAACTACACAAAGCCCTACTTGTCTGGGTCACACAAGTAAGACCAAATTTCATATCCAAAAGAAATGTGTTGTTTATAGACAAAAAATATTGAACAGAGTAGGGTCCTCTCCATACTTATTTCCCCAAGCATCTCTACACAAGACTTTCTGAACAGGAGGCTCTGCAATAAGCCAATCTGCTGGACAGGAGGAAGGCAACTCAATGTGAAGCAATGGTTTAATGAAAAACTTAATCTATGTAACAAGAATATCTAAAAAATTTATGAGGGACTATGAGTTACAAACCAATACTGCTTATCAGAAATATACTGAGGTAGGTTAGCATTGAGTTGGGGTCATGCATTATGGAAATTTAAATTTTATCAATCAATACTCTGGTTAAACTACCTAATAACAACAACAATAATAATACAGCACTTTATGTGATAAGAGACCCTCTTTTGACACATCCAATTATCCAATAGTAGTAACACTACAATTTTTTGTCTTTAGACGTGAAAACCTCATTCTACAGACACTTCCTTCAGGTTTTGTACCTTTTAAAAAACCCAATAAAACTGTCAACTATCTTTAATTTTCCAATCTTAGAAAACTATAAGCAAAGTTAATTTTCTGCTTGGGATCATAAATGTTGATGTATTTTTGGATATAAATCAAGTATTACATACTGGGTTCAGTTTTCAAACACTTTCCAGCCACCAAGTCTCTTTGAAGTTTTGTTTTAGGCGAAGGTTTGATTTTTATGCCTTAAAAGATCTGACTTCCATGAAATGACTGCGGTGGCATAATCAATGCCCATCAGTTATCTATGATAAATTTCAATCATGAGTTACATAGTGGATTGGGTTTTTAAACACTTTCACGCAAAGTTACATCCACCTGAATGATTAAAGAGTGCTTTTGAAGTTTAGTTTAAACTAAAGGTTCAATTTGTGTAGCTTTCAAGATCTGCTGTACTTTGCTAAGCATTTTTGTGGCCTGCCCCACCCCATCTGCACCAATACAGGTTTGTCTACATTTGTATTTTATGCTACAAGGTATGGCAAAACCCCATAAGTACTCTGTTTATATGCTACATATCAATTAATTCTTTATAAGATTTTTTTTATGAGTGGATGTTAAACAGATGACAACTTAAGCCACTAACAAAATAAATACTCTGCAAGGATAGGTGACAGCAATCCAATACAGATCTGGCATGGTCACTGCAACTGCAGCATAATTTTTTAAAACTCCCAGTATAGTCCTAATTTTGAATTAATATTCTGGCAAGTTTGCCTATGGCCTTATCACTGCCACAACTACTAAACAAATGGCATCCTTAGCCAAAAACAAATCTGGTTTTGTTATTAATTACTGTTAGGGCATGGGTCAAGAAACTAACAAGGCTTCGTCACATCCCACAACAAAGTACTCCATGATTCAAAGTATAAAGTAAATTATTTACATATTCTCAGCCTACTGTCATCAACTCCCAATTACAAATACATTCACTTAGCAAGGCAACCTATGAACCTAATTACCACCACATCAGCACAGCTCTCTTTGAAGGATAAATCTGTTAGAAAGCACAGCAGGATAGCCCAACCTAAACATTTTCAATAGCATGTTTGGGAAATTAGCCTAGCCTAACCTAATATTTAATGGCAACTCCTGCAATAACCTTTGCCTAACCAATAAATGTAGTTAACCTGCCATGCCTAGCTAATTTGGCAAGTTTCTGAAGTTGGCAAACGTAGAGAAACTAAATCAATCATAAACTAATTTTGTATTGTGAATTAGCATAAGAATTATATTCTTCCAACATTCTGTCTTGTGTTCTAAGAATTTTAACCATAACAGTTTGTGCAAATCAACTGCTTTTATGCCACCTGGCTACAATTTTTGAATCTAGGTACATTTAACAGACCACTGCCCCAACTGTGACTGCAAGGGCTTTGCTGCCTGTGTGCTGGTTTTCCCCACCCCCCCCCCCCAAATTAGAAAGTAAAATGATGAGTCAGGATACATTTACACTTCTTCACCTCCAAACAAAAAACTCCATTTAATAAAATTTGTTCTAAATGTTCTAAATAACCAAAAAAGAAAAAACCACTAACCTAGTAAATTTCTGTCAATTCATTGACTGCCATTTTACAGTGAAAAATAATTTTTTCTGAGTCCCAAGTTGATGTGGATGGTGTCAAGCAGCACCTCTCCTCTGTAGTTCTTAATATGGCCATACCGTGGCACCCAAATTCCCAATTACCCAGTCATGGGATATTTAAACACATCCAATCTTGTGCCTGGTCAACCTAGTTCACACCACAAGGCTACTGGTTTTTTATCTGCCCTTCTCTTTCCCATAGTTCTTACGATGTCCATACTGTCATCCCACTCATGGGAAATCTAAATCCATCCAATCATATGCCTGGTCAACCTAGGTCATACCTTAATCATAAAGGATAAATATTTAAATCCAGTTATTTGGATAAATTTCATCAATTTGACTCATATGGTCATATACAACCCTGCTCCAATCCAGATGCTGCCACCACAATAGTAGGGCATGAAACAAGTGTTTCCAGTCAATTTTCAACAAGCCACGGCGCAGTGTGGGAAATGTATGTTTTATTCATGATGGAACCAGCAATCATGTCTGCCAGCCTTTATGTGCATAGAGACACAAAAATGGGGGGACATAAAGAATCCACATTTTTTTACCTTTTTTGGAGTCTGATCCATCAAACTACATTTGGTAAATTTTCATTTTAATGGTGCATGTTTAGTACAAGCCCCATGGGAATGAATGCTAAAACAAACAAAAGACAGCAAATACATCGACAGTAGTAAAATGACAAAAAAATTTAGTAGGTGTTGCTTATTAAGAATATTGAATTGGGGGTGTTAAAGTAAAATAATACATTCTTTTCCTAAGCCCAAGATTGCAGAAAAAAGGGTCAAGGCCTTAAAAGGACTATTCATTGTGCAGTCATTAGTAGTATGTAGATGGAGGAGGCATGACTTAATTGGGGGAGTCCCAGGGGGAGCAAAGCCTATCCAGCCAGGTAAGGCCATAGTGTCCAAGGTTCTGTTAGGTAAAGGTAGGTCTGTTTAGATAGAATGCCCTCTGAAGTGCCAACTACAGTTAAGGGGCAGCCTAGGCCAGATCACTTGACACCTCCACCAACACTGGTTCCTGATATTGTTTTAAAAGCTGGTCAATTTGTCATTTTATTTTGCGAACTGCAACAACTTTTCGGTAATTCTAAGCTGTAGTTCTGCGGTGAGCTAGACTATGGCTATTGACGTTTTCCTATGTTATTTTACTTGCTTTACAAGAATTTAAAGTACTATTTTGTCAGCCGGCTGTGACTAAACTGTTATTGACCCTTGAAGACCACACGACGGGTAGATCTAAGCCGGCATTCTGCAGCGAGCCCCCCACCTCCCTCCATAGCTAATAAAGCAAAATTGTAACCTGTAAACACCCCTGGGGTATGTTAGGTTGGTATTTTTAGGGGTGTTTACTGGTTACAATTTTGCCATATTAGCTATGGAGGCGGGTGGGGGATTCACCACAGACTGCCGGCTTAGATCTACCCCTAGTAATTCTAAGCTGTAGTTCTCCTACCCCATCGAGTAGTCTTCAAAGGTCAATTACAGTTCAGTTACAGCGGGCAGACAAAATATTACTTTAAACTCTTGTAAAGCAAGTAAAATAACATAGGAAAACGTCAACTGCCATAGCCTAGCTCACAGCGGAACTACGGCTTAGAATTACCAACTTTTCTAGCAAACAATGCCATTTCCCCTACAATTTTACCATTTCAGTGAGAGATTGTTGGTCTCATACAGAAAGTGACGGACGATGACATAACCTACGAAATAATAAGACATCAATGTAAAATATAGGAGAATATAAGGCCGGAAACCACAGGGGGGCCAGTGGTAGTCTTCAGCTTTACAAAAAATCAAAACAAACTATGAATTTGGTTAAATTTTACAGAATGTAGCGTGCTGGACTTTCTGGTGTCTTTACTTAGTCTCTAACTTGGGTAGCCCAAGGCAGGCCATGACACCGGCACTCCCTAAACTATCCCAGGCTATAACAAGCTTATTTTTCGATCCATCCTCACGCACACTGACTTCACATGATGTAAAACTACTTAGTATCCAAAAACGAGCAACTACTCACTTGGTAAATTTCTGCAAGCGCCAGACAATATTGCTCTCGAAAGCAACGGCGAAAACATGGTTTGTTTACGTTGTGGTCCCCTATTCTACCTGTCAAGATAGGAACCTGGTATGGTTGACTATTTCCACCCCAAAGAATCCATTACAGCCATTTATTACCTCTAATAATTCTTTTTATAATTATTTAGCTACTCCTTTTACATGGCATAAGCGTAAACCAGTTATTAAATGATATGAAAATACTTAATTGACTTGCATTTCTAATAAAAACCTATTTATTTGTACACAATGTGATAAAGAATTATTTCTCTGGGTCCTAGTTATTAGTATTGGTTCGTTTCTTTCTTTAATCGCATAACATGTCTGATTTACTTTTTCACTTAGAAATATTGCGCTACTAAAGTTACAAAAGCAATATTCTTTAGTTTCTCGGTTCCAACTTCCTTGTTTGGTGCATTTGCGTTCTTTATCATCTGGCTAGCATGTCGAGCGAAATCAACATATTGAAAAAATTACTTATGTTCATCCAAGTCTTTTAATTATCTGGTTTTATAGCATTCAGTGCTTGCCTAAAACACGCTTAAAGTTTATTATCTGCTTACAGAACCTAAACAAAATGTCTTTGTAACATTCAACCAAAGGACACAAATCTTACAGTCCTAAACTTGCCGACAATTCTGGATGCTTTAAAACAAAATGTTTTTTAATGATAAAATCCATGCTAAATACATTGTCATTATGATTTTAATTTGTTCAAATTTTTATTCATAATATAACTTCATATTTAGTGTAGAGTTCTATGGACGTTGCTCCTATTATTCTTGTCATACTTTTTGAACTTGACAATGGCAAATTTCGCCTTTTAAAGACAGAAAATGAATAAAGAAAAAATACAACAGTAACAACTGCACAGTCACCATAATACAATCAAATTTCCATTTGCCCAATAGTGTTATTATTATTAATAAACATTATTATTATTATTACTATTATTATTATTATTATTATTATTATTATTATTATTATTATTATTATTATTATTATTTCCAAGCTTAGCTGCAATCCTGGTTGGAGAAACAAAATGCTATAGGCCAAAGAGTCCCAATGGAGAGATGAGCCCAGTACAGAAAAGGAAACTGCGAAGTAAATAATAGGCTGTGAAACAGAAGCATCAATGAAAAACACAAAGCTAAAAACAATGAGATGAATATTAAAATAAATACGGCAAATAACAAACTACAAGTGAGATTTATGTCAGCTTACTAGTTCCTCGTTGGAAGAGTCGGTAGAGTTGTCGGCTAGCACTCGCTAGGCCCGCAAGTTCGAGTCTCCGACCGGCTAATGAAGAATTAGAGGAATTTATTTCTGGTGATAGAAATTCATTTCTCGCTATAATGTGGTTCGGATTCCACAATAAGCTCTAGGTCCCGTTGCTAGGTAACCAATTGATTGTTAGCCAAGTAAAATAAGTCTAATCCTTTGGGCCAGCCCTAGGAGAGCTGTTAATCAGCTCAGTGGTCTGGTAAAACTAAGGTATACGATACTTAACTTATGTCAGCTTACTAAATTTACCTTAGAACGACTGAAGTTCCAATGATTCAACAACAGAATTGGGAAGACCATTCTTCAGAATTGGGTGGATCATTCCACATTCTGGTGACAACAGGAATAATACCCCGAGAATATTGCTGAGCGACACTGAAGCTCACGTTGGGAAATGTGAGACTGTCAGAATCAACTGAGTATCTGTTAAAAAGTACCGTGATACCAAGCACGTTACGATCAACCGTCGCTAATTCTCGTGAGCACGTTTAATTCTTTTGAAAGAGAAATGAGAAGCTTGCTCTCATTAAGATGTATTGGAAATACCCCCTAAGCTTTCACCTTTCGCCAGTCATTATCAAATAGTTCAGATGTATTACGAAACATCGAGAGAGAAAAAACAACTTAATATCTTAAAAAAAAAACAAGGTTGTTGCGTCTTATATATGCCCAGTTATGACATTTAAACAGTTTGTTTTTACACAGTGTTAGATAATGATATTTGAAAAAAAAAAAAAAGCGCTATCCGTTTGGTTCCAACATAATTTCTAAATGAATTTCTAGTTTTCTTAATGCTAGTGTTCTGAGATACAACTTTCTCTTTCCTGGATTAAATATAAATATAAATATATATATATATATATATATATATATATATATATATATATATATATATATATATATATATATATATATATATATATAATATATATATATATATATATATATATACATATATATATAATAGATATACAGTACATGTAAATATATATATATATATATATATATATATATATATATATATATATATATATATATATATATATATATATATATATATAATCCGAGAAGGCGAAAGTTGCATCTCAGAACATCAGTATTATGAAAAATTGAAATTTATTTAGAAATTATATTGGAACCTAACGGGTGCCGTTCGTGTTTTTTAAATATATCTATATATATATATATATATATATATATATATATATATATATATATATATATATACACATATATGTATGTAGGGTGTGTGTGTGTGTGTGTGTATGAAAGAGAGAGAAAGAGCGCCTATTTTTTGTCGGAAGGGAATCGCGTAAATTTAACTATAAATCTAACGACCGTAAATCTAACAAAAGTGACTCTGATAGGTAGGGAAGAGGGATAACATTTGAACAGGAGTTGAAAGAGATTACGGAATGCACAGACTTCAATGACTATGCCGCTGTTTCGACCGGGGAAACAGCAACAAGGTCGAAATCGCTCGCAAGAGGAAACTGAGAGCGCACATTAGCAAGAGTCAGATTATGGAAACCAGGGAAGTTTGGGAGGAGGAACAATGGATGTAAATCTGGGTGGTGGAGTAAAGGAAGTGCCTGACTGCATAGTTATTCGGAAGTGAACGTAAAGGATGTAAAGATGGCGGGATGAGAGTAGAGAAGAATCCCGGAAGCATTTTCCCCAGGTGTGACCTAGTACCGGACCTTTCCCTGAAAAAAGCGGGACGCCATATCTAAAAAACTAACCATGGAATTTTCTTGAAAATAATCTCATTGTGTTTCCCACACCCAAATTACTCTATCATGGAGTTACTTAATATTCTAACCTAAACTAGGGGCATGGTAAAAAAACCGGGGCTGATGCAATACTAGGATACATCTCAGGAATTTGCATCCCGGAATAGGTGAAGCAAGGAGGGTATACCAGGATCCTCGAAAAGGTTTGAAATATGAGGGTTGACGATGGAAGCTAAATTTGAGATATATGAAAGGACTGTTGAGCCAAGTCTCCTTTATGGAAGGGAAGTGTGGATGCTGGACACAAGTGCGAGAAAAAGTTGAAGTTCCTGAGATGAAAGAAAAAGTTTGTGCAGTAAATTTTAAAAAGGATGGTTACAGGGGTGAGACAAGTATAGATATAAAACGTTGGTGAAAATACAAATTAGAGTGATTTGAGGTAGTCTGGTCACGTGGAGAGAATGGAGTAGAGTGGGTTGGCGAAGAGTGCATGATTCTGAAGTGTCAGGAGGATAAATAGGGAAACCAAAAAAGTATTGGTTGGCTAAATGAAATGGAAGAGGTACTGGAATGAAGGTGCCATAGTATCCTGGAAGCGGGAGAACGTTTAGAAGATAAAGGTGAGTGGTGCTGGGTGTTTAGGGTGCATCGACCTATTTCTGATATGGTTACCGTGGATTTATATGAAAGGCAGACATTGTGAAAGTTTTCTACACAAGAAGTCAGTCCCAATAAGAGAAAATGGTTTGGGCCCGTTTCCATAACAGGAAAATCCGGAGGACTTTTGTTGACTTAAGCAATGAATTAGGTACTGGTGGTTAGTACTTTAAGGTTTTGGGTTACAAGTAGGGCGGAAAAGAGGGCATGGGGTTGGTAACCTCATCCAAAAGGTATTGCTGAATAACCAACAGGTAAATACCCTTTGTAACTATCTCCCCCCGCCTCTGGTGGGGTAAGTGTTTAGTTGCAAAAAAAATATATATATAATTTACATACATCTGTACATATATATATGTATGTATGTATATATATATATATATATATATATATATATATATATATATATATAGGTGTGTGTGTGTTTGTGCGTGAAATGCAAGCATAACTCACTCTCTCTCTCTCTCTCTCTCTCTCTCTCTCTCTCTCTCTCTCTCTCTCTCTCTCTCTCTCTCTCTCTCTCAAAATATTATACACTAAGCATTCATACACATATGCCAACGACTGACGCAAGCCTCATTAGACAAACGAAAATCAAAATAAGAAAATGAGAATGAACTCTATCAGAAATCTCACATCACCGCAAATCTTCGAGCAAGCTTTTCATTCTTTTACTTAAAAGCAATTTTTTTTAAATCCCTTTCAACTCAAGTTACAAAAACATTCTCAGTGGTGTGTATTACCTAGATTTTTTTTTTTACTTGCACATATCAGGAAATTATTTCCAGACGGGGACATAGTCAACCGGTTCCGTGACTTGTCATACTGTAATAAAGGAGTGCTACAGAACACGGATACATTGCATATGTACATGTATAAAGATACATACACAATATGGATATACTGTATATATATATATATATATATATATATATATATATATATATATGTATATATATATATATATATATATATATATATATATATATATATATATATATATAACTGCAAAGAAAGGCGTAGGGCCAGCAACTTCATCTCAAAAAAGACTGAGTAGTTCTGATATCTTCTGGAGCCACCTACTTTATATGGGAAAATAGTGTGGATATATATATATATATATATATATATATATATATATATATATATATATATATATATATATATATATATATATATATATATATATATATATGTGTGTGTGTGTGTGTGTGTGTGTGTGTGTGTGAGTGTGTGTAGTCACTGAACTGCCGAGTCAAAGCTAAGCGCTTTTCGTTTGAATACTTCTGCAAATAGCCATTGGTCAAATCACACAGATATACATAAACACACAGCTGTTGATATTCGTATGTCCTTAATGCACAAGCTGAGGAGAAGAACAAGCAAACGTCAGAGAAATGGAAAGGACACGAAAGGAAACTTGTAGAATCTTACCAGGAAAACTATAACAGGCAAGTTTCTCGAAAGGGAAACAGGTTGTGACCTCCTTTCACCTCAGTCGCAAGAATAACCGACAGTTTTTTCTAGAGCGTTATGGAGAGAAAACAGCAAGTCACGGTGAGGATGTAAATCCAAAGACGCAGATAACTATTGAATTTAATGAGTTAAAATGACAGGAACTGTTGAGTGCCGTTTCTCTGCCCTGAGAGGAAATCACCCTGAGGAGTACTTCGGAGTGTCTGCACCACTTCCTCTCCACCGAAATTCACTTCGCCATACATAAAGGAACTACATTAAGAATATAGCTATTGAAATAAATTTATCGTGGGAAAATAATTTATTAAATTTAACGTAAATAGCAATTAATTCAGCAAGCCTTAACAAAGAACTAGCTTCGTGTAATTACGTCAATTTCGTAGGTATAAATTCGTAACTATGTAAAGAATAAATTTCAATTACGTAGGAAAATTTCTTAGATAAAACGAAATATCAATGGTTTACGAACAACAGGCACAAGTTAAATGGTAATTATAGAGAACGAGTCCTTTACTTTAGTTTTTATCGACGCGTTGGTGACCATGATCTAAGCCGTAATTTGCACAAATCAAACAAAAGAACAGAGAAGTCTTATTGAGCCCGCATAAAAACTCTCAACTGACTTACGTTCCGTGAGGTGCTGGTCTTCAAGATTCTATACAGTAAAGGAAATATGATGAAGCCCTCGAAATCTCTTCACTCGGCCTTGGCGGATTTTACTGCTCCATGTCTGATGAAGCTTTCCAAAATATAAAGAATCCCCAAAAAATCTAGATGGGTTTGATGAAACTCAGCTCTGGACTGGAATCTGAACTCTGAAGTGGGCTGGGCTGGACTCCTGAACAGAAAAAACTCCAAGGCAGAATCGATGCATATTTAACTGCCAAACATTCAGTTTCAAGTACTATCCAGGCTAAATAGTAAACAAACAAATTCATAAATTACCCTATTACCATTAAACCATTGCCTCCAGTTAAAACCATCACCAAAGTAAACAAAAGACCTATGTTGTATTCTTGAATACAAATAAGGAAAATACACAAAAAGTATAAAGATATTTCTTTACAAGTGTTGTTGATTGAATAAAGGAACTGGCGTCTCAGCAACAAAGGTCCTTGGCGCCACCTGTACTAGAGAAGATTGCCCTCTCATGAACGGACTGTATGAAGGTCTTCTAATAAAAATAAGATGCCTAAGAACAATGTTCTTTAAACGAGAGTTCAGACAGCAAGAGGACAAGGCAGTCTTGGAAAGCAGTGGAAGGCAAATTAATCTTGCAATGTGCTAAATCAAGTGGACCGTCTCTCGTGACTGAAAAAAGATGGAAGAAGAAATGTAAACAAAAGCTCTCGGCGCTAAAACTCTGGAGGGCTTTCGGGAGTCTTCCAGCTGCATTTTTCTACAACTCAGATACAAAGTACCCAGCATTTTTGTCTGTGTTATTGGTGTCAGTCGGACACGAACTTAATCGCCTTCCTTCACGCCAAGAGTATTGGTTACAAGGTGCATTTAGCATCGTTATGCTAAAAGACACAAGAAAATAAACCTTTTGTGACAGTGTCTTAAGCTGCGAGTTATGCAACTCTACCATATGAAATGAAAATGCATATTTCACGCAAACTTTCATATTGCATTAGTAAAACTTTTACTGGGCCGTTATGTAGAAGATGAAATCTTCATTATCTGCCAAAGATTGATGCAAGATAATGTAATCTTTAATACAGCACCTGATGTAGCAGCGACCATCATTGACTGCAGACAGCTTTCAAGACCTTTTGATGATGTGACAACAGAACATCTTCTAGCATCTGATGATGTGACAACAGAACATCTTCTAGCATCTTTGACCTTCGTGCTAATAAAATTTGTATCATAGAGCTCCTATTTTTTTCCTGAATTGACGCAGAAATTGGAGCTTTGCATGTTCATGACGTCAGTGGCACAGCTTCAATTTCACTACGAAATCTTGCTTACTTGGCATCGCCTCAATTCACGTCTTGTACAGGATTAGGACTCCACAACTGTATCAATAAGTTGTACTATCTGAAAAGCTGTCTTTGAGAAGCAAGATTTCGTTACATCTGTGACGCAGATGTAACGAACATGCAAGGCCTCAATTAACGAGTCAATTCATGAAAAACTAGAAGCTACATGGTGCAAAATTTTATTAGCAAGAAGGTCAAAGATGCTTGAAGGTGTTCTGTTGTTACATCATCAAAAGGTCTTGAAAGCTATCTGTTGTCAATGATGGTCGCTGCTATATTAGGTGTTGTATTAGAGAGTTTGTTATCTTGCATCAATCTTTGGCAGATAATGAAGGTTTCAACTTATTACACAATGGGTCAGTAAAAGTTTTACTAATGCAATATGAAAGTTGGAGTGAAATATGCATTTTCATTTCGCATGGTTAAGCTGGAGTGTTGCGTATACTCTTAATAAACGACAGTTCAATCGCGACATTGTGAATTCCTTAGCGAAGCTACCAGCGAATTACGAGGAATTAAACAGACACATGACGGGAAACCCTAAGGAAAACCAATAACGAAAGGAAAGCGAAACGCGGAGAATTTGATTGGGAGATTTCACAAGTGGTATGAAGATTTTCACCTTAAGGGGGATTAAGTTCTTCAGACAAGGATTCATCATCTTTGGTGCTGTAAAACTTCTCATGTATGAGAACCTCCGGGGCCCATTTCCCGAGATGTAACCGAGTACGGGACCTTTCCCTGAAAAAAGAGGGACGCCATATCTTAAAAACTAACCATAAAATTTCCTTGAAAATAATCTCATTATGTTTCCCACACCCAAAGTACCCTGAGATATTCTGATTACCCTAACCTAACCCACGCTAACCCAGGGGCATGGCAAAAAAAAAACGGGGTTTGTGCAGTACTAGCATACATCGCAGGAATTTGCATCCCGGAATAGGTGAAGCAAGGAGGGTATACCAGGATCCTCGAAAAGGTTTGAAATATGAGGGTTGACGATGGAAGCTAAATCTGAGATATATGAAAGGACTGTTGAGCCAAGTCTCCTTTATGGAAGGGAAGTGTGGATGCTGGAAGCAAGTGCAAGAGAAAGTTGAAGCTCCTGAGGTGAAAAAAAAAGTTTGTGCAGTAAATTTTAAAAAGGATGGTTATAGGGGTGAGACAAGTATAGACACAAAATGTTGATGAAAATATAAATTAGAGTGATTTGAGGTAGTCTGGTCACGTGGAGAGAATGGAGAAGAGTGGGCTGGCGAAGAGTGCATGATTCTGAAGTGTCAGGAGGATAAAGAGAGGGAAACCGAAAAAGTACTGGTTGGCTAGATGAAATGGAAGAGGTACTAGAATGGAGGTGCCATAGTATCCTGGAAGTGGGAGAACGTTTAGAAGATATAGGTGAGTGGCGCTGTGTGTTTAGGGAGCATCGACCTATTTCTGATAAGGTTACCGTGGATTTACATGAAAGGCAGACATTGTGAAAGTTTTCTACGCAAGAAGTCAATTACAGTAAGA
>JANJGK010000031.1:15241287-15251287 GCA_039081455.1 Macrobrachium rosenbergii
GATATTCGTGTTATGACCAAAACTTTCTTTTTAGAAAACTAGACTGACTCAATGATGTTCCTTTCCAGTGCAATTATTAGACTAAGCTATCTTTTTTTGACCCGGTCCAGTTGATTGTATGATTGTTCTCATTATACAAAAATTCCATTGTTCACCTGTGCATATCTTACGCATTTTTTATGCTGTTCTATTCTTTTTTAAGTGTTTTTTTCCAGTTTGATCAATATAAAAGTTGCCACAAGAATTAAGTGCAATTTTTTATACACATCATTTAGTGTGTGTGTGTGTGTATGTATATATATGTATATATATATATATATATATATATATATATATATATATATATATATATATATATATATATATATATGAAATTTTTTTTATCACACCGTGATTTATATACAATCATGAAGCTACAAATGTCGCTTAATATCAAATTCACGCTACCTCGGGAATATCCCCGATGGGGAATTATCACCGAAGGGGAATTTATGAGTGATAAATGGACTGGTACTGTCGAGTCTGGAACCCACGACGCAGATACTTATCCAGCGACTCCAGTCGACGTTCTACCAGTCCATTTACCACTTATAAATTCCCCTCCGGTGATAATTCCCCATCGGGGATATTCCCGAGGTAGCGCGAATTTGATATTAAGCGACATTTGTAGCTTAAAGATTATATATATATATATATATATATATATATATATATATATATATATATATATATATATATATATATATATATATATATATATATATATCTCATATATATATTATACTTATCTATACAAATATATATATGTATATATATATATATATATATATATATATATATATATATATATATATATATATATATATATATATATATATATATACATAATATACATACGTACATTGTTCCTATCTTTTCTGTACGGCAGCTGACTTGCGTCTTAAATTACAATGGGCAAACTTGAGTTCTGTTAAATTCCTTATCCTTGATCCGGGTTTCAATCTCTCAATCTCGGGCACAGTCGTTCAATTGGCTCACTGTGCTAGATGTATAAGCTATATCATAATTCTGATCATTCATTATATTTAGATCTTCCCGGAACATACCATCCACAACTGTGTATTAGATAACCAGTCAATTCTGAGGGTCCTGCTTTATCCTAAGTGAGTACCATAACACACCGTTGTCTACAGGTTTTACTCCTGTTGTGAACAAATTGCGGAATGACATTTCTAATCTTTTATTTTAATCGTTGAAACTTTAGAACTTCGGCCTTGATGCAAATGCTTTATCTTTTGTTGACATGAAGTTCACTTTATAGTTTATTTGTTATTTGCCATATTCATTTTACTTTGTTACTTGTCTTCTTTGGTTTCATTTTGTTACTTCGCTTTTATAGTTTATTCTTTGCTTCTCAAATAATGTTGCACCTTGGCTTGAAATAATAATAATAATAATAATAATAATAATAATAATAATAATAATAATTAATAATAATAATAATAACAAATCCTACAGTATAAAACATACTTTGCATCTGTATTGATTTGTTTGTAATATATATAGCATACAGGTAATGACTCTACGCTTCAATACGAAAAACTCTTGGAGAAAATGCAGAGCAAAATAATGCACTTGACACATGTGAAGTTCAATAGCAAAACTACATAAATCCTGAGGTCGTTTTGATGGGACAGCTGCACTAGTGTATGTATGTATGTATGTATGTATGTATGTATGTATATATTTATGTATGTATGTATGTATGTATGTATATATATATATATATACTGTAAAACCTGAGGTCGTTTTGATGGGACAGCTGCCCTAGTGTATGTATGTATGTATATATACTTTATATATATATTTATATATAATACATATTTATTTATACACACATACACACACACACACACACACACACACATATATATATATATATATATATATATATATATATATATATATATATATATATATATGTGTGTGTGTGTGTGTGTGTGTGTGGGTGTGTATACATACATATACTCTGCAATAAGTGTCTTCATTCATAGCAAACCGACTTGATGTGATGATAATAAGATTAACGATTTGGTTACTTATTTTCAACATTAACCGAAATACCAAAATTCCTGAGTTACTTTCGTTGCTGATGGCACCGACATCTTCCTTTCCACGGCATTCCGTCGGCGTCTGATAAACCGGAAATAGTTTCTTTAGTGTGTCAGTCTGTTTGTCTCTCTTACTCACTGATGTTACACACCTGGAATGCTATTTGAAATGTTAAATACTGACGCAGTCTTAAATCATGGGTCTCTCTCTCTCTTCTCTCTCTCTCTCTCTCTCTCTCTCTCTCTTTAGTTACATTTTTCTTTACTTCTTGAAAATATTTGGATAGCTGTAATTTATACGGTACCTCTATCTCTCTTTCTCTCTCTCCTCTCTCTCTCTCTCTCTCTCTCTCTCTCTCTCTCTCTCTCTGTTTAGTTACATTTTTGTTTACTTCTTGAAAATATTTGCATAGCTGTAATTTATAGGTACCTCTCTCTCTCTCTCTCTCTCTCTCTAGTTACATTTTTGTTTACTTCTTGAAAATATTTGCATAGCTGTAATTTATAGGTACCTCTCTCTCTCTCTCTCTCTCTCTCTCTCTCTCTCTCTCTCTCTCTCTCTCTCTCTAAGTAACATTATTTGCATTATCATGTCACTAAAGAAGCAGACTTTCTCTCTCTCTCTCTCTCCCTCTCTCTCAAATATTGCTTACATTATTAATATCACTAAAGAGTCAAACGACCTCCGCCTCTCTCTCTCTCTCTCTCTCTCTCTCTCTCTCTCTCTCTCTCTCTCTCTGAGAACCACATCTTACATAATTAACCATATCACTAAAGAACCATAAGATCTCTATCTCTCTCTCTCTCTCTCTCTCTCTCTCTCTCTCTCTCTCTCTCTCTCAGGTCCATAATAAAATACTACCATTTTTACGGAAGCACTATTGTTATAAAACAGATTAGACTCCTCGTCTCACCCACCAATTCACTCACGCATGCGCACAACTTTTGCACATTATGAAAGCTTGTGTCCGTCTGGCTTTACGATAAAAAACAAGTCATGGTCTCGAATACCTTCCCTCTAGGTACCAGACATTCCTAACGGCGTGAAAAATAAAACAAGAACCACTACTACAGAGAAACATTCGGACGAGAAACGTCACAGAAACGCAGTCATTTCTGACGTAGTCATTTCTGAGTGTTTTATTTTTTATGAGAAACATTACTAATTTCAGAATGACGTGAGGAAGGGAGCTTCGGAAACCGAAAGCTCCTCCAAGCTGTGACCTGCTGCGCAGGGTCTTGTTCGTACATCCTCAGTGGTGGGTGTTACCTGGATATTTTTTTTTTTTACTTTCACCTAGGAGGAAATTATTTCCAGACGGGGATATTGACAACCGGTTGCGTGACTCGTTATGCTGTAATAAGGGAGTGCTACAGAACACGGATACATTGTATATGTGCATATATAAAGAAAATACACAATATATATATATATATATATATATATATATATATATATATATATATATATATATATATATATATATATATATATATATATATATATATATAGAACTGCAAAGACGTAGGGCCAGAAACCTCTTCTCAAAAAGGCTGAGTAGTTCTGATATCTTCTGGAGCCACTTACTTTATATGGGAAAATAGTATGGAGAAAAAATTATATATGTGTGTGTAGTCACTGAACTGCCGAGTCAAAGCTAAGCGCTTTCCGTCTGAATACTTCTGCAAATCGCCACTGGTCAAATCACACAGATGTACGTGAACACACAGCTGTTGATATTTGCATGTCCTTAATGCATTAATGCACAAGCTAAGGAAAAGAGCAAGCAAACAGCGCCAGAGAAATGGAAAGGACACGAAAGGAAACTTGCAGAATCTTACCAGGAAAATAAAAGCAATAATAGATGTGTTTTTCGAAAGGGAAACAGGCTGTGACCTCCTTTCACTCCAGTTGTATGTTTATATAACTGAAAATATTTTTTTGTAGTGTTGTTGACTAAATAAATGAATTGGCGTCTCAACAGCAAAGGTCCTTGACACCACCAGTATTAGAGAAGATTGCCATTTTATTATTGCAATGCTTTTACTTAACCTGACTTCTGCGTCTGTTTGGGTCAAAACTTGTAACTCAATTTTCGACCTGTTCCCTTGAAATTTTGCATGGTTACGCAATTCCGGTGACAATACAACCTTACATGATCAGTAGGTCAGCAGTGGCCTCTAGTGTCCCTACAGTGACCTCCCCAATTATCTCAGGATTCGTATGAAAACCTTCGGATTTTCCATACCCTTCGACTCGGTAGAATAGGTTAAAAAGTCTACGAAATTTTCACGCTCAATTTCGTTAGCTACAATCATAAATCGACTACAATTTCTGTCAAAATTAAAAGGTACAAGATGAAAAAAAATTTAAAAATAATTTCTTACACACGCCCCTATTAAATTACCCTAAAAAGTAAAAAATTATTTTTCGAGACACCAGGATTTTCATGCAATTAATTATGTCGACAAAAATAAATGCGTGGGCGCCAAACATGAACGGAAATGCTAAAGGAAATTAAAAAATATATATATTTCTTTTCTTGTAGCATTTCCTTCCATGTTTGGCGGCCAAACTTTTATTTTTGTAGACATGATTAATTGTAAGAAAATCCTGGTGTGTCTGAAAAAATTATTTTTTACTTTTCAGTGTATTTTAATAAAAAAAAAGTTTAATTTTTTTTTAACGGACTGAATAAAGGTCTTTTAATAAAAATAAGATGTCTAAGAACAATGTTCTTTAAACGAGAGTTCAGGCAGCAAGAGGACAAGGCAGTCTTGGAAAGCAGTGGAAGGCAAATTAATCTTACAATGTGCTAAATCAAGTGGACCGTCTCTCGTGACTGAAAAAAGATGGAAGAAGAAATGTAAACAAAAGCTCTCGGCGCTAAAACTCTGGAGGGCTTTCGGGAGTCTTCCAGCTGCATTTTTCTACAACTCAGATACAAAGTACCCAGCATTTTTGTCTGTACTATTGGTGTCAGTCGGACACGAGCTTAATCGCCTTCCTTCACGCCAAGAGTATTGGTTACAAGGTGCATTTAGCAGCATGGTGCTAAAAGGCACAAGAAAATAAACTTTTGTGACAGTGTCTTACGCTGCGAGTTGTGCAACTCTACTGCGCAATCGTATAAAATGAAAATGCATATTTCCCGCAAACTTTCATATTGCATTAGTAAAACTTTTACCTGCCCATTGTGTAATAAGTTGAAATCTTCATTATCTGCCAAAGAGTGACGCAAGATCATGTAATCTTGAATACAACACCTGATATAGCAGCGACCATCATTGACTGCGGACAGCGTTCAAGACCTTTTGATTGATGTGACCTCCTTGTTAATAAAATTTGCACTATGTAGCTATTATTTTTTCATGAACTGACTCGTTAATTGAAGCCCTGCATGTTCGTTACATCTGTGTCACAGAGGTAACGAAATCTTGCTTCTCAAAGACAGCTTTTCAAATAGTACAACTTACTGATATAGTTATGGAGTCTTAATCTTGTAAAAGACGTGAATTGAGGCGATACCAAATAAGCAAGATTTCGTGGTGAAACTGAAGCTGTGCCACTGACGTCATAAACATGCAAAGCTTCAATTTCTGCGTCAATTCAGGAAAAAATAGCAGCTCCATAGTGCAAATTTTATTAGCAAGAAGGTCAAAAATGCTTGAAGCTGCTATATTAGGCGTTGTATTCAAGATTACATGATCTTGCATCAATCTTTGGCAGATAATGAAGATTTCAACTTATTGCACAATGGGTCAGTAAAAGTTTTACTAACGTTTTTCTGCAATATGAATTTTCATTTCGCCTGGTTGAGCAGGAGTGTTGCGTATATTCTTAATATACGACGATTCAATCGCGACACTGCGAATTCTTTAGCAAAGCTACCGACGTGATTAACAGAATATCACAAAAGGGAAATTAGGAGGAATTCAACGGACACAAGACGGGAATCCCTCGGGAAAACCATTAACGAAAGGAAAGCGAGACGCGGAGAAAGCGGGATGTGGGCTTTCACAAGTGGTACGAGGATTTTCACCTTGAGGGGGATTAAGCTCTTCAGACAAGGATTTATCATCTTTTGTGCTGAATAACTTCTCATGTATGAGAACCTCCGGGGCGCATTTCCCGAGACCTTTCCCTGAAAAAAGCGGGACACCATATCTTAAAAACTAAACATAGAATTTTCTTGAAAACAATCTCATTATGTTTCCCACACCCAAATTACCCTCTGGATTCTAATCTAACCTTGCCTAACCCTGCCTCCGGGGCAGGTTCGTAAGCTATTGGGATTAATTAAATCAACGGTTTCTGAAACGATCTACCTGGAGCAGGCCTAGTTAAGAGCGAGGGAAGATATTTTGTTGGCGCGGAGTCAAATTCGAAAAATAAAGGATGACCTTGGTTTGTAATTGACCTGAAATATTATTCAAGAATTTAATTCGCATTAATAAAAGCAGCAGGCAGTGCAAATGCAATTCTAGGTATCAATTAGGATTTATTTTTGTGGGGAGAGCAGAAATTATAGTCTTATCCAAAAGAGATTTCAAACAACTAGAACTTTTTATTATTATTATTATTATTATTATTATTATTATTATTATTATTATTATTATTATTATTATTATTATTATTATTATTATTATCGAAGCCAACAGCGCTGCGTTAATATTTTCCCGGTTTGGACGAAAGATCTTTGACTAAAACAACGCGTAATAATACCCTTTTGACAAAATCATACCACACAGATGCGCACAATTCAACAAAAATCTTCTGAAAATTTCCAAAAATAATCTTTTAACAGATGCCCGTGGGGCAGTTACGAAACAGATTTTTTGAGATGTCATTGCAGCGTGATGAGCAAAACTTATTATCGTCATTGCCAATTCAGCGTGACTTGTCAGGTTTAAATTCAACTGTATTTCCAAGGAAAGAGACATTATCCAATGGTAATGCTATTAAGCGCCAAAAAAGTAATTAAAATTCTGTCTTTTTGTTCTTAATCTGCTATGACTACTTACGCAAATTCAGCATGACTTAGGTCTTCAATTCAACTGTATTTCATAAGAAACAGACATTATCCTATTATAATACTACAAGCTTGATGGCGCGCACTACACGCGCTGGAACTCGGCGCTGCTGTCTCCCCTACCCTCCCGATCCCCTACCTACCCCGCTTCCTCCCGGGGCGGACAAACCGGTTTGCAGGGGTGGGTGTCCCCCATGTCCCCCCCCACTATCACCCGGGGAGGAGAAACAAGATTCACTCGGATATTATTATTATAGATTAATTCAACACCAAAAAAACTCATTCAAATTCTATCTTTTTGTGCTTAATCTGCTATGCACGCTTACGTAAATTCAGCATGACTTGTCAGATTTTCAATTCAACTGTTTTTCATAAGAAACAGACGTTATCCAATGATAATGCTATTAAGCACCAAAAAATCGTTAAAACGTCATTTTTTTGTGCTTAATCTGCTACAGGTATGACTGCTTACGCAAAAGTGAATGTGCTTTGGCAGCATAACATGCCTATTTGCAAATGTACTGTTCAATGGTTGTGCTATTTCCTGAAGTGAGTGAATTTGATTTCCTCGAGTTTAACGAAGACAGAAGAACAAAAAATGGTATATATCTCAATCCTTGAATTTTATGGGACGAGTAAGAGCTCAAGGGTGAAGATAATCTCAGTCATACGAAACAAACAATGCTGTTTGGCTCTGCAGAACAACAACTCACACACAGAGGGAGTTTGCATGACATATGACGTTGCAAAACTGTGTAAAAATCAAACAAGTTAAAAATGCGCCGAAGTTTCTCCGGCGCAATCGAGTTTTCTGTACAGCTGCTACAGCGTATAATCAAGGCCACCGAAAATAGATCTATCCCTCGGTGGTCTCGGTATAATGCTGTATGAGCCGCGGTCCATGAAACTTTAACCACGGTCCGGTGATAGCCTGTCCTATATCGTTGCCAGAAGCACGATTATGGCTAACTTTAACCTTGAATGAAATAAAAACTGCTCAGGCTAGAGGGCTGCAATTTGGTATGTCTGACGATTGGAGGATGGATGATCAACATACCAATTTGCAGCCTTCTAGCGTCAGTAGTTTTTAAGATCTGAGGGCGGACAGAAAAAGTGCGGACAGAAAAGGTGCGGACAGAAAAAAGTGCGGACAGAAAAAAAGTGCGGACGAACAGACAAAGCCGGCACAGTGGTGTTCTTTTACAGAAAAGTAAAAATTAAAATAAAGCGCCCGGAAAATGAACTGGATAAAATGTTCGATTTAAAAAAATTCAAACAAATATGTTAAGATTTGAAGCCAATGACGACCCCAATTTTTTTGTGTCATCCAAATCCTTTCGCTTTGAGAAAGTGCTGACTTCGATTTTTCATGTAATGCTTTTTTATTCCTTATCTCTCAATCCGCCTTTTTTTTTTATTTCTCTCCGTCAAACTTTCATTTCAGCTTGGTGTTTCTAGCATGTGAAAAAAAAACAAAAAACAAAAGTACCGCTTGCGGGGAGATTTTATTTGTGCATTTGACTTCTTGTAAAATAAAAGAAGAGAAAATTTCAAAATATTTTGATGATTTGTGAAGTGGTGAAAAAAAAAAAAAAAATTTTGCGCTCACAAGAATTCGTATTTATTCGAGATTCTGCGCGAGATCAGAAGTAAAAAATTAAACGAAAATATTAATAGCGTAATATAAGAAGCGGCTAAGGGAATTTTCAAGATATATATATATATACTCGTATATATATATATATATATATATATATATATATATATATATATATATATATATATATATATTGTATATATATTCTGTTTGCACACAAAAATTTTATATGGATATATATATAATATATATATATATATATATATATATATATATATACTGTATATTATATATATATATATATATATAATGAGCCCGTCTCACAGCGCAGGCACAAAATCAAATTTCTGTGTCCAAACAGAATACTTCTAGAACAGGATATGATAACGCTACGCTATACTGATTTCCTATCAGTTTTTGTTAAGAATTATAATTGATATCGGAATCAGCAGTGTTTAATTTGGTTCTTAGTGTCAGATTACGAGAAAAAAAAAATAATAATAATAATTACTTATACATTATGTGGTTATTTGTCATCTCACTTTAGTGAACAGTTTTGTGATGTGTAACAGGGAAGTATCCCAGTAACTTAAGAATTTGAATAACTCTTTTACATATTGTTTTCTAACGGCATCTTGAGTTAACGAATTAATGAAAATTAAAAGATACGCTGAATTATGCGGGGAGACTCTTTTTGAGAGCATTTAAGATTTCGTATAAAATAAAAGAAGAGGAACTTTCAAAATAATTTGACGGTTTGTGAAGTGAGCAAAAAAAAAAAAAAAAAAAAACGCGCCCACGAGAATTCGTATTTGTTCAAGATGAACACCCGAGATGAACACATGAGCAAATAATTAGTAACCGACAAGTTATTTGTACATTATATCTGTATTCACGTCTTTTCAATTGCTGAAAAGAGTTTTGGAGCAACTTTAGTTATTCTCCCATTTTATCTTACTATTGAGCATATTTTAAAACTGTGGATTGTTCAAAATACGTATTAATTTTCTGAAGAATATTTCTACCTGTATGAGTTGAGTTGAATATATCTAGAATATAGGCCAAAGGCCAAGCACTGGGACCTATGAGGTCATTCAGCGCTGAAACGGAAATTGGCAGTAAAAGGTTTGTAAGGTGTAACAGGAGGAAAACCTCAAAGCAGTTGCACTATGAATCAATCGTTAGGAGAGGGTGGCAAGTAAGATGGAAGAGATAGAATATGAAAGGAGGTACAGTAAAAGAAACGAAAAGGGTTGCAG
>JANJGK010000031.1:15261287-15313691 GCA_039081455.1 Macrobrachium rosenbergii
ATTATCCCTTCTGAGTGAATAAGATAGAAATCATCAACACACAATCACGTGTGGAACAGAAATAAATTTCTGACTCATGTCGGGATCGAACCCAGGTCTCTCAGGTGGAAAGCAAGGGCGTTACCCACTGGGCCATACAAGTCTAAAAGAAGTCGGAACCTGAGAGCAACTGCACCCAAGGAATTACCTGGGCAAGCTAACTGCTTGCATACCAGCGAGTTTTCCCCAACTTCCCGACTCAGCAATGACCCAATGGACAACATTTCATTCGAATTATCCCTTCTGAGTGAATAAGATAGAAATCATCAACACACAATCACGTGTGGAACAGAAATAAATTTCTGACTCATGTCGGGATCGAACCCAGGTCTCTCAGGTGGAAAGCAAGGGCGTTACCCACTGGGCCATACAAGTCTAAAAGAAGTCGGAACCTGAGAGCAACTGCACCCAAGGAATTACCTGGGCAAGCTAACTGCTTGCATACCAGCGAGTTTTCCCCAACTTCCCGACTCAGCAATGACCCAATGGACAACATTTCATTCGAATTATCCCTTCTGAGTGAATAAGATAGAAATCATCAACACACAATCACGTGTGGAACAGAAATAAATTTCTGACTCATGTCGGGATCGAACCCAGGTCTCTCAGGTGGAAAGCAAGGGCGTTACCCACTGGGCCATACAAGTCTAAAAGAAGTCGGAACCTGAGAGCAACTGCACCCAAGGAATTACCTGGGCAAGCTAACTGCTTGCATACCAGCGAGTTTTCCCCAACTTCCCGACTCAGCAATGACCCAATGGACAACATTTCATTCGAATTATCCCTTCTGAGTGAATAAGATAGAAATCATCAACACACAATCACGTGTGGAACAGAAATAAATTTCTGACTCATGTCGGGATCGAACCCAGGTCTCTCAGGTGGAAAGCAAGGGCGTTACCCACTGGGCCATACAAGTCTAAAAGAAGTCGGAACCTGAGAGCAACTGCACCCAAGGAATTACCTGGGCAAGCTAACTGCTTGCATACCAGCGAGTTTTCCCCAACTTCCCGACTCAGCAATGACCCAATGGACAACATTTCATTCGAATTATCCCTTCTGAGTGAATAAGATAGAAATCATCAACACACAATCACGTGTGGAACAGAAATAAATTTCTGACTCATGTCGGGATCGAACCCAGGTCTCTCAGGTGGAAAGCAAGGGCGTTACCCACTGGGCCATACAAGTCTAAAAGAAGTCGGAACCTGAGAGCAACTGCACCCAAGGAATTACCTGGGCAAGCTAACTGCTTGCATACCAGCGAGTTTTCCCCAACTTCCCGACTCAGCAATGACCCAATGGACAACATTTCATTCGAATTATCCCTTCTGAGTGAATAAGATAGAAATCATCAACACACAATCACGTGTGGAACAAAAATAAATTTCTGACTCATGTCGGGATCGAACCCAGGTCTCTCAGGTGGAAAGCAAGGGCGTTACCCACTGGGCCATACAAGTCTAAAAGAAGTCGGAACCTGAGAGCAACTGCACCCAAGGAATTACCTGGGCAAGCTAACTGCTTGCATACCAGCGAGTTTTCCCCAACTTCCCGACTCAGCAATGACCCAATGGACAACATTTCATTCGAATTATCCCTTCTGAGTGAATAAGATAGAAATCATCAACACACAATCACGTGTGGAACAGAAATAAATTTCTGACTCATGTCGGGATCGAACCCAGGTCTCTCAGGTGGAAAGCAAGGGCGTTACCCACTGGGCCATACAAGTCTAAAAGAAGTCGGAACCTGAGAGCAACTGCACCCAAGGAATTACCTGGGCAAGCTAACTGCTTGCATACCAGCGAGTTTTCCCCAACTTCCCGACTCAGCAATGACCCAATGGACAACATTTCATTCGAATTATCCCTTCTGAGTGAATAAGATAGAAATCATCAACACACAATCACGTGTGGAACAGAAATAAATTTCTGACTCATGTCGGGATCGAACCCAGGTCTCTCAGGTGGAAAGCAAGGGCGTTACCCACTGGGCCATACAAGTCTAAAAGAAGTCGGAACCTGAGAGCAACTGCACCCAAGGAATTACCTGGGCAAGCTAACTGCTTGCATACCAGCGAGTTTTCCCCAACTTCCCGACTCAGCAATGACCCAATGGACAACATTTCATTCGAATTATCCCTTCTGAGTGAATAAGATAGAAATCATCAACACACAATCACGTGTGGAACAGAAATAAATTTCTGACTCATGTCGGGATCGAACCCAGGTCTCTCAGGTGGAAAGCAAGGGCGTTACCCACTGGGCCATACAAGTCTAAAAGAAGTCGGAACCTGAGAGCAACTGCACCCAAGGAATTACCTGGGCAAGCTAACTGCTTGCATACCAGCGAGTTTTCCCCAACTTCCCGACTCAGCAATGACCCAATGGACAACATTTCATTCGAATTATCCCTTCTGAGTGAATAAGATAGAAATCATCAACACACAATCACGTGTGGAACAGAAATAAATTTCTGACTCATGTCGGGATCGAACCCAGGTCTCTCAGGTGGAAAGCAAGGGCGTTACCCACTGGGCCATACAAGTCTAAAAGAAGTCGGAACCTGAGAGCAACTGCACCCAAGGAATTACCTGGGCAAGCTAACTGCTTGCATACCAGCGAGTTTTCCCCAACTTCCCGACTCAGCAATGACCCAATGGACAACATTTCATTCGAATTATCCCTTCTGAGTGAATAAGATAGAAATCATCAACACACAATCACGTGTGGAACAGAAATAAATTTCTGACTCATGTCGGGATCGAACCCAGGTCTCTCAGGTGGAAAGCAAGGGCGTTACCCACTGGGCCATACAAGTCTAAAAGAAGTCGGAACCTGAGAGCAACTGCACCCAAGGAATTACCTGGGCAAGCTAACTGCTTGCATACCAGCGAGTTTTCCCCAACTTCCCGACTCAGCAATGACCCAATGGACAACATTTCATTCGAATTATCCCTTCTGAGTGAATAAGATAGAAATCATCAACACACAATCACGTGTGGAACAGAAATAAATTTCTGACTCATGTCGGGATCGAACCCAGGTCTCTCAGGTGGAAAGCAAGGGCGTTACCCACTGGGCCATACAAGTCTAAAAGAAGTCGGAACCTGAGAGCAACTGCACCCAAGGAATTACCTGGGCAAGCTAACTGCTTGCATACCAGCGAGTTTTCCCCAACTTCCCGACTCAGCAATGACCCAATGGACAACATTTCATTCGAATTATCCCTTCTGAGTGAATAAGATAGAAATCATCAACACACAATCACGTGTGGAACAGAAATAAATTTCTGACTCATGTCGGGATCGAACCCAGGTCTCTCAGGTGGAAAGCAAGGGCGTTACCCACTGGGCCATACAAGTCTAAAAGAAGTCGGAACCTGAGAGCAACTGCACCCAAGGAATTACCTGGGCAAGCTAACTGCTTGCATACCAGCGAGTTTTCCCCAACTTCCCGACTCAGCAATGACCCAATGGACAACATTTCATTCGAATTATCCCTTCTGAGTGAATAAGATAGAAATCATCAACACACAATCACGTGTGGAACAGAAATAAATTTCTGACTCATGTCGGGATCGAACCCAGGTCTCTCAGGTGGAAAGCAAGGGCGTTACCCACTGGGCCATACAAGTCTAAAAGAAGTCGGAACCTGAGAGCAACTGCACCCAAGGAATTACCTGGGCAAGCTAACTGCTTGCATACCAGCGAGTTTTCCCCAACTTCCCGACTCAGCAATGACCCAATGGACAACATTTCATTCGAATTATCCCTTCTGAGTGAATAAGATAGAAATCATCAACACACAATCACGTGTGGAACAGAAATAAATTTCTGACTCATGTCGGGATCGAACCCAGGTCTCTCAGGTGGAAAGCAAGGGCGTTACCCACTGGGCCATACAAGTCTAAAAGAAGTCGGAACCTGAGAGCAACTGCACCCAAGGAATTACCTGGGCAAGCTAACTGCTTGCATACCAGCGAGTTTTCCCCAACTTCCCGACTCAGCAATGACCCAATGGACAACATTTCATTCGAATTATCCCTTCTGAGTGAATAAGATAGAAATCATCAACACACAATCACGTGTGGAACAGAAATAAATTTCTGACTCATGTCGGGATCGAACCCAGGTCTCTCAGGTGGAAAGCAAGGGCGTTACCCACTGGGCCATACAAGTCTAAAAGAAGTCGGAACCTGAGAGCAACTGCACCCAAGGAATTACCTGGGCAAGCTAACTGCTTGCATACCAGCGAGTTTTCCCCAACTTCCCGACTCAGCAATGACCCAATGGACAACATTTCATTCGAATTATCCCTTCTGAGTGAATAAGATAGAAATCATCAACACACAATCACGTGTGGAACAGAAATAAATTTCTGACTCATGTCGGGATCGAACCCAGGTCTCTCAGGTGGAAAGCAAGGGCGTTACCCACTGGGCCATACAAGTCTAAAAGAAGTCGGAACCTGAGAGCAACTGCACCCAAGGAATTACCTGGGCAAGCTAACTGCTTGCATACCAGCGAGTTTTCCCCAACTTCCCGACTCAGCAATGACCCAATGGACAACATTTCATTCGAATTATCCCTTCTGAGTGAATAAGATAGAAATCATCAACACACAATCACGTGTGGAACAGAAATAAATTTCTGACTCATGTCGGGATCGAACCCAGGTCTCTCAGGTGGAAAGCAAGGGCGTTACCCACTGGGCCATACAAGTCTAAAAGAAGTCGGAACCTGAGAGCAACTGCACCCAAGGAATTACCTGGGCAAGCTAACTGCTTGCATACCAGCGAGTTTTCCCCAACTTCCCGACTCAGCAATGACCCAATGGACAACATTTCATTCGAATTATCCCTTCTGAGTGAATAAGATAGAAATCATCAACACACAATCACGTGTGGAACAGAAATAAATTTCTGACTCATGTCGGGATCGAACCCAGGTCTCTCAGGTGGAAAGCAAGGGCGTTACCCACTGGGCCATACAAGTCTAAAAGAAGTCGGAACCTGAGAGCAACTGCACCCAAGGAATTACCTGGGCAAGCTAACTGCTTGCATACCAGCGAGTTTTCCCCAACTTCCCGACTCAGCAATGACCCAATGGACAACATTTCATTCGAATTATCCCTTCTGAGTGAATAAGATAGAAATCATCAACACACAATCACGTGTGGAACAGAAATAAATTTCTGACTCATGTCGGGATCGAACCCAGGTCTCTCAGGTGGAAAGCAAGGGCGTTACCCACTGGGCCATACAAGTCTAAAAGAAGTCGGAACCTGAGAGCAACTGCACCCAAGGAATTACCTGGGCAAGCTAACTGCTTGCATACCAGCGAGTTTTCCCCAACTTCCCGACTCAGCAATGACCCAATGGACAACATTTCATTCGAATTATCCCTTCTGAGTGAATAAGATAGAAATCATCAACACACAATCACGTGTGGAACAGAAATAAATTTCTGACTCATGTCGGGATCGAACCCAGGTCTCTCAGGTGGAAAGCAAGGGCGTTACCCACTGGGCCATACAAGTCTAAAAGAAGTCGGAACCTGAGAGCAACTGCACCCAAGGAATTACCTGGGCAAGCTAACTGCTTGCATACCAGCGAGTTTTCCCCAACTTCCCGACTCAGCAATGACCCAATGGACAACATTTCATTCGAATTATCCCTTCTGAGTGAATAAGATAGAAATCATCAACACACAATCACGTGTGGAACAGAAATAAATTTCTGACTCATGTCGGGATCGAACCCAGGTCTCTCAGGTGGAAAGCAAGGGCGTTACCCACTGGGCCATACAAGTCTAAAAGAAGTCGGAACCTGAGAGCAACTGCACCCAAGGAATTACCTGGGCAAGCTAACTGCTTGCATACCAGCGAGTTTTCCCCAACTTCCCGACTCAGCAATGACCCAATGGACAACATTTCATTCGAATTATCCCTTCTGAGTGAATAAGATAGAAATCATCAACACACAATCACGTGTGGAACAGAAATAAATTTCTGACTCATGTCGGGATCGAACCCAGGTCTCTCAGGTGGAAAGCAAGGGCGTTACCCACTGGGCCATACAAGTCTAAAAGAAGTCGGAACCTGAGAGCAACTGCACCCAAGGAATTACCTGGGCAAGCTAACTGCTTGCATACCAGCGAGTTTTCCCCAACTTCCCGACTCAGCAATGACCCAATGGACAACATTTCATTCGAATTATCCCTTCTGAGTGAATAAGATAGAAATCATCAACACACAATCACGTGTGGAACAGAAATAAATTTCTGACTCATGTCGGGATCGAACCCAGGTCTCTCAGGTGGAAAGCAAGGGCGTTACCCACTGGGCCATACAAGTCTAAAAGAAGTCGGAACCTGAGAGCAACTGCACCCAAGGAATTACCTGGGCAAGCTAACTGCTTGCATACCAGCGAGTTTTCCCCAACTTCCCGACTCAGCAATGACCCAATGGACAACATTTCATTCGAATTATCCCTTCTGAGTGAATAAGATAGAAATCATCAACACACAATCACGTGTGGAACAGAAATAAATTTCTGACTCATGTCGGGATCGAACCCAGGTCTCTCAGGTGGAAAGCAAGGGCGTTACCCACTGGGCCATACAAGTCTAAAAGAAGTCGGAACCTGAGAGCAACTGCACCCAAGGAATTACCTGGGCAAGCTAACTGCTTGCATACCAGCGAGTTTTCCCCAACTTCCCGACTCAGCAATGACCCAATGGACAACATTTCATTCGAATTATCCCTTCTGAGTGAATAAGATAGAAATCATCAACACACAATCACGTGTGGAACAGAAATAAATTTCTGACTCATGTCGGGATCGAACCCAGGTCTCTCAGGTGGAAAGCTGAGTCGGGAGGTTGGGGAAAACTCGCTGGTATGCAAGCAGTTAGCTTGCCCAGGTAATTCCTTGGGTGCAGTTGCTCTCAGGTTCAGACTTCTTTTAGACTTGTATGGCCCAGTGGGTAACGCCCTTGCTTTCCACCTGAGAGACCTGGGTTCGATCCCGACATGAGTCAGAAATTTATTTCTGTTCCACACGTGATTGTGTGTTGATGATTTCTATCTTATTCACTCAGAAGGGATAATTCGAATGAAATGTTGTCCATTGGGTCATTGCTGAGTCGGGAAGTTGGGGAAAACTCGCTGGTATGCAAGCAGTTAGCTTGCCCAGGTAATTCCTTGGGTGCAGTTGCTCTCAGGTTCCGACTTCTTTTAGACTTGTATGGCCCAGTGGGTAACGCCCTTGCTTTCCACCTGAGAGACCTGGGTTCGATCCCGACATGAGTCAGAAATTTATTTCTGTTCCACACGTGATTGTGTGTTGATGATTTCTATCTTATTCACTCAGAAGGGATAATTCGAATGAAATGTTGTCCATTGGGTCATTGCTGAGTCGGGAAGTTGGGGAAAACTCGCTGGTATGCAAGCAGTTAGCTTGCCCAGGTAATTCCTTGGGTGCAGTTGCTCTCAGGTTCCGACTTCTTTTAGACTTGTATGGCCCAGTGGGTAACGCCCTTGCTTTCCACCTGAGAGACCTGGGTTCGATCCCGACATGAGTCAGAAATTTATTTCTGTTCCACACGTGATTGTGTGTTGATGATTTCTATCTTATTCACTCAGAAGGGATAATTCGAATGAAATGTTGTCCATTGGGTCATTGCTGAGTCAGGAAGTTGGGGAAAACTCGCTGGTATACAAGCAGTTAGCTTGCCCAGGTAATTCCTTGGGTGCAGTTGCTCTCAGGTTCCGACTTCTTTTAGACTTGTATGGCCCAGTGGGTAACGCCCTTGCTTTCCACCTGAGAGACCTGGGTTCGATCCCGACATGAGTCAGAAATTTATTTCTGTTCCACACGTGATTGTGTGTTGATGATTTCTATCTTATTCACTCAGAAGGGATAATTCGAATGAAATGTTGTCCATTGGGTCATTGCTGAGTCGGGAAGTTGGGGAAAACTCGCTGGTATGCAAGCAGTTAGCTTGCCCAGGTAATTCCTTGGGTGCAGTTGCTCTCAGGTTCCGACTTCTTTTAGACTTGTATGGCCCAGTGGGTAACGCCCTTGCTTTCCACCTGAGAGACCTGGGTTCGATCCCGACATGAGTCAGAAATTTATTTCTGTTCCACACGTGATTGTGTGTTGATGATTTCTATCTTATTCACTCAGAAGGGATAATTCGAATGAAATGTTGTCCATTGGGTCATTGCTGAGTCGGGAAGTTGGGGAAAACTCGCTGGTATGCAAGCAGTTAGCTTGCCCAGGTAATTCCTTGGGTGCAGTTGCTCTCAGGTTCCGACTTCTTTTAGACTTGTATGGCCCAGTGAGTAACGCCCTTGCTTTCCACCTGAGAGACCTGGGTTCGATCCCGACATGAGTCAGAAATTTATTTCTGTTCCACACGTGATTGTGTGTTGATGATTTCTATCTTATTCACTCAGAAGGGATAATTCGAATGAAATGTTGTCCATTGGGCCATTGCTGAGTCGGGAAGTTGGGGAAAACTCGCTGGTATGCAAGCAGTTAGCTTGCCCAGGTAATTCCTTGGGTGCAGTTGCTCTCAGGTTCCGACTTCTTTTAGACTTGTATGGCCCAGTGGGTAACGCCCTTGCTTTCCACCTGAGAGACCTGGGTTCGATCCCGACATGAGTCAGAAATTTATATATATATATATATATATATATATATATATATATATATATATATATATATATATATATATATATATACTGTATATATATATATTTACATACACACATATATATATATATGAAATTTTTATCACACCATGATTTATATACAATCATTAAGCTACGAATGTCGTTTAATATCCAGTTCACGCTACTTCGGGAATAGCCCCGAAGGAGAATTATAAGTGATAAATGGATCGGTACTGATGAAGAGTCTCGAACACTCGACTCAGTACCTTCCAACGACTCCAGTCGACGGTCAGGCCACTGAGTCATCAAGAGTTAATGCCGTACTTGTTTATATATATATATATATATATATATATATATATATATATACTGTATATATATATATATATATATATATATATATATTATATATATATATATGTGTGTGTGTATCTATATAGCGGTTACACACACGCTCTTACAAATGCACGTACGTAATGGCTCGTTTGCACCAGGCTTCACAGCATGCCAGCATATGCCCGTCCACCTTGGTGATGCATCAAAAAAGTTAAGTTTACCTTAGTTTAACCAGACCACTGAGCTGATTAACAGCTCTCCTAGAGAGGGCTGGCCCGAAGGATTAGGCTTATTTTACGCGGCTAAGAACCAACAGGTTACCTAGTAACGGGACCTACAGCTTATTGTGGAATCCGAACCACATTATGACGAGAAATGGATTTCTATCACCAGAAACAAATTCATCTAATTCTTCATTGGCCGGTCGGAGACTCGAACGCTGGGCCAACAGCGTGCTAGCCGAGAGCCCTACCCACCCCTCCAGTAAAGAACTTGGTGATGCATCGTGCTGCATAGCGCGCTTTGCCTCTACACTATGTGAGTGCAGCGACCGGCAGCAGTATATAAATTAAATATATATATATATATATATATATATATATATATATATATATATATATATATATATATATATATATATATATATAATATAAATATAAAAGCACTTATAAATTAAGTGATAACTTTTCAGTAAAAGGAAATAAAGATCATAAAATAATTTTGTTTAATAAAAATATTTATAAAAAAAATTTTTATCACAACATATGATCTCATTAAATTATTAGATAAATAATGGAAAATACACAAAATAGGAATACTCCATATTTATATTGATGAATCATTACACAAAACGACAACTTCTAAAACATACTTACCTCTATCAATTCCAATGATGAAGTTGACTCTCGAATATTGTCGTCTTGCAAGAAAAGAAGCAAATCAAAGCACCAAAGCTTAGGAACTTATAAATCATGTGTTCCAGCTCCCGATTTTTTTTATTTTTCTTATTCCCGTCCGGTTTTTTGTTCGTATCTTCTTTTTTTTATCTTCTTCTGCTATTTTGTCGTTAATCAAAATCATCTCCACCTTAGTTTCTTCATTGGGGTGCCACGTACATCTCTATTTTTTTATGCTTTTAATTTGACATTCCATAAACATGGATAATGCTGATAAGGCTCTATCAAAAGACGAATTTCTTCTCGTTTCCATTCCATGGCGATAGAGTAAAATACAGTACCCGGTGAAAGTCGAGAAGTTACGAGTGGGTAGTCGTCGGCGGAGTGAGTCTTGCTTCAGTCATCAAACGTGGCTTGATGGGTTGGGTGGTGGGCTGTACTAACAAGAATTTGGGAGGAGTTGGTGATGAGTTTTACGTATGGAGCGCGGTGTGAAGCCCTAGTGTAAACGAGCCTTTAAGATGCTCTCTCACACAAAAAACAGAGTCTCTTCTCTCTCTCTTTCTCTCTCTCTCTCTCTCTCTCTCTCTCTCTCTCTCTCTCTTTCTCTCTCTCTCAATACTTATTTAGGATCATGTATTTATCTATATTTAAACACACATACCCACACCCACACCCACACACATGTATAAATATATATATATATATATATATATATATATATATATATATATATATATATATATATATATATATATATATATTTATATTTATATATATATATATATATTACTAAAAGGACCTCATTCAAACTGGATGGTATCTAATGGGGTATTTATTCAGATAATGCGGACTGTTTGTCCAAGAAAGCTTGTAACTTTTTCTGAATAAATACTCCATTAGATACCATCCAGTTTAAATGAGGTCCTTTTAGTAATTCTACTAATGCACAGAACAACTGTGTATGTGATATATTTAATATATATGTATATATAATGATGCAACATCAATTTCAAAGTCAATGACCCCCACTACTCTATTTGCGCAAGCGCGTGTAATGTAACATCAAGCAAGGCTATGAATACTTGACAAGGGTTACAAAACTATTCATAAAACACATTGGGAAGCTTTAATTCAAAATCATAAAATGGCGCAACAAATGTTATGGTCATGATATTACTGAATACCGAAACGTGTGAATAGGGGAGAAATGTATTTTTTTTATTTATTTTTCATAAAAATGTTTCATTCAAAGCCATACAAACTGGCGTAACAAATATTATGGTCATGATATTACTGAATACTGAAACGTGTATATAAGAAAAATTGTATATATTTATTTATTTATTTTTATTTATTTCATAACACTGCTTTGATCTAATGTAAGTATACAATACAATATATTTTTTAAATTCATATTTCATAAAAAAAATTTTAATATAATTTAAAAATCCAATAAAATTCTGACAATTTACGAAAGGGGTCAGTCTTTCTCGTCTCGCAATAAACCCCTGAATAAAACACAGACCATTACGTTGACCTTTTTTTGACCTATTCCCCGGAGGATGAACTTGACCTTTCCTTGTCGGGTCACCTTTGACCCCTCCAGGAAATACCGACGGGCAGAGTTTGATGATTTGCATCGGGTAAAGGTGAACGAAAAAGTCAATTGAAATTTTTAATTTTTCACTCAATAATAAATTTGATCAAATTTGATATGCTGATTTTTTTTTTATTATTCTGTTCTAAAATTCGAATTATTTTTCTTATTCCATTTCAAAATAATTTAATTTTGATAAGCTGAATCGAAAGGAAATAAAATAAAAATTCGGTTTAATTTTCTCATTTCTTTTTAAAATAATTTCATTTAATTTTGATAAGCTAATTTTTTTTTATGATTCTGTTCTAAATTGAACAGACCTGAACGGAATTTTAATTAAAATTCGATCTAATTTTCTAGTTTGTTTTTAAAATAGTTCAATTTTGATAAGCTGAACTGAAACTTCATTGTTTTGCTCTAAAACGAACAGACCTGAACGGAATTATAATAAAAATTCGATTTAATTTTCTTATTTAATCTAAAAGCAATTTAATTAAGCTGAATTGAGATTTTGTTATTTCGATCTAAATTTAACAGGACCGGCACGGAATTATATTAAAAGTTATTTTGAAAATTTTATTTAATTTTCTTATTTAATCTAAAAGCAATCTAATTTTCAAAAGCTGAATTGAGATTTTATTATTTTTATCTAAATTTAACAGGAGCGGGACGGAATTATATTAAAAATTCCATTTAATTTATTTCAACTCCTCTTAAACTGAATTAAGTTAGGTTTCAGTTCAAATATAACTGGAAATGAAATCGACTGGGTTTCAACGGGAAACATTTTAAACGGAAAAAGTTAACTCATTTTAATATGGAATTCAATCGAACAGGAGTTGGAAGTAATTGAACAGACCCGTGGTAAAGTTATTCTAATTTCACCCTGATCATTCAAGCTCTGCTGAATTTAATCCAGTGAACTGAAATTTTATTTTGAAATGCCACTGAACTGCATTTGCCTGAATCTAAAACAAGAACGTCGTATATAGAGCTGAGCTGAAACCTGAACTCAGTTCAGACAGAACTGAAATTGTTAGCATGTATATAAATTAAGAGAAGAAATCACGAGTAATTGATATCAATATACCATTTGACCTCTCCTCTATTATTATTATTATTATTATTATTATTATTATTATTATTATTATTATTATTATTATTATGTGAAAAAACGGAAAAAACAAAGATAAAAAAAAGAGTCAAATTTAATGTAAATATTACGACTAAAGTCAAATGAAATATTATATATTTATATATATATATATATATATATATATATATATATATATATATATATATATAATCAGTCCAATAATACACGATACAGTAAATAAAAGACAATATTTAATAAAAGAAAATAAATAAAGTATTGGTATACATTATTATCTACAGTCCTATTCGCTACCAATCCGGTTTTCATCAATTTCTGGGATGTGATTGCTGGCCTCGTGCCCTGCCTCATGCATGTTACAAGAATCGTATGCTGACCGCTCTTGACATTTCTTGCTGGTCACCCATTCAAATAATGATCACATCCAACATGGCTTGGCATTCTGATCGGGCCACCATCCGCATAGCGAAAGTACTTGAGATTTCAACTGCACGCATGACCGCTAAAAGCCACAGGAAAACTAGTATTTGTGTCAAATATGCAATCGCGCAGGTTTAGCAAAAGCTGAAGCCGACAACCTTGAAACAAAAATTAAATAAAGAGTAGAATGGAAATAATAAAAGAGATAAAATAAAAACGGGAATTGTCTAGTTCTGTCTGATTCGAAAAACTTGGCAAGTTCAATTACCCGATTTGCAATCGATTTTACGTATCAATTTTGCTAAGCTTTTCAAATAAAATTTCGTTCATTTTTCCGGCTGTTGTCGAAGTTTCGTTCTGTTCTTTTACTTCTGATTTCTCTTTCCTTAACGAGGAGACATTCTGTTCCATGGAAGTTTGCTAATGTTAGTGGCCTTATTCGCTGGCTCTATAACAATAAGCATAATCCAACTACCCACAAGAATGAATGAAAAATGCAGTACATATATATATATATATATATATATATATATATATATATATATAAATAGATAGACAGATAGATAGATAGATAGACAGACACACACATATGTACATATAGATACATACACACACACATACATATGTATGTTTTATTTCTGACCCACGCATGTGGCTTCCCAGGTGGTCTGGTCCTGCGGAGAGAAGCTGGGTCACTGTATTGGATTTAGAGCACGTTGGTGTCTATTTCAGGAAAAAACAGTCCTCGGCCTCGCCACATAGGTTCAAAGATGCCCAAGATGTAGAGCCGAGGAAAGCTTAACAGCGTCAAAAATTTTGACAGATGGTGACAGAGTAAGAAAGACGGAAGGTGCGAAAACCCACAATAATGTTTAGCTTGCTTAGGCAGTTTCTTACTTGATATTAATAATGTTTTAATAATTAATAACGTTCTGAAATGTTTCTGAAATACTGATTTTATGAAATTTATGCTGTCAAGCCAAGCACTCGGGAACTTTCGTCCATTCAGTGTAAAAGAGTGAAAAGGGGTAGTTATGATAGTTGGACATATGCATAGTTCCAGAAAATAGAGGAGATAAAGCACAATGATAAAGGTGGAATTGGGAGAAAACGTCAAAGCAGCTCTACGAAGTAATAGTTAGAGGGGGTGGACAACAAGATTGAAGAAAGGGAGCGGTGATGAAGGTAAAGTAAAAGGTTGAAAAGTGGGTGCTGCTAGGGGCCGTTGGGAAGCCTAAACACTCTTTAGTAATGCCTACAGTGCGCCACATGAGGTGTACTGACGGCACTACCTCTTACCGGGTGTTCTAAAATGTGCTTTATCGCAACTCAAAACACTGCTTATGTTAATTACTGTTTTAACTCAAAATGGAAAACGCAGGAATCAGAGAAAAGCGAAAAACGTATAGCTTTTTATTTAGAGCTGAAAAATACTTGACAATATATGTATATATATATATATTTATATATATATATATATATATATATATATATATATATATATATATATATATATAAACTTTTTAATGTGCTTGTATTGCATTATATGTATATATATATACCAGTGACCCTGATGTGAGTCAGAAAATTATTTCTGTTCCACACGTGATTGTGTTGATCATTTCTATACATATATGTATGTATATATATGCATATATATATATATATATATATATATATATATATATATATATATATATATATATATATATATAATGCAGTACCAGCACACGTTAAAAAGTTGGAACTGCAGCCACCTGCACACACACGAATGTTTCGAAATGTACGTCAAAGGTCGTAGGGTACTTGGGCAATAAATTCAAATGCTAGACGAAAATAACCTGAATGTATGAAGAAGCAACTTAACTGCTCAGGTGAGAAGTTAATTATGGACCCGATGTACCTTACAGTAATGGGCCAATTTCTAATCACTTTGCACGGGCAGGTGAGCAGTCGACTTAATGGCTTAAATACCCGTGGAAGCATTCCGTTTACCCGGACGAGTATCTACAGAGATACTTAACATACCATGTAAAATAAAGTATTACTTTATTTTCCTAAGGGCCCATATTACCTGTCCAGGTGTGTGTGTTTTTTTTTTTTTTTTACAAAACTGGCCATGAATGCCGCTGACAATAGCCAGCGTCGCACTGGAAGAGAAAGTCAGGTAAGAAATACCCGTAACTTATCACGGGGGAAAAAGTGCATTTTCTCGACTGCGAGTTTTCGCGTTCTTGCGCGCTCGGAAATCCAGGCGCGGAGGTTCGCTGCTGATGCTTATTCGGACACGAGAATTCAGCTTTTCATTGTTTTCATATCGCTGGAATATCTTATTGTCATTTTTTACATGCATCATAAATTTTCAGGATACGATTGACACTGAGTGAAGCGGTTTCGCATGTATGAATGAAATTTCATGACATTTAATTTACGTATGAATTTGCTATATATATATATATATATATATATATATATATATATATATATATATATATATATATATATATATATATATGTATATATATATATATATATATATATATATATATTATATATGGTATTATATAATATATATTTATATAGATACATATACTCGTATATAATATATGTTATGTTATATATATACACATACACACACATAATATATATATAGACATATATATATATATATATATATATATATATATATATATATATATATATATATCATACCTAATTAATTTCTCGAATGATTTCCCCAAATCTAACAAGATTCAGCTTCTTCCACAAACAGCAGAAAAAGTAAGGTTCCTCTGGAATAATTTTCAAACGTCCTTTTTTCATGCGACGGGTTGTCAAGCGGTATCTGGCATCGTCCAACATCTTCTCTAGCAAAATTGTGCACAAAACAACCAATGATTTTTTTTTTCTTATTTTCCGGGCTTTTGGCAAATCGAATTGGTACATGTGCCTGCAGCTGATGACCACGAAAGTGGTAAACTTCGAGTTTGGTGTAAAGTTTGGTTACCTGGAATAAAGTTTGGTGGAAAGATCCTGATCTTGTTAAAGTGAGGTCTTGAACTCTCAAGAGAGTGACTGGATCGGTACCAAATCTCTTCTTATCATTCAGCTGACTAACTGTTTCTGTTCTATCCCACTTCAAGCTTAAAAACTGTACAATAATGGAATTTATATTAGTTTGGATACTGTCATTAAATTCCAGGGCCACTGATGGCTGTAGCAGTGAGCCATACCCTAAAACCCTGCTTATGAGCTATTTTCTAAGCCCTACTCATTACCGTGGGCAATGGAACACATTTTCAAAGAAGCTATTTAGGAGTAATTCCTTACGATATAGTAGTCCCTTGGGCAGCGAATTGCATTCCAACAATGTCGTATAAGACTCGTATGATACCAATCTTCAAGACCCATACGGTACCGTGGAATGTGAGTCACTCCCTCAAAACGGTGCTTATGGGTAATTCTTTAAGCTTTACTAGTTCCTAAGAGTAGTGAAATTTTTGCCAGCAATGCAGTGAAAATAGTTCTTCAGGAGCTAATTACTGAAGACAGTGGTCTGTGTCGTCAAAATACAGTTTGAATTGAATTGAGTTGAATATAGAATTTAGGACAAAGTCCAAGCACTGCGACCTATGAGGTCACACAGCGCTGAAACGGAAAATAACAGTAAAAGTTTGAAAGGTGTAACAGGAGGAAAACCTCGCAGTTGTATTAAGAATCAATTGTTAAGAGAGGGTGGAAAGTAAGATGGAAGAGAGAGAATATGAAAGGAGGTACAATAAAAGGAACGAAAGGGGCTTCAGCTAGGGGCCGAAGACACGCTGAAAAGAACGTAAGTAATACTTACAGTGCACCGCATGAGGTGCACTGACGGCACTATCCCCCTACGGAGAAAATACAGTTTCTGAGAAAGTTCTCTCTCTCTCTCTCTCTCTCTCTCTCTCTCTCTCTCTCTCTCTCTCTCTCTGCGTTCCTGTTGAACTCTGACTCAGCATTAAGTAGATTTAATGAGTAGATTTAATTTCTTCATGAACTGGTTACCAGAAAGATATTACGATTTCGAAATGAAAAAAAAAGTTATGCTAATTTTCCCGGGTAGAAAACTGTTTTCAATACAACTTACAAAAGCCGGAATCGTTATGCTATGCATGCCGGAAATGTAGAAAAAAAATAAATAAAAAAAACTTGTCTCCCAAACTGAAATCGTCACATATTTCCGTCACAAGTCTCTGAGTCTTCAATCAATTCGATCGTGACTTTTACGAAGGAGGATTTTTTGCCCGGCAATCTAAAGACTACTTGGTGGGGTGGGGATGTGGGCGGGGGGAGTGGGGTGGGCATTAGCACCAATTTAACCTTGACAACGGCAGCAGCCGTTAAGTGCCCGAGACGAGATTTAACCACCCATACTTAACCTAGATAGTAGTAACCCTGCGGTACTTCTGAGGGCGGGCCTGGCCAGTACCTGCGAATAATTATTGCCACTCCGCCTCGCTCAAATTTTGCTGTATTTAAAAGTGTTATTAAGGCAAGAAACGAAAAAATAAAAACTTGTGCATGTATGAAACGGCAGAAATTCTATGATATTTCACGAGATATCTCGATCACCTCTCGTGTATTCTTGGGCCTCCCCAGAGCGAATCTTGTTTCGAAATTTGAAACGCCTTTTCCACACTCTCTCTCTCTCTCTCTCTCTCTCTCTTTGACATTAAGGCATTCTATTTTGTGGAAGCATTCAAATTTAGCGGTGTTTGCATTATGTAATAATAATAATAATAATAATAATAATAATAATAATAATAATAATATTAATAATAATAATAATAATAATAATAATAATAATAATAATAATAATAATAATAATAATAAATTTACAATAAAGGACTTCCAATGGTAGTCTGAGAAGAATATACTCTTAATAATGTCAGTGTAAAATTCAATACAAGTGAATCAATGGCGCTGTCAATTTCATGGTAAAATTAGTATAAAAATTCATAAAATAATGTTTTACTAAGTACTTTGTCGGACTATCAGACCTGAATATCATTCGCCACTGAAATTATTTTTTCGATCAAACCACGGCATTTAGGATTAGCAATGAATAAAATTCCAGTAAAAAGGGATTTTGGAAGTGCCAAAAGAAAACAGAGAGAGAGAGAGAGAGAGAGAGAGAGAGAGAGAGAGAGAGAGAGAGAGAGAGAGAGAGAGATTATTCCCCACGATTAAATGCTAATGACGACACCATTGTGGTTCTTGAAAAGGTAAATGCAAATGTTCTCCCGACAAGAGGCCTTTGTGATATCAGCTATTTTTAGCAAGACGGTCACGCCATAGGTCAAGGTCAAGGGAGTAAAGCCACTAAACTTTATGTCACCTGTATGGGCTACATTGGTGAAGCATGCTTGCTAAATATGAAGTCTGTCTAAGTTCTCAGACTGTGGACCATGTTCAAGTTCTGTAAAACTCTACGGAATCTAAAACCATATTTTCATATATATATGTGTGTATATATAATTTATATATATATATATATATATATATATATATATATATATATATATATATATATATATATATATATATATACATATATATATATATATATATATATACAGTATATATATATATAATTTTTTTCACTGGCTAGGTACGGCATTGTAAGACGCACTTCTGAACAGACATATGGACAGTCACAGCCAACATATTTCCTAAACATATTTATGGAAGATGGTCTACCTTTGTGCCGAGTTATGCAGTCATAAATTAAGTGTGACAGACACACTGACAGACAGGTGTTGACAGATCCTCTATGCAATGTAGGAGGAGTTACAATAACGAGGGTAGGCATTACAGACACACTAACTGACAGGCATACAGACAGGTGGACGGACAAACAGACAATTTCCATTCATGAACATCCAAGCACAACATGTCGAGAATGACAGAAATTCCTTCAATTGCTCAGGCTGAAGAGACAGGATAAGCCTGACAGACGGGAAGACAGGGACAATATCCCCCCTTTGTACAAAGTTTGAGTGAAATCCTTTCAACAGTGCAGAAGCTGCGATGAAAAGGTACGCGTGACAGGTGCCCTGGTGGGGAGACAGGGGAACTAAATGAGGAAAAACTAGACTCAACCGACATTGGGGATAAGAAACTAGCGAAATCTCAGACAGAGAGGAACAGAGAACGCTGGTACAAACCTGCTACAACGGTAGCTCTGTTATCAAGACTGGAATTGGGAAATCGGTTCAGTTTCAGAGTATAAAATTACATTTTAAGGCACTTTCGTCACTCTAGTAAGACTGGATTTGAATTATGAATGTCAGCATTCATGAAAAAAATGATATATTATTTACCTGACTGTGCGTATTAACAGGAATGACAACCACGGAACGAAGTCTGAGAACAGAATATTACTAAATATTCTGTATGGTAAAATAGAAATGGAAGAACAAATACATAATGATATACCCGATAAATGGATAAACGTATCCAAACATACATCGCGATCTAGTACTACGTAAAAAAATTCAAGCCAATGTTGCAATTCCCACTTAGCCTATGTCGAAACCTGATGTATTCAAAGAATGTAGAGGCTGAGACGTACCATCTCCTCTTTTTATTCTGAAGTGAATGAGAAAGGAAGCCGAATAATATGCATAGAAAACTGGAGAATCGATGACATAACAACACTGTTAAAGTTATAGGTCTAAGAAAAATTACGCAAGTCTCTCATGATGGTATTGCCGACTGGATTCAACATTCACTAACCCGCCTGAGTTAAATGCTGTAATGATTTTCATGAATGGTGACTTGCACGAACAAGTCACTATAAAAGTAGACTTCAGATGAAAGAAACTAAATGAAAATAAAGATCAGTTTATGTTGTAGGTCTAATGAAAGGTACTCGAGTGGCTTATGTGACCAAGTTCGTTCAAAGATTATATTGTAACTGAGTGTTAAGCCGTGTCAACTAATGATGTTATTAGTGTGTTGTATAGATTATTCTACACCCATATTATGTAAGCATTACCATCTTTCAAACTGTAGCACAAATAAGAACAGGAAGTAGACAGAAATGAATACGTTTGTTAAAAAGAGATCGAAATCGTCAGCCTAACCGGAGCGGTCAAACCAATACAACCTTCTGACGAGAGGTTTTGTTTTGACCCGTTTCTTACGAGCGTCTGAACCTGTTTTTGCTGCCTATCCCCCTTACCTCCAATTCGATCGTGCTGGTCGAGGGACTTATTGAGGCATAAGGCTTATAAAAAACTGGATTTTACCAGAAGTTATCTTTTTTTCCCGGGCTTATACAACCTTAAACTCACTAATGTAGCGTTCAACTTTTACCTCAATTCGCAAGAAACGGTTCCTTTTTGGGAGGGGGGGACGGTGATGGGTGGGGTTGTCGGAACGGAAGATATTAGAAGGCCACGGTGCCGATACCGCAGCAGAAATTACGTTCTTTTGACGTTTTAGAGGTAATTCTGGTAATTCTTAGCCCTAGTTGTAATGAAAAGTGATTCGCTTTAACGGAAATACCATCGGAGTGACACAATCCAAAGTGTTATCCAAAGACGTTCAATTATCTGTTACGTTTGTTACTCCAGTCATAATCATGGTGATGAAGCCAATTTCTTCGCGCTCGCTCGCTCGCTCGCTCTCTCTCTCTCTCTCTCTCTCTCTCTCTCTCTCTCTCTCTCTCTCAGACATATTATCTGTTCTTGTAAAAGTGGCTTCTGTTTTTCTGTCAATCAACTACCCTCGAAGAGAGAAGTTCATTTCAGCTCTCTCTCTCTCTCTCTCTCTCTCTCTCTCTCTCTCTCTCTCTCTCTCTCTCTCTCTCTCTCTCTCTCACACACACACACATGATCTACTCTAATCAAAATTAATGCCGAGATACCACTACAAATGGCATGATTTATCAGATATCTGGGGTCAAATTCTTTAGAAATCCATATACTTATATTTGAAATACATCGTTATCAATCTTCCCCAAATTCTGGAGTGAACTTTTCCAAACTTATCGTCGTACTTCAACAACAATTTCCTTGGTTTATATTGAATTCTAGTGAATGAATTCAATAATAAATCTGGCTTTTGATAAAAAAAAAAAAATATTTACCCAGCCATGATCACAATTTTCATCACGAAATCAGGTTCAGAAATTTGAAAATGGAATGGAATGGAATGTAGAGTTTAGGCTAAAGGCCAAGCACTGTGACCTATGAGGTCATTCAGCGCTGGAAAGGATATTGACATCAGGTAGGTTCGAAAGGCGAAACAAGAGGAAAACCTCGCAGTTGAACTATGAAGTAATTGTTAGGAGAGGGTGGATAGCAAGATGGAAGAAAGATAATATGAATGGAGGTACAGTAAAAGGAATGACAGGGGTTGCAGCTAAGGGCCGAAGTGACGCTGCAAAGAACCTATAGTTATACCTACAGTGCACCCCGTGAGGTGCGCTGACGACACTACCCCCTACGGATGAAAATTTGAAAATAATCAGGGACTTGATTCAACAATTTTATTGGTTTCATTAAAGATTAATGACCGAATATTCGAGTATTTTTAAGTAGCTGTATCACAAAAACTGGCAACATTTCCAACAATATAAACAATTTAAATATAAAAAAAATCGGCGGACAAAAGTTACCAACAGTTTTAGACATTCCACCCGCCGCCGCCGCCGCCCCCCCACAACAGTCACTGGCTCAGATCATTCTCATATATTTCTTCTTTGTAAAATATACATGATTATCATTATTAGAACTATAAATATTATTATTATTATTATTATTATTATTATTATTATTATTATTGTTATTATTATTATTATTATTATTATTATTATTATTATTATTATTATTATTATTATTATAAGTAATAGTGGTATTTCATAGAAATTAAAAAGGACGAAATTTAATTATCCAGCATTTTGCAGTTTTCGTCAATAACTATTAACATTGATCTTAACTGCTGATATGTATGAAGTTAGCGCTGATGAGTTGCTGCCGAAAAATTTCATAGGTCAACAACCTCATCCTTTTAAGCTTGATGAGAAACAGCTATCCCCAGTGAGGATCAAAACGACTTATAATTGATATATATATATATATATATATATATATATATATATATATATATATATATATATATATATATATATATATATATATACGTATATAATATATATAATACAGTATATACATAACGTGTATATGAATGTATACAAATATCTTACATGTCTGCGTGGAAGAACATTGCAGTATATATATATTGTATGTGTGCGCGCGTCACGCGTTTGTGCGTGTGCATGCCTGACTGGCTGCGTCGTCGGATCCTGGGTTGCGTATAAGCGTCCTCGTTTTTACAAATATACATATTCTCCCTGCAATTTAAAAATAGCCGCGGACACAATGCAGACTAACACCGAGGGAATGTTTTCCAAGCTTCAGCGATCATCAAACAATTTATCATTGAATCAGCTCCGATAACACTAGCGACATAAAATCATAACAAACCTTTTAGGAAAGATAAACATTCACATTCAGTAATGATTCACTGAAGCCCCATTCGCGTTCAATGTGTTTAGTAGAGATGTCAAACACATCAAAGATAATGATGTTAAAAATTGTTGCAGTTGTTGGGATTAATTACGCGTGTGCTAAGTTGGAGGTTATACGTTTCATATACGATACGTGCAGTTTCTTTCTCTCTCTCTCTCTCTCTCTCTCTCTCCTTCTCTCTCTTCTCTCTCTCTCTCCTCTCTCTCTCTCTCTAATATATATATATATATATATATATATATATATATATATATATGTGTGTGTGTGTGTGTACATACATATCTATATATATATATATATATATATATATATATATATATATACTCGTATATATATATATATATATATATATGATACGTAGAGTGTTTCTCTCTTTCTCTCTCTCTCTCTCTCTCTCTCTCTCTCTCTCTCTCTCTCTCTCTCTCTCTCTCTCTCTCTCTCTCTCTCTAATATGTATATATATATATATAGGTGTGTGTGTATATATAATATATGTACATGACACATCTATATATATACAGTATATATATATATATATATATATATATATATATATATACATATATGTATATATATATATTTTATATTAATATGTGTATATATATACACACATATATATAGAACGCAACACATATTAAACAGACTAATAAGAGAAACAGTGGCGAAGCATATTATGCACAGAAATAGAAAATCTAATAAAAAAAAACTGTAAAACTCACGATAGTCAACGCACAGAGACTACTTTTGTTATGTCATCCGAGAAAATTAAGGCGAAATTAAACCGATACATTGTCAAAAAAAGATCACGGACCTTGAGCGAATTTTTTAGTTTATCATATTATTACTGTTGCTATTATTGTATTTTTTCAGGACGAGGCCCTGTGATAAACAAGTTTCATTAAAAATTATGGTTGCCTGTTTTTTTTTTATTTTTGTATTGTACTCTGCATCACTTAGTTTGCATCACAATTCTCCCACGCCAAGAATTCATTCAGGGAAAGTGTATTTCGTATTATTGCCATCAGTCTCTGTGTAGCACTTTCCGCTGGTTCAGTGCCCCAACCTTGGGAACTTCGGAAATCGTTTCTTCTCAGAGTTCATCGATGACGAGGGTAATTATCGTCCTTCCTGGGATCCCGGAGAGGATATTTTGAAGTTCGTGGAGGAAGCTGGTTTTATTGAAAATGTATAAGGTATCGTCAACTTATTTTTTACCATTTTATCAATTTCTTGGAAATTTGTTTTTGATTCCCTTGCGGCCACATTATTAATGCGATGATGACCATAGGTATAGCAATGTTGATTTGTATGAGGTCAATGAAACACCCGGAGAGAAGTCCTTAAGACGAAGGACCCAGTTCACTACTGGCAGCCGCGTTTTAAACAGGGAATCCTTCAACTGTCGTCCTGCCCAGCGCAGCGTAGCGCGCAACCTCTCGCTAGTACATTTTAAAGTCAGAAGAACGCTCAAGGGTGTAAAAGAAACAAATATATATAAATACACAGACATAAATAGCGATAAATCAGACAAAGAGATAAGAAAATCGTTCCCTGCAACAACAAACATTATAAAAATAACGCAAATAGATAGCATGCAGAGTATAGGATGCAAGTGACCTAAAAAATAACGCAAGTACAAAACATATGCAACTGACCTTAAAATAAGACAAATACTAAAACATATGCAACTGACCTAAAAATAACGCAAATACAAAGCATATGCAGCCGACCTAAAAATAACGCAGAAGCAAAACATATGCCACTGATGTAAAAATAACGCAAATACAAAACATATGCAAGTGGCCTAAAAAATAACGCAAATACAAAACATATGCAACTGACCTAAACATAACGCAGAAACATAACATTTGCAACTGACTTAAAAATAACACGTCCATAAATACAAAGTGTAGGATACAATTGACCGATAGACTGTATCGGATAAAAATACAGATTAATCGGATGAGGGGAGAGAGATGAAAGAGATGCGAGGTAAAAATGGAAAGAAAAAAAACCTAATAGAAATAAACACATTAAAAAGAATGGGTTCGTGAAAGCGTAAGATCAAAGGGAAGCACTGGAGGTGAAAATATTCGCCAGGCCGGGGGGAGGGGGGTTGGGGGGGGCGGGGAATGGATGCTTTTCGTGTCATTTAAAATTGCTTCAAGTGAATGCACTTGTGTTCAGTGAATATCTGAGGTAAATAAACAAACAGATATATAATTAGATACATGAAATACTAACTAATAAACAAAAAAAAAAAACAGTATGAATATATTATATATGTAAGCATATGCTGCATATTAATTAATTTACTGACTGATTAATAGCAACTTGTGTAACAAAGACTACGGTCATTTATATATATATATATATATATATATATATATATATATATATATATATATATATATTATATATATATATATATATATATATATATATCCGTGACTTATATACAATCATGAAGCTACAAATGTCGTTTAATATCCAATTCACGCTACTTCGGGAATATCCCCGACGGGGAATGATCACCGAAGAGGAATTACACATGATAAACGGATCGGTACCGCCGGGTCTCGATCCCTCGACACAGAACCTTCCAACGACTCCAGTCGACGGTCTAACCACCGAGCAGGCGGTACCGATCCATCTATCACTTATAATTCCTCTTCGGTGATCATTCCCCATCGTGGATATTCCCGAAGTAGTGTGAATTGGATATTAAACGACAGTTGTAGCTTCATGATTATATATATATATATATATATATATATATATATATATATATATATATATATACATATGTATAATAAACTATCAAGTAGATCTCAAAAATTAAAAAAAAATGACAAATAAATAAATAAGCAAGGAACGTAAAAGACAGGGCATTCTAGGCATGGCATCTGCGGAACTGAACCACTGCAACAAGATACCATGGCTAACATTTAAATCTATAGGTTCTTGGTACCACCAGCGAGACGGGTTTTTTCCAAATTCTTCCCTCTAACATCTATAAAAGGGTAACTACAAAATAAACCCAGTACGGGTCACTGCCACGATCCTCAAACCGTCATTATTATTATTATTATTATTATTATTATTATTATTATTATTATTATTATTATTATTATTATTATTATTATTATTATTATTATAACGGTTTTGTCCAAATTCTTTCCTTTAACATCCATAAAAGGGTAACTACAAAATAAAACCAAGAAAGTCACTGTCACGATCCTCAAACCATCATTACTATTATTATTATTATTATTATCATTATTATTATTATTATTATTATTATTATTATTATTATTATAACGGGTTTTTTTCCCAAATTCTTTCTTTTAACATCTACAAAAGGGTAACTACAAAACAAACCCAGCACGAGTCACTGTCACGATCCTCAAACCGTCATTATTATTATTATTATTATTATTATTATTATTATTATTATTATTATTATTATTATTACGGTTTTTTTCACAAATTCTTTCCTTTAACATCCATAAAAGGGTAACTACAGAATAAAACCAACAAAAGTCACTGTCACGCTCCTCAAACCGTCATTATTATTATTATATTTAATTATTATTATTATTATTATTATTATTATTATTATTATTATTATTATTAAAACGGTTTTTTCAAATTCTTTCCTTTAACATCTACAAAAGGGTAACTACAGAATAAACCCAGCACGAGTCACTGTCACGATCCTCAAACCGTCATTATTATTATTATTATTATTATTATTATTATTATTATTATTATTATTATTAGTGTTATTATTATTATTATTATTATTATTATTATTATTATTATTATTATTATTATTATTATTATTATTATTATTCAGTGGATGAACCCTATTCATATGGAGCAAGCCCACAGGGGCCATTGACTAGAACTTCAAACTTACAAAGAATATGGCGTTCATTAGGAAGAAGTAAGAGGAAGTAAAGGGAAATACAGAATAAACAGATCCCACTTATCAAAGAAGAAAGAATAAATTAATAAATAAATAAATATATAAAAATGTATTGAAATGCAAGAAGAATTAATTGTATTGGGGTAGCAACGGATTGCATTTTCGCCTGAACTTCTGCATTGCATGTTCGCTTGAACTTTTGAAGTTCCAATTGCACGACATCCTCTGAAGGGAGGCTGTTCCACAGTCCAACGGTGTGGGGAATAAAGGGCAGTGGAGCAAGTCTCCCTGAGGATGTCGTACAATTGGAGCCTCGAAAGTTCAAGTGTAGATGCAACAGCGCATTACTCCTAAAACTATTCTTCTTGTATTTTGATAATTTATTCACATTTTTATCTATTTATTTATTAATGTAATATTATTTTTTATTATCTAATAAGTGATCTCTTCTTTGTGTATTTCCTATTGTCTTTTGTTATTTCCTTCTAATGAACACTTTAATATTCTTTTGGAAGATTGAACTCCAAATCAATGGCTCCTGTGGTGGCCTTGTTCCATAGAAATAAGGGCTTATCTTCTGAATAATAATAATAATAATAATAATAATAATAATAATAATAATAAAAATAATAATAATAATAATAATAATATTAATAATAATAATAATAATAATAAAATAATAATAATGATAAAATAATAATAACAACAACAACAATAATAATAATAATAATAATAATAATAATAATTCCTTTAACTGCTGGATCAGGGATGAACGCACAGGGAAGAAAAGGTCCACAATAGCAACTTTAGGGGAAGGCATAGCAGCACGTCGACTCCCTCCACAGGCGCTGCATAACTCTTATCTGTCTAATGCGCATTCTAGCATTCTCTGGATATTGAAGCTCCTGTGTTCTAACGCCTCTTGGACTCCATCTCGCTGTCATTCCTGCGTCTATATCTCTCCTCTTTCCTCCACATATTATATATATATACAGTATATATATATATATATATATATATATATATATATATATATATATATATATATATATATATATATATATATATTTAATATATATACTGTATATATATGTATTATATATATATTTATATATATGTATATATGTTATATATATGCACATATATATATATTTATATATATATATATATATATATATATATATATATATATATATATATATATATATATATATATATATATATATATATATATATATATATATATATTTGTATTCCTTTCATCTAGTTTCCTATAATCCTCTTCCCTCCAAGAGGCGGATCCATCTTTTCCTTCTGGTTAAGTCCCCCCTGGTTATCCCTCGCCTCCATCTGGCCTGGGCTACTTTCGGGAATTTTGGTAACCAGCCCTATTTGTTTTAGAATTAATAATCAGCTCTTGGGGAGAGATGCCCGTGGCGAGTCAATGTCCCATACATTCTTAAAAAGTCACCGTTGCTTAATTTATTTATTTTCTTTTATTTCCTTCGATTTTATCTGTGCAATAAATATTGTGCTTTTCACTGTGTGTATTCAGTTTCACTCTTATTCTTTGCTCTGTTCTTACTATATTTTTTTTTTTTCATGAGATCGTTCTATTCTGCTGAAACTTGTTTGGCGAGGTCATGACCTTTTAGCTTGTATTATATGAAAGTGGGGTTTTTATAAATAATAATAATAATAATAAAAATAATAATAATAATAATAATAATAATAATAATAATAATAATGATGATGATGATGATGATGAACTGGCTACTGGTTTTTATAAATAATAATAATAATAATAACAATTATGATGATGATGATGATGATGAACGGGCTACTGGTTTTTATAAATAATAATAATAATAATAATAATAATAATAATAATAATAATAATAATAATAATAATAATAATAATAATGCTGAACAGGCTAATATTGTTGAAGACATCTCCAACGGGGCGGGATGCCTATCCATGGTTCATCCATTAAGGCTGCCGTTGTTGTTTCTGACTGAACTGGCTTTATGCCAGCACGGGCTCTTGCCCACAGAGCAGCTGGGAAGTCTCACAAGACATTTGAAGCGGAAAAAAACAACAAAAATTTATGGTAGGAAAAAGTGAAAAAGTGGTCAAGAACCAGTTAAGGGGTGAACATACCTTCGTGAAGCCTCCCCACCCACCCACCCCCTTAATGAGGCTACAAGGCTTCAACAGGAACAAAAAATCAAATAGAAGTAATTGTAACGACTTGAGAATCTGCCTAGTCATCGCATGTCCCCTGGGACCGCTCGGTCTAGAATCGCATAAATAAACCAGAACTAGTTCCCGCAAAGATGCAGAATCACCGTTACATCACTCTCAAAAGCTTAGAGTGAAATGGCGAGCAGCGTGGTATTAAAGTGCTCTCCCGCTTTCGTCGTACGCTTGAGAGCAACGAGCAACTTCGGGTGTAACAGAGGTTTTCGATTCCTCTTTCGTTTGTTGGCAGAAGGACGCCTGAGTTCACTGACGCTTCAGGTAAGTGTAGAAAGCTGTAGGTGGACGAACGAACGCATATACACGTGCATACGTGCATATGTGTAGGTGTGCACATACACATGCACAAATGACTTTTGTTTTTTACTTTTTTTTGCGGGGGGAGTTCGTGCTGACATACCCATCGTGTGTATACATAATACATTTTCTTAAATTCATACGGACCTAAGATTGGGTTTTTGCAGGCACACAAACACTTGTTTTCGAAACTTAAACAAACAACCCCCCTGGGCATATGAGATTGGGTTTATGCAGGCACAAACACTTACTTTCGAAGGCCAAACAAACAAACCCACTGGGCATATGAGATTAGGTTTTTGCAGGTACAAATACTAGTTTTCGAAGCTTAAGCAATCATGCCCACTGGGCATATGGGATTGGGTTTTTGCAGGCAAAAACACTTGTTTTCGAAGTTTATACAAACAACCCCACTGGGCATATGAAATTGGGTTTTTGCAGGCACAAATACTTGTTTTCGAAGCCCAAACAAACAAACCCACTGGGCATAATGAGTTTGGGTTTTTGCAGGTACAAACACTTGTTTTCGAAGCCCAAACAAACAAACCCACTGGCATATGAGATTGGGTTTTTGCAGGCACAAACACTTGTTTTCGAAGCCCAAACAAACAAACCCACTGGGCATCAGAAATCGGTCTTTTGCAAGCACAAACACTTGCTTTCGAAGCCCATATATGAGATTGGGTTTTTGCAGGCGCAAACACTTGTTTTCGAAGCTGAAGCAGTCAAGCCCACTGGGCATTTATGCACAAACACTTGTTTTCGAAATTTTCGAATGTAACTCTTTACTTCAAGTTATGTTTGCGCTGACGTGCCCATTAGCATTAAGCAAACGCTTGGTTTTCGAAGTTTAAACAAACAAACCTACTAGCAGTGGGCATATGTAAGTTGATTTCTAGTGGGCATATGTATGCACAACGTTGTTTTCGAAGCTTACGCTAATTTCACTATTTTCTTCGAGTTATGGTTACGTACACGCGGGTATGCAGTTGCAAAAACAGTTGTTTTCGAATATTATTTTAATCTTGCTCCCGAATGCTCTGAATGTAAAGTGGTGATAACGATTAAACATCGAATGTGTGAATGTCCGAAGTATAATTAGCAGTGACTACAGAGTCAGAAGCTTCAGCGTTTGCAATCAGTCCACTTATAAAGTTTTGAAAAGTTGTAACTTAATTGACAAAACATAAACAAATAAATAAATAAATAAATAAATAAATAAATAAATAAATAAATATAAGTACAAACAGATCCTTCGGGCCAGCCCTGTGAGAGCTAATAATCAGCTCAGTGGTCTGGTAAAACTATCCTAAGAACTCTTATCCTTGTCGGGCAAGCGTACGCATCAAGTCTACAGTTATTAGCCTCTTCCTTCGCTTCTATAATCGCAAGCATACAAGCATGTAAATGCACGAATTCCATTATTCTTGGTGCTTGGCGTGCACAATCCGAAAGTGTCTGCGACCATAATAAACTCACCGGTCATGACCGAAGTTTGACGAATTCTTTGGAGGTTAGTGTGGTACCTTCACTCTGACAAGAATATACGATATAAAACTTTAATGTATCTGATTTACAAAGCGCTGATGATCACTTTGCTTCCAGGAATGAGAAAACGAGGTCTCTGCAATGTGCTGTCCATGACACGGCTAAATTGGTGAATGATATTCGGTTTGAATGTGCTGATCATAGATTAGGCGTCACCTTTTGCGTTCAGTCCGATTAAGCACAAACCTGCTATCGGATTTTTTTCTTTTTAAACTTTGCGAGAATATTGCCCAAAGAAGTAAAATAAGCTTGTTTAAATCTGGTGGTGATTCATGTACACAAGGAGGAAAGGAAAGATAAGGACCTTATGGTTTAAGGTTGATTAAAAAGAAAATCTCATTTCAATTGACTGGTCTTTGGAGCGCAAACAGACTTCGCGAAGAGTCTGGCAAATACCCTGTGAATTTTTTTTTTTTTTTTTTTTTGCATAATCCTTTAAAAAGAGAAATAAAAGGGAAGCCTGAAAGGGTTAAATGACGGGTTATAATTGTAAACAAAAATGCAAAAATTCTCATAATTGAATATGCTCATAAACCACTAGCATTTATTTCCAATCTTTTTAATGCACAGGCCCTTATGTCCTAAAGTATGCCAAAACTGAAGGGGGTAAAATTGAGTAGTGAGGACAATTGTTAGTGGTTTTAACCCCAAAGGGAGTGACAGTCTCTTCTTGAATAGAACAAATAGAATATAGGATTTAGGCCAAAGGCCAAGCACCGGGACCTATGAGGTTATTCAGCGCTGAAAAGGAAATTGACAGTAAACAGATTTTAAAGGTATAAGAGGAGGAAAACCTCGCAGTTGCACTATGAATCAATTGCTAGGAGAGGGTGGAGAGGAAAATGGAAGGAAGAGAATATGAACGGATGTACAGTAAGAGGAATGGAAGGAGTTGTAGCTAGAGACCGAAGGGACGCTGCAAAGAACCTTAAGTAATGTCTACAGTGCACAGCGAGAGGTGCACTGACGGCGCTTCCCCTCCCTACGGTGGCCTCTTTTTGAAGAAGGGAAGATTACAGAAGCCTTTGAACACTCATCTAATATTGGTACACTTTAAGAAAGAACTTAGTGGCAGGAAACAAGCAACTTCATTATATATAAGAAACAACTTAGTGCTAGGAAACAAGCAACCTCATTATATACACTAAGAACGTACTTAGAACCAGGAAGCAAGTAGCCTCACTGCAGTGCACATTGAACACTACGTGGAAACATGAACGAAAGATAGCATACGAAGCCATTTCAGTCGAATCTTTCCTATCACAGTCGTGACAGATGATCTTTGCAAAAGCAAGGCAGGCTAGAACGATACATTCTATTTGAAGGAAACCTGTCTTTGGAAACTGACCTGCAAGTCGCTGACACTATCTTCTGGCCGGTGACCTACCTCAGCAAAAAAAAAGTAATAATAAATAAAAATTATAATCATGCTGAAAGTTGTAAAAACTTTCCTGCAGTAGTGGCCTAGTGTCGTAAAAAAATTGAAGTGCAAAAACTTGTTCGTGCAAAAATTGCAAAACCATCGTTCAGGCAGTCACCTAACGTTGCAAATATATATGTATGTATGTATATATATATATATATATATATATATATATATATATATATATATATATATATATATATATATATATGTATATATATATACATATATATATCATATATATATCATATTGAATCGAAAATAGGAAAAATAATTCTCAACCTGTGATTTGCAGGAGTAGAACGGTGCCTCAAGGAAAGACCTCATTTTAGCCAGTTCATTCTCGGTTTACCAGCCATATCGATCTGATTCCTATGAAATATTTCATAACGAACTGGTTTCGTTTTTTCAGCATTCCACATTTAGAATTAGGTAATGAGCGAGGTCCTTGTATAGGTAAGACGGTCAGTTGACAGAGGGCGCACTTGCCGAGATAAAAGTCTGGAGCCTTTAGTGAACGAGATACAATTTCCTCCTCTGCTTTCGTTTTCCATGACTCCTGTGACCTTCCCCATCCCTCAAGGGGCGAGTCTCACTGCGTTTTGGGATTAACCCACCACTCTTTTTCTTTCCCTTTCTTTCGGTTTCTTTTTTTTACGGCTTGGGGCACCAAGGGGCGTTGAGTGGTGAGCTCCAATACCCTCTGTACTGACACAACAACGTTGCAAAATACTTCCTTCATGTCAGGTTTTTTTAGGGGGGGTTGGGGTTTGGGGTACCAAGGGACGTCGGGTCGTTAGCCCCAGCAGCCTGTTTATTAATAACAACGCTGCTGCTGCAAAAAAATTGTTGTTAAAGCGTCAACAACATAAACAAAAAGAACAATAACGCAAGGTAACAGTACACTAGAGTTGCACACGCTGTTTCCGCTTGTCGCTGCTAGCTAGCTTCAAAGCAGATCAAAGTCATTTTTCAGCAAGGATATATGCGCCCTAACCTAACCTTCCCCATAACCTAGGGTGCCGTACCCTGACCTGGCCAGGAAGCGGGCAGGGAGTGCCCCAAAATATGCATAACTGAATGACGTTTAACCTATTCTGTAGTATGACCTAGAACAGGATACAAGGAACCTCGAAAAGTAGAATATCTAAGATATATTTGTTTAATAATAACTGCAAAATCAGTCATCAGTGTCACGTGTGCGGAACGACAGATCAGAGGATGCCATTAGCGATAAATAAACAACGAATCAATTCATCTGAATATTCTTTTTAATCAATGTTTTTGATATATTTATAAGATCGTCGCTTTGATGTGAACTTTCCAACAGATTGATACATTTTATTCCTTTGAGCTATCAAAAGCAAAAATGTTGTTTTTCCGTTTGTGTGATAATTATAGACTTCCTGGTATTTTTTCAGCTGCGGAAGTCTCTTCTTTTGCTCGGAGTAGCAGTGAGTCACATTGAGGCTTACAAATCCATCAGGGTGACAGAGAAAATATTCTCTTATATTTTCCCAAAAGTATGTGTTTTAGGACGCGGGACTTTTTTGCTTCCCTCTGTGTTTCCATACCTTACACTGACAACCCCCTTTTCTTGCTTGTCTCGGTGTCCTCTTTTTTATTATTATAGCTAGTGCACCTCCCCGCCCCCTTCGCCCCCCCTCTTCCGAACCACGTTAAAACTGACGGCGATATAATACAGTTTAGAGACGTCAAGTCACATCTTTAAAGACGTTACGTACCGCCCGTAGCTTGGACCAAGGTACTCCTCATTTTTATTACTGATATATCGACCAGTATTGAGAGAGGCTGGCCCCAGACTGGATGGCGTCATGTTCAAATGTGGAGTTTATTACCCGTAGACTATCATAGTTATATATAGAAGGAAAAATTCATGGACAGATTTCGTTTTTATTATATTCTATGGTTATTCGGTCATATTTTATTCAGACTTCAAAAGTGAAATAACTGGTAAAAGTTATTGGCATGGTTTACAAAAATTTTCAATAATAATAAAGTGACAAAGTCACTAAATTTGTACATCATAAATACATACATACATCCATACATCATACATATATATATATATATGTATATGTGTGTGTGTATGTATGTATTCAAGAAATTTATATACTTAGCTATAACTTTTTGCCCCAAAACATAGTTTACTGGGCTAAGATATGGCCTAAACTCGCATCCTAAAATAGCAATGACACGCAGGTTACAAAACTAATCGATGAAAATGAGTAAAACGCTTAAAGTCTGACAGCAAACACAAGTCGTAAGAATCAGGAAAAGGAAAAACAGGGTAAATCGATCCAGTACCTCATACGAAGGAGACAAGTTACAAGAACTCGGTCACGTAAACTTAAGTAATTACATGTAATCTGTACCCCTCCTGTAATTTACAAGGGTAACAGAAAAAACAAGGGCAACAGACAAAAGTCGGCCTAACTCCAGGCAACCAAAACAAACCGAGAACAAAACCGCGCACGCGCAAAAGGCCAACCGGAGAAAGCAAGCACTCCTCCAACTCAATTGACGATGCACCGTCACCATCTCGTCGAGCCGGCCGGCCGGGCGCGAGCGGAAAACCAATGTAATAAACCGTATACACGAAAGATACGGAGAAAGAGAAAGCCCCAACGAGCGCAGCCGGAGCCGTGAAATGCTTGCCAATACAACCAGTATGAGAGGCTACTGCTGCTGCTGTAACTGCTAGCTGCAAGTTGCCAGATACCGCCGCCACCGCTCACCACAGCTAGACCTGTCCTACAGTCACAATCGCCGACGAGTCAACTGATACGCGAGCGAAGTGGGTCAAATCAAAGGTGACCTCAAGCAGGAAATAAACGGTCTCGATGAGGTTGACGCATGATATATCGAATGTTTATGGAATGAAACGTTTTGTTTTATCTTTTTGAAGGGATTTGCGAGATGTTTTCAATTTCGAGGGTCTTCGTAAACACGCTTGCGGGGTATTGAGGTCCACGCGATGTTTGTTTACCTCGGGTAATATTAGCAGGTAAGGCGGTAACGAGACTTACTTGTAAATGGACTTCTTGTTTCCCTTTCACTCAGGAAATACCCAAGATCCTTTCAGATAGTTTTTGTAGGTTTCCGTGGAAGACCTTGTTTAATATATTTGTCATGTAATATGACAATTAAATTGTACGAATGAAAGGAACAAATTTCCTCTCTCTCTCTCTCTCTCTCTCTCTCTCTCTCTCTCTCTCTCTCTCTCTCTCTCTCTCTCTCTCTCTCTGTATATATATATATATATATATATATATATATATATATATATATATATATATATATATATATATATAAATTTATATATATATAATGTATATATCTACATATATATGTATGTTTACATACAAACATACACATGCACGTCTCTCTTTCTATGTATACATATATATAAACAAATAAAATTAGTATTAGTGAAATAAAAAATAAAATAGCAATTATTGTGAAAAAATCAATTTTAACATTTTTGTTTATTGAAAGACAATAAAATAAATTGTGAAACACAAACAGACACACACACACACACACATATATATATATATATATATATATATATATATGGACTCAGATGGCATTACATACATGGTTATATGAATACATACACCACACACACACACACAAACAATATACATATATATATATATATATATATATATATATATATTTATGGACTCAGATATCATTACATACATGGTTATATGAATACATACACCACACACACACACACAAACAATATACATATGTATATATATATATATATGTATGTATATATATATATATATATATATATATATATATATATATATATATATATATGGACTCAGATGGCATTACATACATGGTTATATGAATACATACACCACACACACACACACAAACAATATACATATATATATATATATATATATATATATATATATATATATAATGGGCTAAGATGCCATTACATACATGGCTATATGAATACATACACATACACACACACACACACACACATACCGTACAGTCCATTCATCCCACACCATATACATGAGTAAATGTGGACACCCTCTCATTTCAATCTCACAGACACGCCTCACAACCACTGTGTAAAGGTAGCAGATGCAATCAAGCATGAACTGACCGCACCACTAGATCATAGGGGACTTTACAACCCAGAACTAGCTTCAACACACACGTACCTCATCACTACAGAGCCGCTAAAGCTGCTATAATGAAATGGGGTCAGGTGTGCGTGGCATTATCAGGAAGTGATAAAAACTAGACGACCATACTTCAACACAGGTCTTGTTCTGACACATTCGGACGCAGAAGGCGCTTGACGCTCTCGTGGTTTATTGGGAAAATCTGCCTCCTCTGAATGTCGACTTCGTCCATCGCTCTCAGGTATGAACGAGCGTATTCAGAGGCACTATTACAATATGCGAACTAGCTTTCCACTGTCTTTATAAGAGGAATATTGGGTAAAACAGCCTAATTTACCTTGTGAAGGTCGACGGCACAGGTGCCCACAAAAAAAAGGTACACCTGAGGTACTAGAAAGTGAGAGTGGCAGGAGAAAGGGTGCTGGGAAGTGTCTGCCTTTTGTTCTTCTCTGGAAGACGATTGCATAAACATGAATGTAATCGATGCGATGGTCAGTGGAGTAATCAACCAACGCGTCTTCTCTTCCACCTTGAAATAACTCTCGAGACATTTGCATAATCACAAGAGATCTGCACAATTTTTAGCACCTGGAAAGGTCCCTAGACCTTTCTGGACTGGGGATGAATTCTGACATTTATCAAGACCCGTAGCAAACCCCTTAATTTTAGTGGACGAAATTTTCGTAGGTCTTTACATACAGGAAACCTGTCATTAAATTTAGGTAGGCAAAATGGTCTTAAATCTTTTAACATTGGTGATAGAGTAGGAATTTTCGTATAGAGGTTTTGGTTAGGCGATGCAGGTTATATTCTTATTTATGCTTTTAACTATTTACTTTGCGAAGTTAATGTGTGTACATATATAATATATATACTGTATATATGCATGTATATGTATATATATATATATGTATACTCGTATATATATATATATATGCATTATATGTATAATCATTCACAGGCAGATAATATAACTGTAAGTGCGTAACAGACTTTCCTTTCTTCGTACTGTGTACGTAATGTCTGAATATTCATTCTTGGTGCAAGATATGACTGAGTACCTAATGTATACTACATGCCATTCAATATCACAGTTATCAGTTACATACTTGCATACAAAGCACATGTGTTTTATTAAGTCTCAATAGACAGGCCTTCATGAATACATTTAAAAACGTATGTAAAAATACATCCATTCATGTTTGTAGATTCGTCTAAAGAGTAAACAGTTTGTCTTCATAAGAAGTAGTTAATAGGTTCAAGATAACACGTAAAGGTTTCCTCGTAATTCTCTCCTTTTACTCCTGTAATAAATGTCGTAGTTAGATTATCATCATTCACCATGTGCAACCACAAGACCACTTACTCTCATCAATAAATAAATATATATATATATATATATATATATATATATATATATATATATATATATATATATATATATATAGAAATATATATATAAATATATATATATGTGTGTGTGTGTGTATGTGTGTGTTTCAGTGTATAAATGCACACTATATATTATAATACACGCGTTTAATATAATATACAATTACCCAAACATAGACGCACACAAAACACACACACACACACACACACACATATATATATATATATATATATATATATATATATATATATATATATATATATATATATATATATATATATATATTATATCTATATTTTATATTTATACGTATATCTAAATATATAAATACTTGAGTGTGTGTGTGTGTTTGAAAAAGTGTTTTTGAGCACTAGCACTTGCTCACTATATTTCAAAAGCAAAATAAATTAACTAAATCTCCATCTAATAGTTCTGTACAAAAAACGCCTTTTTCCAACAATTCTGAATGTCCAAAGTTTTAGCGTGAAAAACGAAAACGTTTACATTATTTTCATACCAGTTCCTAATCTTTTATTCGTTTCCTTCGTAGCACGAACGTCAAAACCAAAATATTCCCCCAGCCCCCCTTTCTTCCACTCTTCTCCAAACAGAACTTCATTGCACGTACAAAAACAAGTAAAAAATGCGCCGAAGTTTCTTCGGCGGTATTGAGTTTTCTATACAGCCGCTATAGCGTATAATCAAGGCCACTGAAAACGGATCTATTTTTCGGTGATCTCGGTATAATGCTGTATGAGTCGCGACCCATTAAACTTTAACCACGTCCCGGTGGTGGCCTGTCCTATGTCGTTGCCAGACGCACAATTATGGCTAACTTTGGCCTTAAATAGAATAAATACTACTCAGGCTAGAGGGCTGCAATTTGGTATGGTTGATGATTGGGGGGTGGATGATCAGCATACCAATTTGCAGCCGTCAAGCCTCAGTAGTTTTTAAGATCTGAGGGCGGACAGAAAAACTGCGGACAGAAAAAAGTGCGGACAGAATAAAGCGCGGACGGACAGACACAGCCGGCACAATAGTTTTCTTTTACAGGAAACTAAAACCAGGTCATTGTTGAAATTTTTTAAAAATGCATAACTATTAGCGACCACAGACATAGCAGGTGGGACCTTACGCACTCATTCATCTTTTGCAAATTTAATGATCTCTCCTCCTTACATCTCAGGTAATTGTTGAACTTAAAAAAGAAAAAAAAAAATAATGGCCACAGATAAAATTACCATGTGGGTCTGCTCCACTCATTCCCCTCTATGTTGTAATTCGCTTTCTTTCATTTCCTTTTCTATTAAAGTAATTTCCTATACGTTCACCTCGATATAACTGAGTTCATTCTGTTTCACAACATTGGGTCTTAACAGTGCGTGGACGGGTGACCGTGCCTACACCGCTTGGTGTCTTGATTACTGATATTAAAACAATATTGGGTCTAGTCAGATTAGAGTAGCTCACGATTCTCATTTTAGAATCTCGATTAGGTAGAATAGTACATGGTTCTTATTATATACTCTTGGCTCATTCTGTAGAATACGGTGTTATCAGATTTGCATGGAATTCCCATCTTGGAATTTAGATTCTCTAGAACAGCGTGATTCTCATCTTGGGATCTTGATTAGCTAGAGAATCATAGGATTCTCATTTTAAAATAACACCCCTCTAGAAGACTGAAGTATATGTTATTAAGAATCGTGATTCTCTAGAATGTCACACGACTCCATCCTAAAATCTAGAATCTCCGGAATAGTCTGTGATAGTATGTGATTCTCATCTTAGAATCTAGACTCTCTAGAGCATCATTAGATAATCATCTTAAACTCACACCCCTCTAGAAGACTGCAGTATATGTTACTAAGAATCTCGATTCTCTAAATTGGTATATGACTCCATCATAAAATCTAAAATCTCTGGAATAGTCTGTGATAGTATGTGATCTCATCTTAGAATCTAGACTCTCTAGAGCATCGTATGATTCTCATCTTAAAATCACACCCCTCTAGAAGACTGCAGTATATGCTACTAAGAATCTCGATTCTCTAAATTGGTATATGACGCCATCCTAAAATCTAGACTCTCTAGAATAGTTTGTGATAGCAAGTGACTCTCATCTTAGATTCTCGACTCTCTAAAGCAGTGCACGACATTCTCATCAACCGCGCTCCTGCCTTCTCCCTCGCTTCCCGAACACGCTTGCTTTCCAAACAAGCACTGTCGACGACGGTAGTTACGTAATTTCCTCTCGGCGCAAGTGCCTGCAGAAATCACACGCTCGGCAATAACAGGAAATTTCCTCCTCGAGGGGAAAGCGAGAGAGTGCGGGGTGCCTCTAGGCGATCGAGAGCCGCCTACTTTAAATTGAACTTCGCAGGAAGAGAAGAGGGTGTTATGTCGTGAAAGTTGCCTAGTGGGGGATCATTGACTGATGTGATATTACATACATGCGTTGCAATTAGCAGGTGTGTTCATCGAGACAATACTTCAAAGAGGAGTGCTGCAATTAGCAGGTGTGTTCATCGGAGCGGGGTTTTGTCAATTACTTGAACGGGTCGAGTGTTGCCTTCAAAGAGGTACTAAAGAAGGGGGTTAGGTTACCTTGTGAAAGTTACTTATATATTATGTGTTGATGTTTCAAGTACTTAATATGGATCCTATTCAATTACTTAGAGGGGGGATAAACAGCTGAGTTAATCAGTTATTTAGATGAAAGCAAATTACTACATTATCTTGTCAGTTTCTTAAGGGTTTCCAAGATGTAACTTTTCACAATTACTGTACTGCCCCAACGGGATTACCTATGGAGTATAAAGCATTACCCTGATAGAACTACTTACAGTTAAGGTAAGGTGTTACCTTGTTATAGTTATTCAAGTAATGTGTTACCTTGTACCGCTTATATTCATGTCGGAATTACCTGCGGGCCTTAAAGCATTAACTTGTCAGAATTACTGTAATTACACTGTAGTGAAGTGTTACCACGTTAGAGTTAATCGAGTAGGTTAATTGCCACGAGGTGAAACCTGCTTAAATGGACTATAGAATTCTCTGTTCTCAGTTATTCAAAGTGAGTAGATGAAGAGAGTTTCAACCCAGATGAATCAACAGACCTATGGCTTTAAATCACTGAAGTTCTTCATTGGAGGGGTGGGTAGAGCTCTCGGCTAGCACGCTGTTGGCCCAGCGTTCGACTCTCCGACCAGCCAATGAAGACTTAGAGGAATTTATTTCTGGTGATAGGAATTCATTTCTCGTCATAATGTGGTTCGGATTCCACAATAAGCTGTAGGTCCCGTTGCTAGGTAACCAGTTGGTTCTTAGCCACGTAAAATAAATCTAAGCCTTCGGGCCAGCCCTAGGAGAGATGTTAATCAGCTTAGTGGTCTGGTTAAACTAAGGTATACTTAATTTCTTTTAAATCACTGAAAGAAACCAAAACAGTGCTAATATATATAGCACTGGGTCCTGAAAACCTCTTTCATCTCCGACTACCTAGATGAGGATGGTAACTACCGTCTTCACTGAAAATTCCAACTACAAATACTTACCATTCAACTTTTTAAAAACTGAACGTAATATGTCAGGCTTCACATAATACATGACCAGTAAAGTTAATTTGATATTCAAAGCTAAGGTCATGGGCCAAAGATCGTGGGAACCCAATTACATATTGCCTAATCGTCTGAGGTCCATTGCACTGTAAGACAGGAAATCGTTTATTAAAGCTTTCTTTTTTTTATGAGAAGACCCAGGGGAGGAGTAAACTGGATCAGACACAGTTTCCGTTGCATATTAATTTTTTTATCTATTCGCTGACTGATTGCTGATTGTCGCTAATTAAATATACTGAGTATCTTATTATATAAATTAGTTTATTCGTACTTAATACATGCGTACACACAGGATATATATATTTATATATATATATATATATATATATATATATATATATATATATATATATATATATATATATATATATATAAGTCCTCACGTGAAAATAAAAGGAAGTGATACCAAGACTTTCAACTTTTATTCCAGTGTATATATATAATATAATATATATGCAATGTGTACACACACAGATACACACACATATATAGATATATATAATGCCATACATTTGAATATACATATATAATAAAAATTACAATAAATAAAACTCACAACATCGCCCTTCAGCGCAAACACCCAGAGGATGGCACCCCAATCCTAGACAGGGAAAAGGAAGGCCTTGTCATTTGTCAATATTTGCATGCAAAAGGCACATCAAGCAAGAGGCATTCTCCGAACGGCCGCGGACAGGCGTTAGGGGTGGCCGGGGGGGGGGAGGACTACGTTTACTGCAATCCCAGCTAAACTTTTACCAAGAAGGAATAACTAATTATGAAAATCATAGACTTAAATGGAAATGATGCACTGAAATCTCCAGTCCATAAAGAGCTTTAGTGCATATTGTCTCATGCAGATCTAACGGCAGTGTATTATCAAAGCCTTATGAAAGGTAAATATAAGCCATGCTTCCCCCATCCTCCCCCTCCCCCCTACCCCACCTTTACACCAGACTGAAATTAGGCAATGCCCTTGATTTCATCAGTATTCCAACCATCGGAGGAATTCAACCTGCCCAACAGGTAACCGATGAAAATTCAGCATCATCGACAACACATGGGCGTTCCATCTTGTGGTAGCCAGTTCATGCAAGTTTATGGCCTTTCGTTTCGTTCCATGGGCGGAACCATGGAACCGTGATTTCAGCCGTGGGTAAGGGACAAAAAATGATGTTGGCACACATTTTTTGTTTGCATATTTTCGTGGAGCAATGCCATTGCTTTGGCAATGGTTTTCAGTTACAGAACCTGTCATGTAGTTTCTGAAGTGTACTGAAGTAATCTACTAATTATATTTTATTACTTTTATGATTTTGTTATTTTCTTCTTGCCAAAATTTAAATGGTTCCACATATCTATATTCATCCATTTTCATCAAGCTTTGCTAATGCTTTGGCAACGGTTTTCAATTCCAGAGCCTGGAATGGAATGGAATGGAATATGGTTTTAGGCCAAAGGCCTAGCGCTGTGACCTATAAGGTCATTCAGCGCCGAAAGAGAAACTGAGAGTAGAAAGGTTTGAAAGGTGTAACAGGAGGAAAACCTCGCGGTTGCACCATGAACCAATTGTTAGGAGAGAATGGACAGCAAGATAGAAGAGAATATGAATGGAGGTACAGTAAAAAATGAAAGGTGTTGCAGCTTGGGGTCGAAGGAACGCTGCAGAGAACCTTAAGTAATGCCTACAGTGCACTACGTGAGGTGTCCTACGGAGCAATTACAGAATCTGTCATGTAGTTTCTGATGTGGACTGTAATGTATAAACGGTACTTCCTTATTCTTATGATATTCATATTTCATGAGCTGCTTCTTGCCAAAATCTAAAGGGCCCCACACATTTTTGTTTATCCATTTTTATAAAGCTTTGCTAATACTGTGGCAATGGTTTTCAGTTGCAGAACATAACTGTAGACTGAATTTACTTTAATATATCAACTGCGTTTCATTACTTTTATGATATTCAAATTTTACGAAGTTTCTCTCGCCAAGATTTAAGGGGCTGTTGCAAGCCCTTGACCCACTAAACCTACGACTAAGACCTTTCCCCTGAAAAAAGGTTTGCACTTCATGAATAATAACATTACTAATGAAGAAGGTAAAAAGGCCTTTAAATGTTGAGTGTTATACTGTAAAAAGGTTAAGACGCCCTTTAGCTCTTTTCAAATTTGTCTCATCCTTCAGTGAGAAATTAAGAAAAAAATAAGCAAGTTTGAGAAAAACACAAGGAGATTTTGCTGAAATTCTTAACCAATACAGTATACCTGAAACAGGAATGTTGAAGGGACTTTTTGTCCAGCATGTGTTGAACAGGTTTTTTCATAATAATAATAATAATAATAATAATAATAATAATAATAATAATAATAATAATAATAATAATAATAATAGTGTTGAAGGTGATTGCTGCATCAGCTTATTCAGTTTATACAGAGAAAACTCTGTATAAATTGAATGCAGCTGATGCAGCCATCACCTTCAACAATAATAATAATAATAATAATAATAATAATAATAATAATAATAATAATAATAATAATAATAATAATAATAATTCGTGGTTCCCATTTCAATATTTTGTTAGAATTCTTCGAATGTTCCGAAAATATATTCTAAAAACAAAAGCACGCCAATTATGATACGCCTCAGCAACACAAGGTCTGGAGTAGATAATGTACGTAAAAATATAACATAATGTCAGTACCGGTATAATCCACAACTTAACTCTACCATCTTTTAGAAAGGTTTAGGCAAGTCTTGAGTCTTCTCTCTCTCTCTCTCTCTCTCTCTCTCTCTCTCTCTCTCTCTCTCTCTCTCTCTCTCTCTCTCTGTTTGCCTGTCTCTCCAATTGTCTATTTTCCTCTCTCTTTCTCTAATCTATTTAGTGATTCGAAACATATCTCGTCTGGTGTTCCACTGGGCCGTGTTCTTGGACGTTCGTAATTTTTAGTCCTTTCTAAAGACACGATTACCCGGTGGAAAGTATTCGTCCCCTCTCCACACCTCCTAATGCATGCTATGAGTGTTGACAGATGTATATATATATACTATATGTATATATATATACATATATATATATGTATATGTACGTATGTATGTATATATATAAAGGTTTGACTTATTTTTATTTGCTTTTTCTATTTTCCCACAAGCGGTAAATCTATTCTGTGGAAGCTTGCTTTGCAAGTTAATAGCCTTTGAGGCGTTGTATTATGAATGGTTGTTTATGCAGAATATAATATTAATAACAATAATTCATCTCTTTCTATCTTCCTACCTCTATTGATCTATCTGTACGCCTGCCCTTCTCTCTCTCTCTCTCTCTCTCTCTCTCTCTCTCTCTCTCTCTCTCTCTCTCTCTCTCTCTCTCTCTCTCTCTCAGCCCGTCTGCCTCAAGTTATTACCTCTTCCTCCGCATGACTAGACACCGACGGTTATTATACGGCATTCTTCCTGTTTACCAAAACGAGGAAATGTGACCACTCAATATCCGATTTCCCCCCGGGGGGAAAGAAATCACTATCTGTAAAATTACGTCAGCAAGGTACCTGGGGAATCTTTCCCCTCAGTAAAAGAAATAAAAAACAAAGTCATTATTTCGTTATTTCCGCAAATAACGTCGAGGATTTCCACGGCCGAATGTGAAGGAGCGAGCGACGGACGAGATCGTTTTTTGATTTCTAGCCTCCGGGGGGCGCAGCAACCCGACGCCCCGGGCGCGTGGGATACGTGAGCTTCCGTGAATCTTGGCGTCCGTCCTACTTCCTCCTGATGGGGGAGTGTTGGGGATTGCAGGAATGTGGGATTTTTTGTTTTTCACTTCGTCTCGGTAAACATTGGCTGAATGCTATAAACTTTTGTTTTTACGATTAAGACCCAAAATTGATTTTTTTATTCCTTTTTTTTTAGGAGCAAAACTGCAAGTTGACACAAGGCCATTTTAATCTAACAACAATAACAATAATAATAATAATCTGTTATCACAACTAATACGCTTACCAGCGCGCTTGACGTATCACATGACTTTTCATGAGAGAGTCCTGCCTCCTATAGTCCTGCAGGAACCTATTATTTCCATCCTTTGGTAAGGATGCTCTTAATCTATCACCTTCTCGAGAATCGTTTTAAACCATCGTCGCACACACCAGAATCCTATGGTCTGTTGTTAATTTCTCAGTAAATTTATTAAGACTGTATTTTTTATCCTGAGAAACCGAGATGGTTAAAAGTGCTTTATGTATCTCTCCTCTCGACAAAATAAAACATTCCTGGAATATCGGAGAAGGCAAGTGACACCCACATGCTGGAAGTGAACGGCAAGAAAAAATGATTTAAATTGCAATTCCTGCTCTCGTGATTTCCACGCTTTACCCGTCGAAAGTAAAACTAGAATTTATAGAATTGAATCCACACACGTTTTCCATGTTCCTTTATTCCCTTTCAAACCTGTTGCCTGCGAGGAGGTTATTCGGCTCTCCACGAAAAAAAAGAAAAAAAAAAAAGACCAATAAAACAAATGCAGGAATATTTCTTGGTGATTTATCGGCACCTGAAGAATGGCAAGAATTTTGACATTATACGATCTTAAAGTTATTCTTTTTTTCTTTTTCTCTGGTCTAATTTTGACACGCTGCCACCCACACAAGACGCCCACTTTCTGCTGAAGGTGTCTCCTGGATCTTTGCCCATATTCGTACGATTGGTAACTGGTGTTTGTGTCCTGACGACGTCTGGCATTCACTGGTGGGCACCCAGCCAAGTTTTGACCCGGCGCAATTTTTCACGAATTCGCTTCTTAAAAGGAAACCTACCTCCCTGTAGGGTGTAGGGTGGTAGTGCCGCCGGTGCACCTCATGCGGTGCACCGTATTCATTACTTAAGGTTTTTCGCAGCGTCCCTTCGGCCACTAGCTGAAACCACTTTCATTCCTTTTACTGTACCTCCGTTCATATTCTCTTCCATATTCTAACAATTGTTTCACAATGCAACTGCGAGGTTTTCCTCCTGTTACACCTTCCAAACCCTCTTACTGTCAATTCCCCTTTCAGCGTTGAATGACCCCATAGGTCCCAGCTCTTGGCTTTTAGCGTAAATTCTATATTCTAAAAGGAAACCTATTGGTGGGGTAAAGATTTCATTGCCAGGGTGAAATGGTGAGTTGCTTTTGCACTTTAAGTAAAAATTGTTTTTTTTTTTTTTTTTTTTTTTTTTTTTTTTAGTTCTGGTTTGCATATGACCCAAAATCGGTGTGTGATTCTCAACCGGCGGTGGCGAACAATGCTTCACCATCTCTCGGAAATCCTGAATTCCTCTCTTGACCAGACTTTCACCGTGACCTGATATTTTGACACCCAGCATATCATGTAGCGGCCTGATATTTCAAGATTTTTTAATGTCAGGCGGGTTACTCAAAGAAGATTAGATCCTGTGATGGCATAAGACCGCGCCTTAATCTATCATTAGCAAGAAGCTTCAGCTAACAGAAGTAGGTAGACACTGATGGCATAAGGCCCCACCTTAATCTAGCAATAACAAGAAATTTCACCTAACAATGAAAAAAAACAAAAACTGAACAAGTGAGTCTGCCCCACACGGCAGACTCACTGTACTGCAATTCACTTTCCCTTTCCTTCGACTACAGTTAAGTAGACAGACCCTGTGATAGCATAAGGCCCCACCTTAATCTAGCAATAACAAGAAATTTCACCTAACAAAGAAAAAAAAACAAAAACTGAACAAGTGAGTCTGCCCCACTCGGTCTCCTCCTGCACTGTAATTCACTTTCCCTTTCCTTCGACTACAGTTGAATAGATAGACCTTCTGATGGCATAAAGCCCCAACTTAATCTAACAATAACAAGAAATTTCACCTAACAAAGAAAAAAAACAAAAACTGAACAAGTGAGTCTGCCCCACACGGCAGACTCACTGCACTGCATTGCATTCTCGCTTTCTTTCGACTACAGCTAAATAGATAGATCCTGTGATGGCATAAGGCCCCACCTTAATCTAACAATAACAAGAAATTTCACCTAACAAAGAAAAAAAACAAAAACTGAACAAGTGAGTCTGCCCCACACGGCAGACTCACTGCACTGCATTGCATTCTCGCTTTCCTTCGACTACAGCTAAATAGATAGATCCTGTGATGGCATAAGGCCCCACCTTAATCTAACAATAACAAGAAATTTCACCTAACAAAGAAAAAAAACAAAACTGAACAAGTGAGTCTGCCCCACACGGCAGACTCACTGCACTGCACTGCACTGCACTCTCGCTTTCATTCAAGCACACAGGAAAGCCTTGAGGCCACTCATACGTGATTATTTACCTCAAAAATTCCAATTTTTTGTTTAAGTGGTTAACGACGAGGTCCCGGAGTGGTCTCGTTTGTGGTGAGAGGAAATAAATGAGAGACAAGAGATATGAGGAGCAGTTAGAAGAGACAGGAATGAGATAACATGAGATAAGAATGAATGAGAAAAATATACAGAGTTAAAAGAGAGAAAATACGCAACAGTCAGTCACCAGTCATTAAGTGTTTATGTCTGAAAGTATATTTTTTCCACCAATCGCTTATACCCGAACGAGATAGAATAGAGCCAGTTGCCTGGCTGACAGGGAGAGGAGACCAGGAGAAGAAAAACAAAGAACTGAAAAAGAGTTGACGAATTAAAGAGAAAGGAGGGGTAGACCCACTTGCGCTTTGAATTTTAATCTTTTTTTTTTGGCAGCCCTCTTAGGCAATATTTCGAGGTTAAAAGAGGTAGTGGTATTAATCCATATTTTGATGTTTGGTGTCAAATGGTTACTATGGCAACTGTAACGCCAAAATGTGATATGAAATCAATCAATCGAAAAACATTTCCAAGCAAAATTACTGTTACTTTGTTGGATTCCGGTACTTATACAGACCATTTGCACCAAACCGGTAAGGTTGGTTGCAAGTTTCAGTGTGTGAGAGAGAGAGAGAGAGAGAGAGAGAGAGAGAGAGAGAGAGAGAGAGAGAGAGAGAGAGAGAGAGTCCCACCTCTTTTGTGTCCGTGGGTGGAACCGATACGAACAAATAAATTCTCATGGCAGGTTACATCAAACAAAAAAACAAAAATTAGACAAAGCGCAAAAAACATCCCATTTTTCAGCCCAGAAAAATCCTTCACCTCGGCCATCCCATGAAGAAACTCTCGCTTTCGGCGAATGGGATGCGCACGCACGCGCGCGTCCTCAGTCCTTCCACGTAAAACATTCAGCTGAAGACTTATTTGACAATGGAATCCTTGGGGGGTGGGGGGGGCAGCCTATTCACAGCATCCTTTTCGGCCTTGAAGTCGCAAAAGTAGGATACGGCACAGAAAGGTAAAGGATAATGAGTAAAAGGAAAAGGGAGAACCTACCTCGCCCTCTCGAGGCTTCCTTCTTTCTCCCTCCTCCTCCTCCTCCTCCTCCTCTCCTCACCCCTTTCCACCAACCGCTCCTCCTCCTCCTCCTCCTCCTTCACCCCCTCCTCCAGGTAGAGCTGTAAGAGGGCGGGCAGCAGCTCTTGGGGAGTCCTGCAAAGAGCGGGTGAGAGTGAAAGTATTGCTTAGCCAAGATTATAATGGTGACCTGTCTATTCGGCAGAGCAACACTTCGCGTCCGACATAGTTCCAGGTAGGTCAAATCGGGCGGTTGCTCCTCCAAAAATGTCTTGGGAATTGGTGTGCGTCAGTGTGGATTCCCGTAGACCCATGTGTCTGAGTTTGCGTGTCTTGTTGATCTGAAGGATATCTCCCTGACTAAGCTCAAGTCACGTGTCTTATGTAGAGAATTGGTGTACAAACACATTCACGGATTCCCGTAGACCTATGTCTGAGTTAGTGTGTCTTGCTGGTACCTTTGGCTATGGAGGATAACCTCTGCATCAATGCACTTGTTAGTGGATTCCCTTAGACCTACCTATGCCTAAGTCTGTGATTTTTGTTGATATAAAGGAGACCCCCCCCCCTGACTGAATCCTAGTGTTTAGCAACTCCATGACGAAGTTCCCTCTGTGTTATTCCAAGGGCTCCTTGCCTATGTCTAAGTTCTGGTGTCTGTGACTCTGTAGAAAGATTCTATCACGTGTTTCAGTAGTTTTGTGTCTTATCAATGTCAATGAATCCCTGTACATGCTAAGTTTTCGTGTCTGATTGGTATTTAAACGTCATTGTTATTCTGATGATTCAGTGGCAAAATAATGAGAACTTTTTTTTCTTAGGGACTTTTGTTACACATGTGAAGGAAAACATTTTGGATTTGCACCACTTCCCGAGTGAATTTGACTATGTTCTCCCAGGAAAAAGTACAGCATTACATTCACCCTACATTTCCTGGCCCCTGGAAGGAGTTACATTTAACAAACCTACATCTAAACACACAAAAAACAAGTATTTTTACGTCACAACTAACGCAAACCGCCCTTACGTAATTTAACACGCTTTCCCCCAACACGGAAACATTTTAAACGTTCCTCAAGAACACCGTTAAAAACGTTAGTGTGCGTCTCAATTTCCCAAAGTCCTCCTGAGCGAAACGGTGCACGAAACAACACTACAAAGTGACGAGTGGAAAAAAATGGAATGTGATTTTGTGATTACGTTCATGAAAGACCTGAAATAATGTGAAAGAGAAAGCCCCCGACGTGTTGTTATTCTCAAGTGCTCTGGAAAATCTGGCAACTCGCTCCACTGAAACGCTGCCAGAAGGCACAAGTGACCGTAATTTTCCTGCATTCGCAGCCATAAAGAAGACCTCACCGCTTTGCTACACACGGTTGTTATTTTTTCTTATTTATTTTCTTCTATCGCAATCATTTGCTGGAGTTCAGAGAAAGTAGACGCGCGCAATAACGTGCTAAGCCTTCGTTATGCGTTCCAGAATTATTTTCCAGAATTTGGTGAATTGTCTGCGATTGAAATTTCGAACATGACTTGTCATGAAGAGGACAAAAGATGTCGTTTGTGGCTACAAAATACAACAGAGAAATAGAGTAATGAGAGTGTAGCCCCTAGCGTACCTACAACCTTAGAGAGAGAGAGAGAGAGAGAGAGAGAGAGAGAGAGAGAGAGAGAGAGAGAGAGAGAGAGAGAGATTGTTTGTCTACAAAAGTAAAGAAAGGGAAAGGTGTTTCACATTCATACAAAAGGTGTTACTGTAACAAGTCAGATCACCAACATACATATACAGTAAAATCATGAAACAACCTATCAAAGAGAGAGATGTTTTTCTACACACGCAAAGAGAGAAAGGAAGTGTTTTACATGTTTACACAAAGACGTTAATATAACAAGACCGATCACCAACATACGAATACGGTAAAATCATGAAACAAATCTATCTGAGAGAGAGAGAGAGAGAGATTGCTCCTCACAAGATCATATGACAAGACTCAGCGCTTAAAGCGAAAGTAAATGTTACAAGGAACGCCCTGAAAAAACAGAAGAATATCGAGTGCTGAAAAAATTGGTTCTGATGTGTTGACCGGTTAATTGTTCAAACAATTTACAAATTTCTATGGCCACGGCTCCTCTTGACGCCATTTTATGGAGTCAAATCGATTTGAAAATTATGTTCGGTCTATGCAAAATGTGTGCTGTCTAACAATAGACTCATTATTGAAAGAGCGCTAAAGCCAGAGATTTCGACCTTTTTCTCCTTAATTTTGGACCCATCATTAACCTACTTAATGAGTTAATGACCTTTTTTTTTTAATCTCGGCCATATTCACATTTCGAAACTGTTTTTTTTATAGTTTGTCAAGATGAACGAACTGGAAAACTAAATATATTCTTACGTAACTTTCAATTTTGTTCAGCCAAAATCATAAGAAGGATAATAATTTCATAATTAAATGAACCATAAGAGTTCCATAACTCTTTTAAGTTAATTAGCATAACTAAACTCATTCTCTCGTGATCCTGAATTATGTCAACCGCGTAGCAGTAAAAAAAATTTAAAAAAAAAACCGTTACATTGAGTATGTCATCAGGTACTTCTAGCCAATCCCTACCCCACCCACGAGTACTCATCCCCCCCACCTCCCCCCCCCCCCCCTCCCCCCCCCCCCAACAACCTTAGATCCAGAGGGTGCCTCCCAACACCTCCTTTCTCTAAGAGGTAGTCAGCATAATTCTCACTTTCTCTGGACCTCTTCGAGGTGTCCTCTCTACGCGACACCTGTTCGTGGATCTTGTTTTTTTTTTTTATTGTTTTTATATAAACAGGTCTCGGGCTTTTGTTCCTCACAGGATTTGCTTGTTTGTTCACTTGTTTTATTTTGTTGTTTGCTTATTGTTGTTCCTCACAAGATTCGCTTGTTGGTGCATTTAATCCTTTGTTGTTTGTTCAATGGTGTTCCTCACAATATTTGCTTGTTTTTTCATTTGTTCGTTTGTTCATTTAATAATCTGTTGTTTGCTTATTTGTTGTTCTCGCAATATTTGCTTGTTTGTTCACGTGTTTCTTTGTTGTTTTGTTTATTGTTCATCAGAAAATTTGCTCGTTTGTTCACTTGTTTTATTTTTTGTTTGTTGTTCCTCACAAAATTTTCTTGTTTGTTTCGTTTGATCACTTGTTTCCTTGCTGTTTGTTCATTGTTGTTCCTCCAAGATTTCCTTGTTTGTTAACTTGTTTCTTTGTTTGTTCATTCAACCCTTTGCTGTTTGTTCACTGTTGTTCTTCAAAATATTTGCTTGTTTGTGCACTTAATCCTTTGTTGTTTGTTCACTGTTGTTCCTCACAAGATTTATTTGTTTGTAAACTTGTTTTGTTTGTCGTTTGTTTATAGCGGTTTGGTTGTTCGTCTGCTTGCTTGCCGGTTATTTAAGAGAGGAACACTTTTCTTCCTATTGTAGTTCTTATTTAATAATAATAATAATAATAATATTTATTATTATTATTATTATTATTATTATTATTATTATTATTATTATTATTATTCGCAAAGTGTTTACATTCTCATGGGGACATCATGAACTGGCCAAACAACTTTCCACTGAACGGAGTGAAAAGAGAAAAGAACAGGAGGGAAAAAAAAAAACGGATTATTTTAGAAATGACTAGACATAA
>JANJGK010000031.1:15313791-15381291 GCA_039081455.1 Macrobrachium rosenbergii
ATTAGCTGGTCTTATAGGGTCAACCGGGTTCGCAAAAGGTGACCCTGATTCCCTTTTCTCGGGAGGCTGCGGGTGCAAGTTTTTCAGGGTGTCCTCGTGGTTAGTTATATTTGGCAATAAGTCCGGGGGCGGACCCTATTGCATCATCTCTCTCTCTCTCTCTCTCTCTCTCTCTCTCTCTCTCTCTCTCTCTCTCTCTCTCTCTCGTAGAAACACTTTAGATCGATCTGATCAACATTGCTTGATTCCTACTTGCTCTCTCAAATTAACTGTTTCTACCATATTCATTAGTCTCTCTCTCTCTCTCTCCTCTCTCTCTCGTCTCTACTCTCTCTCTCTCTCTCTCATAAATGACTTAAGTCGATCTCTATATCAGAATCACTAGTCTCTCACTTCGCTCTCTCAAATAAATTATGGGATTCTACAATCGTCATCAGTCTCTCCCACTCTTTGTTAAAGACATGAATCCACGCATTACCTCTCTCTCTCTCTCTCTCTCTCCTTCTTCTCTCTCTCTCTTCTCTCTCTCTCTTCTCTCTCTCTCTCTCCTCTCATGTGTCTGTGTGTGCATTATTGTTTTCCCACGATTACGCTGAAAAACGTAAGCATAATGCAAGACGTTAGTAGTAGCAGTAGGAAGAGGAAGGATGAAGCGTTGTAACAGCCCCTCAATTGCAGTAGCCGTACTCATAGTAATGTGTCTTCTGTAAACACTCAACGCTCATATTAATAATGTCTTTCAATGCCTCAGCAGTAAGAGCAATGATTACAGTAACGTACATTTCTCATGTCTCAACAATAGTAGTAGTAGTCGTAGTAGCAGTAGTCGTAGTAGAGGAAGGAAGTCGGTGGGAGCGGGTTTTACAACTGCCCCCTCTTAGCAGAAATGGTAATAAAAGATCGTCAGTGTGTAGTGGTCTTTACAAACAGCCCGTCTTACTAGTAGAAGTAGTAATAAAAGATTGTCAGGGAGAGTGGTCTTTGCGACAGCCCCTCCTGCTCACAGCGAGACGAATGACCTATCAAAAACCCGAGGAATTTTCTTCTAATGTCACTCGTTTCGGGGTTCGTCAAAATAGCACTTTGATTTTCTGAATTTTAGCGCCTGCTCTGCATAGCAGATAAGTTGGTCTAGGGAACTAAAGTAGCAACGTACATCAGAACTTCATTATAATACCTAACTTCCGCACAAGGAAGTTTTCACAAACTGGTTCAACAGGTGTCCAACTTTACTGACGCTTATGGTGAACTTTGTATTAGTACCATAACAACACGGCTTTATTTGGATCTGGTTATAAACTACAAACACCAGCGTGGTGTGTAGACAGTGTTTTTACAGCAATGATTGATATTACAAGTGGCTACTTGAGAGAGACGGTTGTTAAATATCCTGTTGATTCATCTTCATTATCTTAATAGTTTTGCTTAGTTCATGTACTTTTATAGAATAAGTATGGCAATCACAGCTGCATCAATAAAGAAAAAATTCACAAATTTCCCTTGAAAAAAGTAACACCAAGCTAATAAAATTCACTTACATCTAACGGGAAAAACCTAGCCTGTTTCCACCCCCAAAAGAGGCTATAATCATTCGGAAATCTTAAAATATACCTGCTTAACAACTTCACTTTCATTTCTGCTACTTACTACATATAAAAAACTCGATATTTCCAAATAAAAAAAAATGACACAGATGACTGCCTTGAAACATCTTCCAGCGGAATGTCTACAATTTTATAGTAGACATTCGCCGTCTGCACGGTGACCTAATTCCATGCGAGCACCTGTCTTAACTGCTACCACAGACCAGGTTACATGCTGCTAAACCCAAGATTCTTGCTAGCCCTATAGTTTAAAATATTATTATTATTATTAGCAGTAGAAGTAGGAGGAGTTAAACCATACCTATTTTACAAAAGCGATAGGCCTACCTACCTATCGCGATACTAATTTTAACGTGTACCTGAAACTGGTACTTTCTTTGATATATATATATATATATACTCGTGTATATATATATATATATATATATATATACATACAGTATATGCCGTTATTCCTAAAGGGGTGACTCCAAAAGGTGCTAACCTACCGGTTTTCATAGTCTTTTAAGATGTGATCGCTAGACCTAATTACCCTGTACACTTCCGGTGACCCACCAGTCGACAAGCAATCAGAAACCCATTTCATTGCATAAGTCTAGGGCCATTGGTATTTATTTGAACGTTCTTAAATCATTCTACCTCAAACAGGGAATATATATATATAATATATAATATATAATAATATATATATATATATTATATATATATATATATATATTATATGTTGTGTGTGTGTGTGTGTGTGTGTGTGTGTGTGTGTGCGCGCGCCCAACATTAGCCAAGTGGCTTCCAGAAGACTCGATTTGACTCGAGTAACTCTCTCTCTCTCTCTCTCTCTCTCTCTCTCTCTCTCTCTCTCTCTCCTTACATTACAGAATTATCACATAAGAGAAATACAAGGAATTGTTTTAAAAATACAATTCGCGTCACGTCAAAACAAAACAAAAATCCGTCAAGTTATGCTTAGCAACGCCGAAATAATATTAACCGTGTTTATCGAGCTATCGCCACTGTAGCAACAGTAAATCAGTCTTTTTGCTTATTTTTGTTATTTATAGCAGTGTTCTGAAAATCGAACACGGACCGAAATGACGTGGCGGTAGCTAAATCACTAAACTCAACATTGCCGTCGGTTCGTTGAATCCAGATGTCCACACCAGTCCCCTTACTACCCTCAACGCTTTACCACAGTTACGGGCCACCTAAAGGCAAGTGCCTAAGCTGGCACAGGCCACAGTAACCTAAACCAACCAACCAAATCTAAACCAGGCAATCAACTTTAAATTCCAGAGTTTGGAAACTAGACCGATGATGGCTTAATATCACCCGCGGTTTTTAGATCGTCTTATCACTCAAGGAGAAGCTGGATTTACAATCCATTCTAAATGTACTGAATTTTCACCCTTTCTCTCGCTCTGGAACTACATCGTCATTTCAGTTCCTAAGTCTAACCTTAAGTAATATTTTATACTTTTACCGGGAGACGTAAAATGGCTGAGATCAAGGAATGTTAGGTTAGGCTGTCGTTTGAATGTGCTTTTACTGCATTTGGGAAACTACGCTTGGTGTTGACTGCTAGCGAAAATGTCGAAGAAAATATGGTACATTGAAATTTCCTTTAGAATTGCTCACGGCTCAAAAAAAAATACTCTAAAAAGAAAAAAAAATACCCCCTTTTGTAACTATGGCTAACCCATATCACGAAGGTATCGTCCAACATTCTCCTTTTGAACCAGTTCGTATTCCTACGCATGTAAAGGAAGCCACTTTCTAACTGTATTCACCTACGGCATACAAAAAGACGGAAGAATTACAACAAATTACAAGGAAACGACAAAGGAATTACAAGTGCCTACCTAGTACGAGGTAATTTGGCAAGGTCCCAAGACCGAACAGAAGAAAGTTCTAACCTGGTCTAGCGAAGGCGGGGGACGGTTCAGTAAATGCAGGCAAAATGGTTACTTTTGACTCGAGATTGGAGTAATATTACGTCACAGAGTTTACGTTATTTCCAAGCAAATATTCGCGAATCCAGACGCTTATTCTGTAACGGTTTCCTTCACTAATGGCAGCACTAGCAACTAAGACTACTCAGTAACTAAGCTTCTACCGCCCAAATCGAATGTAAACAAACAGGCCGTTCAAATGAAAACTCCCGTCAAAACCATAATTTAAATGGCTTTAAAATCTATGTTTCTATACTCTTAAAACGTTCATAACGACATTGTTTCACTCGCTTTATAATTTACAAAGACAATTCCTTAAACAGAAATTGTGACAGAAGAATCGCCCGGCATAAAACAAAATGTAAAAGGAAAGTAAAAGTTAAACCGGTTTTCTTGCGTAACTGATAGCGCTGATTCTAAAATCTAACATGATGAGTTTATACAAAGGCCGTGCATTATCTATATGTATACTGTATGTATGTATATATATATATATATATATATATATATATATATATATATATATTATATATATATATATATATATATGTATGTATATTTCTCCTTAGAGAGGGTGACACCAAAGATGTTATTTTCCCGGTTCTAACCACGTCTTTTAAAATAAGATTGCTAGTCCTATGTCCTTTCTTTTCCTAGAAGTTACCTCCACGGTCGACCAACCACTAAGGAATAATTTTCGCATAGATCAAAAATCGTCAAAAACCAAACCACCGCCCATCCCCTCCCCCCCCCAAAAACAACCTCTACGTTCCCACACCCAATGCCGAGGAGCTGATAATAATAAAGAATGACGTGCTAATCCTCTTCTTGCTCTGAGAGTAAGCACAGGATGACTTGAGACTTTATGCTGAGTCATCATGGTGAAGTAGCCCATGGAATTTCCCGGGTGTTTACCACTTTCTACGAATGTATTTACTTCTTGGGCATATTTCTGTATGACCTCATCGACAGATGAGTCTATAGAAACCTGAATGAGTTCGTAAGTTTCCTCCTACTTTTTATTTTTTTATTCCAGAGTGAATTCCCACATCCTTTCTTTTACTCTTATTTACTCTTCCTCTTTTCAGAGGATATAGGTTAGAAAAAGAACACCAGGATAAATGTTTCCCCCCCGTGGATCTTGTCATTAGTAAGCCGTTAAATGTTTCTTTTCAAGATGGCGAACGGTCTAGCAATAGTTTTCCAAGATGGGCACTCTATTTCGTATTTCGTTGACGTTATTCGCGTCGGTTGTCGGTGAAAGCAGAGAATCGAGGCCATGCTGGGTCAATGGAAGGAAAGTCTAGTCACGTGGGAAAGTTAGAGAAAGTACACACCTTTTCCTTTCTCTTTCCCTAATGTTTATTGATATGTTTACTCTGTCACATTGTCATTACTAGCTTTATTTTTTTCCTGGTGTAGTTTGTCATTTGCTGTTCTGTTTGCACGTGATTAGACCATGGTTATATACTTGTACACTTGCAATATGGCTGCCTGGGTCTGAATGACTTAAAAAGCTGCCGATGGAATTCAATCAATATCTTTCCAGGTTTGGTTGGAAATTAAGGAATTTTTATTTTATTATTCTTTTTATTTTATTATTTGGAGAAATTCAAACGAGCATAGTAGACTTAGTAACCTTAGAAATTTAACCTTGGATATTTATCCCGACTTTTCTCCCTTCCACTAATTCTCTCTCTCTCTCTCTCTCTCTCTCTCTCTCTCTCTCTCTCTCTCTCTCTCTCTCTCCTCGTGTGGGCACGTGTTCTCGTGACTGCAGGAAGGGTTTCCCCACCCACAGTAACCCCTCCCCGCCGCCCCCCCGCATTATTTTATCCTTTGAGTCTGGGCTAGATAAACTTATTAGGCTGGCCGTTCCATAGTTCACTGCATTAAGAGCTATTAACTTTTTTATTCTATTTATTTGTTTATTCAGTCATTTATTGAATATTCATATATATATATATTTATTTGCTTGTTAAAGTAGATAATCTATTATTGATCGCTTTTTAGAAAAATCATGTTTACAGTTTCAGTTTTTCTCATTTAGTCTGCCATTTCACTTTTTTACATGTAAATGTACGAATTTCTTTGTAAAGTTTTTTATTTTGTTAACTGAAAAACTCTGTCTTTATAGTATGTCACTATCCGCAATCTTTATTTCCAGCTAAAAGTGTCATTTTGTTTAATGTATAACCAAATAACCCCCCCCCCCAAATATCCAAAAAAATGAGACTAACGGCCGGATAATGAAGTTTAGGCCTTTAGACCTAAGAAATCTTATTATTTTTATCTATCAACAAAGTCATTCTTTTTAATGTATGATTCTTGGGAGTATAGGGTTTATTGGAAAAGCCAATATTTGTATCATATTACAAACCAAATTCTCGAATTCCCCACAGAATGAGACTAACGGTGAGGCACGAAACCCTAGGCCTATTGGCCCTGTTGATGGTAGTGGGCCTTTCAACGGCTGCGCCCATCCCATCCCCTTCCCCACAGCCTGCTGAAGACGCCAAGGAGAACTCAATCGAGGCCTACGAAGACGGCCTGCTGGTCTTCGTCCCTACCATATCAGCTGATGACAAGGACAAGTCAGGACATCAGCTCAAACGTGAGGTAAAGGAAAATAGGCTCCAGATGTTGTAAAGTAAAGGCCTCTTGTGGCATCTTGTTACAAAACCTTGCGCAACTCTTGGACAGTCTGCATTTTGTGAATGTAACTAAGTGTTAACTTAACGTAACGTTACATAGGCATCCTTAGCAGCTGGGGGTTCCACTCTTGGACACCCACCATCAATTGTAGCCACTATGTGCGGTTCATACCTGAATAGCAAATATTATTGACAACATTATGACCAGCACATCTATGTTCAGTGGTACACGAATGACTTCTGTTTTGCTCTATTATTTTATAACTGGTTTAAAGCTAAGTGACAAAATGCTAAAATATGTCCAGGAACTTTTCTAGAACAGGGGTCTGGAGTAGTTACACAGTGACCAAATGGGTTTGCCCCATTCGCTCCATCTTCTGTTATGTTCCATTTGTTCATATTTAATTCACTTCTTGTTACCAGCCCTTCTCTTTTTACCAGTGAAGCTAGGTCACGTTACAATTTTACTGACTCTCATGTATACCTATAGGCCTAGAAACTAAAATGACCAAGGAAAAAAAAAGAGAAGTATCAAAACTATGCCTACAACTTTTGCCCATAATTCATACTCTTTTGGAACTTAACTAGACAACTGTTCTTTCCTGTTTCCCATTACCTTCTGTTACTTCTTTCAAATGAACACCATATTCCTTGGAAGCTTGAATTTCAAGTCAAAATGGCCCCTGTGGGTTTGTTCTATATGAATAGGGTTTAGTTCTGAATAATAATAAGCACAGAAAAAACATTCACGACTGTTCAATTCCTTCACCCAGGTCGAGTACGAGCTCATTGCCATCCCTGGAGAGCTGCTACGAAGGGAGATTCGCCAGATTTCCCAGACCTATGGACCACCAAGGTAACGAAATTTCAATGATGAATCTTTCTTCACAGTGCCATAAATTTTCACTGCAATTTTCCCAGAATGTTTCTTTACACTTAACTAAAACTAAAGGATTCAGAAGATCGTCAAGAAATGTGTTTTTTTAAGATGCATTTTTACTGAAATTTCTGTAAAACTATGAATTGTGGAGGGGAACATTCTCAGTACTATCTGTTCTACCTTCAACACCAGTAAAGTAGGGGCTAATATATCCACAGTTAAACAGTCAAACGATACTTATGTTATAACAATGCTATATGTCTGGTGATGCAAGGAATATCCTCTAACTTTCGCACTTCCGTTCTCCTCAGTGTCTCCACAAGTTATTCTACCCCTGCTGATACTTCTCCCATTGTTTTTTCAAGGTGAGTGCATTATCAAGCAAATGTTCCCTTATTTTCAAAAACAGGTCCCAGTTTTTACTTAGAGATTACAATGTCAAAATTAATATATTACCAAGCTTGATATCTCCTGTTAAAAGATATTTGCATTTATGATTAATCATAGAAGTTAACCAATATGATCTTCAAGTATATTTCTTATGATTTTTTCTGTATCTCTAGCCAGACGAGCTTGGATATTCTTTCCACTGTAAATGCAAATAAATAAATTCATGAGTACCTTTATTTAGAGCAGTTTTCTGTTGACAATACTAGAGTATTTGAGTTTTATAGCAATTACTGATAAATCTTCTTTATCACAATGACAATATCCACAAATAGTTTCAGGCATATGACTTCATAGTACAGTATTTGGTAAGACAGTCTGTTTCATATTTAAATTTGCCTTTTGTAGTACCTTATTGACAGGAAGGCTTCAAAGTATGCTGACAAATACTGACTCAGCATCTCAGTAAGCTGACAATCTACCTAACAAGGCTGACTCTCTATCTCTGAGTTGACAGCCTGCCTAAGAAAGTGGACTCAGTAACCGAGTCACGTGACGCTCTGCCTTAGGAAGCTGACAGAGCATAACTAGATCACCACAGAATGTTGATTCAGCCACGGCGGTCAATGGCTTGACTAGTATGTACGGATACTGAAACGGGCCAGCGGGAAGCCTAGACCTTAGTAGATTAAGTCTATTTTACAGAGTCGTTTCAGAAACGTTCGGGCCACCGGGAGATAAGGTGACAGCATCCTAGGTTCCGAAAACCGGCTGACAGTGAAAATTGAGTGACGAAGTGAAGTTGTAGTGACTGCTGTTTTACACGACAGTCTGTTCATTTTTTTTCAGTTTAATTTTTGACTAAGATAGTGATAATGCAGGTATAAGTTTAAAGACTTACAATAAACTACACAGACATAGTGATTTTTATGTTTCAAATGAGATTATTCGCTTTCCATTATTTCTGTCTCTAGATTTTGTAAAATATTTTATTTCACAGGTAGTATGAACATTCTTGATGTGAAAAGTATAATGTATTTGAATCAATATTAGAAATATACCTTTATTTAATACTGGCACTAAACTTAAGCACCATGTGACTTGAATATTATTCCACGTTTGACTAGGATGTTATAAATTCTTGAATAAAACCACGGTAACAATAATGCTTCTGTAAAATTAATCGTTTTTTCTATGTTTTCTGCTCTTACCAGTGACAATATTCGGGATTTTGGAGAAGTGATCGTTCCTAAGCAACCTTCGTAAGTATTTGTCAGTACCTTAACTCTCTCTGTGAGTTAACTTTTGTTTCTGTAGAAAGTTTTAACCTTAAACTATCTCTGCAAGGTGACAGTTCTCTTAGGAGTTGCAATCTTGTAAGTAAACAGCTCTCCTTAAAACCTACCTGCCATCCAGAGATATGCCAAGAGACATTCCTGCGGTTAGATCCCGCTGTCTTTTTTTATTATTTTCTGTCATTTCATTTTTGCCATTTTCCAGTTCAAGTCTATAAAAGGGTACTGAATTGTTCAGTCATTCGTCTTTCTTATGAAACAGAATCATCTATCAAGAGTTCCTTATTGCAGAATCACCGTGCACAAAGAAATCACCTTGCCCACGGTCTCAGTATCTGCTGCTCCTGATTTCTCTGCTGTGATCAGTAATGCAGCCAGTGCGGCTGGGCATACCAGTGAATATGTTGGAACTGCTGGACAGACTTTAGCTGAAGTAGGTGCAGCTGGAACACAAGTTCTTGGTCAAGTTGGTTCTGCTGCTGCAACTGGTGGTATTCAGCTTGCAAGGTATGTCCTGCTCTATCATCTGGAGTGGCAAAAGATTGACCACTAATTCCCTTGTCACAAAACTCTGAGACTCTGAAAAAGCTGATATTTTCCCCCATTTTCTTGAGTGGTTTTCATAGGTAAATATAATGTGAACTAATCCATTCTGGAAATTTTTGCAGCTGGCTTGCAAGTCAGAAAGCCAAAGGCCTTACCACTGCTACTCAAGTTGTAGGAAGTGGGTTGCAGTATGCCGGACAACTGAGTGCAGGAGTTCTACGTGCTCTTTTGCAGGTTAGTTGAAATGAAGACTTTTTGCAAATAAGTGGGTTGTTATAGCTAGTTTTATATGAGATGCTATTACCCGATATCTGGAAGTCACTGCATATACATTCTCGAGGTAAGACCAACTATTTTACTCAGCCATTTGTTTATTTTGAACACTCTAATTCTTTGCCTCATTACTCTGACTGGTCTTTGTTCATTTGCATTATTCACTTGCTTACTTCCCCAGGTTCCAGCCATCAAGGCCCGCGTCCTGTCAGAAGTTATTGAAGCTGGACAACCTCTGGTTTATGCCGTCAGCGATGTCCTTTCAGAATCCTCCGATGACCTTGCCAACTTCTTTGAGGCAAAAACCTCCATTCTCCAAGAAGCTCTGGGCATCATCATCCGTCTCATTCAGGACACTCTTGCCTTGAAGGGTCGCATCATCTACTCCCTCAGTTCCAACGGCCTTGACATTGGTGCCACGGCTTTCAACGCCGGGGTGAAGATTGGAGGCGCCGCTGTAGAGTCGGCCACTGGCATCGCGGCGGCTCTTGGCAGCGGATTCTCTGACCTCATCAACGCTGGCAGGAGCGTGAGCCTGCCACCTCCTCCCGCACTCCCTCCCATCACCCTGCCAAGTCTGCCAGCCATCACTATTCCCTCCATTTCCATTCCCAATGTCGACTTGAGCGGACTTATTCCTCGTAAGCCCACCTTGAGTCCTCTTCCCCTCCCCGCCAAGCCCACCATCTCCGTGTCAACATCAATAGGGACTGCGACTCCATCCATTAGCGTGTCCAAGCCTTCAGTCACTGTAGGAGTGTCGAATCCAGTGATTTCCACTCCTTCACAGACCTATGGAACTCCACTTCGTTGAATAGGGTTAGTTCTCCGTCTAGTGATGTCATTTCATCCTAACAGACTTCGGTGCAAAGTCTCGTCTCTTCTTTGCAAATACAAGTCAACTTTTTTGACAGATGATAGTCATCTAGTATTTAATTTTGAGTAAGATGTCTTCCCTCGTATCGTTTTATCTCTTTCCTGCCTTCTCTATCATATTTTCTCAGAACAGATAACTTAATTAGCAATTCCAAGTTAATTTCAGCTTTCAGTTATTGTGTTTTCTCAGGTTTTCTCCTTTCGTCCAGAATTTTCTAATAGTTTACATTTGATATCTCTCAGCTTTTCTTTGCCAATAAATTAGCATTGTTGGAATTTAACCCAAGGAAGCCTGATGCAGCTTATATATATATATATATATATATATATATATATATATATATATATATATATATATATATATATATATATATATATATATATAATATATATATATATATATATATATATATAATATATATATATACTGTATATATATACATATATATATATATATATATATATATATATATATATATATATATATATATATATATATATATATATATATCTTACTTTGCTTCGAATACTCATATTTACTTAAGAATATTCTCTCCTAGATTTTGTTATCTATTAAATCTTTTTGTTGTTTATGCAATGTATTCGTATTTAAAAGTATGCCAAAAGTTGACAACAATGACGTCACCATCTCCCAGAAGGGGAGCCTTTTCCGTTCTTCATTTCTAAAGCAGAAATTTCTTTGATGACAAATTTATTTAACTGTTGGATATGTCACCTATTTTGCCACAGGAATGTTATTTAATTGATCAGTCAACAATACTTTTTTTCTTTAATGTTGACCTGTCGATTTCGTGTTGGAAACATGCACTGGTGTCACAAAACTCCCGGTCGTCGACATCGGCAATATCAATCAAAATATTTCACTTGTTCATGACTCCTATTCTCTCTCTCTCTCTCTTTTTAGTCAGTTTGATGTATTTTCTTTCTTTATTGTCTGTTTTTCCCTTTGATTCAGTTTGTTTTGAATGTCTTTTTATACATATCCATGAAATCTTGACTATTGATAACTCTGATTATTGATTATCTTTAGTGTTGTTCAGTGGTGGATGGTCAGGATTGATCAATTTTTTTTACAGTGGTAGTTTTCTTACAACTTGTTGTTTTTATCTTGTGTTTAAATATTACTTTGTTAGCATGAAATGTAAATTTTGCTCTGATGACCCCTTTGGCCAAATTAGAGTCTACAGTTATCATCTAAGCAAACATTTCTGGCCAATGGTATTAATGTTAGCTATCTAAAGACTGTGAATAATGCATATTCTATGCATAGTAATTTTCTCTGAGCTAAGATTACAAAAAATTCATTTTTGCAATTAAGCAAAATGTGTTCTGGACTGAAGAATGGTTGCCACCAAACATTGAGTTGAATCATCCTAGACCTCCCCAGTCAACGGTGTGTCTGTGTTACCTGTTTATAAGTCTCTACTTGTAATAATAAACTGTTATTTGCAGATGCAGTTTTCTTTTACCTTGTTTAGTTTGTCCTTGAAGTTGTGATCTGTCAAAAGTTCTCTTGAGAGATGTTGAAAGTTGCATCATTATTATGACAGGTCAAGCTGTAACCCAAGTTGGAACAGCAGAGTACTACTGGCCCAAAGGCCCAGTAGGAAAAGCAACCCAATATAGGAAATGAACCTGAGAGGTAAAGAATAAACTCTTATCGTCCTTATTATAAAACAAAAATCGGTGCCCAGCAGGGTATCATTTTCCTTCAGTTACTGTGGCCTAAGACATGAAAATGGTAAATTTGGCTCAGATGCAAGTTAGATTTGAACATACATATCAGCTCTCAGGGTTTCATTCATTTTTGTTGTCAGGTACCCCAGCTTTCACTGAAGTTTGCAGATATCTGATATATCTTATATAGAATGGGTTTTGCCTTGCTAACTCTGTAATGCATTTCTCTGTTTCCCTTAGCTTCTCATCACATATCCAAACAATCTCAGTCTTTGAGTTCTCAGTCTAGTTTCCAGACTCTACACCCAATATCACTCAGCAACTTCCTCAATTATATTTATGATCTTCTCAACTAACTGCAACCATGAATCTCTGCATTTTGTGGGCCCACCTAGGCAAAATCTGCATTTACTTAGACGTTGCCCGTGTCCTCAGTGCACAGAGAGGAACAGGCCTTCTAAATATGTCATCGATTTTCGCTCAGTCCTTAGGCCAGCAAGCTCTTTCATCTTCAACATGGCTCTTGCTCTTCTTAAGTCTTACCGCCCTGCTAATGATAGCTTTACAGTCCAGTATATCCTCACTTAGTCTTAATTCATAGCTATTATATATTCAGTGTTAGATTTACAGAAGCATGAGTGCATGGTATGAAACTAAAGAGGCACTTGCTATGAAAAAGGTTAAGAATTCCTATTTTAGAGTATGACGGGAAGGAATCAATCAAGATTAGTTTTGTTATGGTTAACAACAGCACATCTTTAGCTCTGCTTAATCCCAAAACCTTTCATAAGAACTTGCTGAATTAGATTAGGACTGATAATCTACGGCAGCCTGTCAAGATGAGTGGGATAAAGGCATTGTTTCTGAAAGTACTGGTAGAAAGAGATCAAATAGAATACAGAAAGAGAAGATGGCACAGACCAATTTTCTGGGAGCACTTGAGGTCCATGCACAACCTGCTTGGTTGTAAGCAATTGCAAATGTAAACCTGAAATCCATCTAGGTGTAGAGACTTTAAGCTTCACTGGCTAAAATGCTCATCTATAACTGATGCCTTTGTGATTCTAGAAGGTAGATTTCGTCACTTGTCTTGCATTATAATTTATTTTGAGACACACTTCAGCAACAAATGAAAGTTCGTTGTGAAAACCAAACAAACTAAGGAATAAATGTTAAGGGCAGCTTGTATGTTGAGGGGTTCACTTTCAAGTTCTGCGAGGTGAGGCAATCAGGTCTATCAGTCCATTAGATAAATTACCTTAATGTTAAAATTGTGAATTACAGAATTTTTATGGTGTCATATGATTCACTGTCAAAATTCAAGAAGACTTTTCTTAGTCAGAAGTTTAGGGCCTGTAAGTGGTTACTGTCTATAGTGTGCGTTGCATACAACCCTGCTCGTGGTACTAAAATCAAAGAATAGATGTTTCTCTTTCAAGAATGAGCTCTCTTGGGTATCTGTGCCTGTAATCTAGTTCTCTTTGATAAAAAAAAGTCAGTAATGAGACCTTCAGAGTTTAGGTAGGCGTGAGGTACACGTCACAAAGTTGAGCTCCGCCAACACTTCCCAAGAGCCGCTGAGTTGTCAACCAAACCTCAGAGCTGCTCACAATCAGACCAATGGGAGCACCGTAATATTTCAATGTTAACTCTTGGAGCACACGCTAGGTTCGAATCACAAACATATGATCCACACGCTCTTGTCAAAACGGTTACACTTTTCACCAAGTTTTAAATTATTCATATTAAGAGTCTGTCAAATGATGACGCTGATTCCTTGCCAGGATCCTGACGGAGAAGCCGACTGGGAGCGTAAGTCACTTTTGAGTGACCCAGTGCTCTTTATGGATGCCCTCCCCGTCGAAATGGTCTGTCTGTCTTGGTTTTCCTTGTCCAGGGACCTTTTTCTGGAACCAGGTCCTGGAGCATATCCCTCCCAGGATTCTTTTCTTCTGGCGTCCCACAGAGTCCCGTTGCCCTCTGAAGGATCAAAGGCTTCATTGAAGTAGCCCCGAACGACTACCAGTCTCAAATCGCGCTGACGCTTCTGAAAAGGTTTTTAAATGTTTCAGTTTAATGTTTCATTTATGGAAATTAATTCCTATGGGGTGTTTATTATCATGGCCTGTACAACATGAGCCTTCTTGCTATGAGCCTTATTTACTTGTTCATTTATTTATTTGCTTATTTTCTCCCTTATGGGTGATGTGAGACAAAAACAGTCGCTTTGATTGTTTAAATTTTGGTAAAAGAGCAGTCAGATTAAGTATCAAATTACCTAGTAAAAAGTCTACCTGTCTCGATTAGCTTTACACACGAAAACTATCTATATATCTATCTATTTATATATCTGTCTATCTATTCCTTTGTCTTACCCTCTCCCTGAGTCTTTCCACAATTCTTGCGTCCGAGAACGACAAGAAGACAGTTTGTACGACTTCTGGAATCAGACAGACGACAGCAAGCAGAATGGAAGCCAGCAGGAGCCACGCGCTCTCGTACATTCGATAGAAGGACCAGAAGATCTCGTAGTTTTCCAGAACCTCTCTGGAAAGGAAATTAGACTAAGTTTTCCAGGACCTTTCTGGAAAGGAAATTAGACTAAGTTTTCCAGGACCTCTCTGGAAAGGAAATTAGACTAAGTTTTCCAGGACCTATGAGCTATGTGTATTCTGCCCTAAAATGGAAGACTGCAGTATCTGCAAAAATACAAAACAGAAAAATGGTAGATACTGCAGTTTTCCCCTTGCCTTACTACTAATTTTGCAGATACTGCAAATGGGATCCCCTAAATACTCGTGGAAAGCACTGCAGAATCATTCTGAAACTGCAGTTACTTGTGTATTTTGCATTTCACGAGCCCAATAGGTGGCACATCTTAATTTCAAAATTTTGCAGACACTGCAGTTTTCCATTTTAGGGCAGTATTATGCTCTTAGCAGAGCTTGAGCTGAAGAATCAGTGTACTATTAATTTTGCAGACCATAAGCTCAAGAATCAGTGTAGGCTGCTTGATTTGCAAAACATCAGTACACACAAATTCTGCTTAGGAGCACTGTCTCACACTGACCACTTCTGGACTCCATTGCCTCTCTTTTGTATTCTGTACTTATTTATCTGTCTGTAAATATCATTTTACTGTAGTTCTCTCTAACAACTATTACAATAATTACAGTCTAAGGATACTCACATGATGAATCCTTCATACAATAGGCACAGGACGACGTAAAAGATGAGAGTCAGAATTACAGACCAGATGAAGAATTGGGTGTAGTAGTTAGCCACCAAAACCAACTGCCAGAGGAAATTGAAAGATTACAGAAGACTCTATTTCTACAATCCCTCGATAGTGTCATACACTATATAAGAAAAAATATATAACAAATAGAAATAAAGACTGTACGGAAAGAGACTCTACAAATACTAGAGTATACATACCTACACACATACACTCACTTATGCACATGCACACACACACACACACACACACACACACATATATATATATATATATATATATATATATATATATATATATATATATATATATATATATATATATACATATACATATACATATACATATATATATATATATATATATATATATATATATATATATATATATATATATATATTGTGTTTACATATATGTCTGATCAAATCATAGCTAACAGCATATAACATTACCAGTATACGTCACATAGCATCACAAGAACGCGTCAAAACCTGACGTCGCACCTTAATATTGACGACGTAAATGCAAACGTTGGCGAGTGCGGTGCCAAAGAGACAGAGATCCATCGTTTGTCCGTACGGCAGACTGGGTTGGTCCGTGAGATAAAAAAGCATTAGGCCGAAGTACATGACAGATGACTGCCATAGTCCTGGGAGGGAAAATTATTATTATTATTATTATTATTATTATTATTATTATTATTATTATTATTATTATTATCTAATAATACTGTTATCATTATTATTATTAATATTATTATTATTATAAGTAGTAGTAGTAGTGACAATAATAATAATAATAATAGTAATGTTATTACTATTATTATTATTATTAGTAGTAGTAGTAGTAGTAGTAGTAGTAGTAATAATAGTAGTAGTAGTAGTAGTAGTAGTAATAATAATAATAATAATAATAATAATAATAATAATAATAACAATAACAATAATGATAATAATAATAATAATTAGGACAGAGATTATCGGCGTTATCATGCATAATGCTCAAGAACTTCTCATCACCAATGAAATCCTGCAAGATTCGTTCGAAAAATTCAAGGACATGTAATGACATGATTTAAAAAGTAATCATTTTGAGATGATTATTATTCTACATTCAGTCGTAAAAATATCCACGTTACTTTATTAATCCTTTAAGGCCTGTAAAAGCACATTAAGCTTAACATAATTCAACATTAAACATTCGATGCTAATTTAAGGTTAACTTAAAAATGTCATATTAAATTGCACAACATTTCAATAAAATATTAAAATGGCAACGCTGAACTGAATGATATTCAATATTAATTTAAAAGTTCAACACTAAATGACACAAAATGTAACTCTAAATTAAAATGTACAAGAAGACATGAGAGACAAAGGGATAAACGGAGGAGAACCATTAAAAACAGCAACCCCAACTAGGAGATAAGCTGTGAAGAAGAAGAAGAAGAAGAAGAGGATATAGAAGACAAAGGAATAAGCAAAGTGGGGAAACAAGACAGGAACACGCGGAAGAGACCCATTAAAAACAGCGACCCTGACTAGGAACTAAGCTGTGAAGAAGAAGAAGAAGAAGAAGAAGAAGAAGAAAAAGAGGAAGAAGATATAGAAGACAAAGGAATAGGTGAAGGGAGGGAACAAGACAGGAACACTCGGAGGAGGCCCGTTAAAAACAGCGACCCCTACTGGGAACTAAACTGTGAAGAAGAAGAAGAAGATATAGAAGACAAAGGAATAAGTGAAGGGGGGAAACAAGACAGAAACACGCAGAGGAGACCCATTAACAACAGCGACCCCGACTAGGAACTAAGCTGTGAAGAAGAAGAAGAAGAAGAAGAAGAAGAAGAAGAAGAAGAAGAAGAAGAAGACAGGGGAATACACAAAGGAAGGACACGAGACAGAAACCCCCGGAGGAGACCCATTAAAAACAGCAACCCCGACTAGGAACTGAGCTGTGAAGAAGAAGAAGAAGAAGAAGAAGAGAACCAACAAATACACAGAAGACAACGAAATAACCGAACGGGAGACACAAAACAGAAACCCCTGCAGGAGACCCAACAAAAACAGCGACCCCGACTAGGGACCAAGCCAAGAAGAAAAGACTCGTAAACAAAACCGCGCATCTTCACCGAAGGCGATCCACTTGAAGAACATCAGCCACGACATGGCGGCGTTCTTTGCGTTCGCCTTGTAGAGATGTGGCCGAGACATCAGGAGATCAGCGGGGATGTTCTGGTCGAAGAGGCCGTACACCAGGATGGGCAGAGATGTGAAGGTGATGTTGTACATCGTCAGGATCATGCTATCGTATACGGTCTGGTCAGGGGGAGGGGAGGGGAGGTGGTGTTGGTGATTAGAGCTTTATAGACACTGACAGCCTTGGGGATTATGTATGTATATGTATATGTACGTAATTATATATATATATATATATATATATATATATATATAAATGTATATATATGTACACACACATATATATATATATATATGCATATGTGTGTTTATAAGCATTATTCTAAACTTAATGAATTATGTAAATATGCATTATTGTTCTTATACTAATTTTACAAGGTCAGATAGCTTGCAACTCGCACACACACACACACACACACACACACTATATATATATATATATATATATATATATATATATATATATATATATATATATATGTATATATATATATATATATATATATATATATAAATATATATGCACATATATATATACATTCGAGTATATATATATATATATATATATATATATATATATATATATATATGTATGTATATATATATTTATCTATATGTGTATGTGTGCGTATAATATATATAGATATATATTATATTATATATATGTATATATATATATATATATATATATATATATATATATATATATATATATATATTTATCCATATATATGTATATATATACGTGTTTATAAGTGTTTCCATAAAGTAATAAATTATAGAATTATATAAATATCAATAAATATTTTGTATATGGAACAAAACATTACTTAACGTATTCCATGCTAACCTATATGTGACTATGACAAGATTACCGATAAATTTGTTGTTTTGCCAAAATAATTATCAGAATTGCTAAAAATATCAGCATGCTAAATAAACGCGATAAAACCCAACATGGCTTAACATTCGTAACTTTGCAAAATAACTGCTAAATATGATAAATGAACTGTGCTTTATCACATTTGCGAAACATGCTGGTATTGAGATATAATTACAGATTTATCATATTTACAAGAGAGTCTGCGCATATGATTGTATGTATGTATGTATGTCTGTTTAAATGCGTACACGTTTCCCTGCAAGGAAAGATGCACGGTCTAGAATTTGGAAGAGAGTGTCTGCGTGTAAGTGTGTGTGTCCATGCAAGGTGTCTGCTTGTGTTTACTGACGCGGAATAGTGTATGTATATATGTATGTGCATTTACTTGCTAATTGCGTAGAAGTGAACGGAAGTGTGTGTGTGTGTGTACTTGTGTAGAAGTGTGCGTGTATATGTTTTCCTACATAAGTGTGTGTATGTGTGTGTCTGTGTGAGTGCGTGTGTTTACTTACGTAGACGAGCGTGTAGGCCTATATATTTGCTTACGTAGATGTGTGCGTGTATATGTTTGCCTACACAGAAGTGTGTGTGTTTTTGTTTACTTACAAATCAGTGAGAGAGGTGTGTATGTATGTGTTTATCATGTGCTTGTGACGTGTATGTGTGTTTACACGTATAAATATACATACACGTTTACCTACACAGACTTATGAGGGCATATACCTGAGCAGAAGTGTATGCGTGTGCATGTGCGCATGCGCGTGAGCTCACCTGCGTAGAAAAAGCGCTAAAGATAGAGAAGAAGACCTGGGGCGTGATAAACGTGAGGTTCTTGTAGAAGGAATACTGCACCAGCGTCGACACCCTGACGTAGTACCAGTGCCCGTGCACCAGCAGCACCTTCTTCAGGAAGTGGAACCTCCCGAAGGCGAAGTCCGAGCACCTGACGGCCTGGCGCCCCTCTTTGCCCATGATTCCTGCAGGAGGAGGGAGGAAGAAGAAGATGATGAGATTTAGTTATTTGTTTATATGTTGATCACTTCCTCAGTACGGTTGTTTGTTTCTTGTATTTTATTTACTTCTTTTCTTCTGTTTGTTAGTATATTACTTTTATTCTTATTTATTTATTTATTTGGTTATTTTTTTTTATTTAATAATTTTATTATCTCGATTGCTACAATCTTCTCTTACCTAACTTGGCTTATCTCTTTCACATATGCCAAGTGTTCCTTTCCACAATAATAATAATAATAATAATAATAATAATAATAATAATAATAATAATAATAATAATAATAATAATAATAATGCATGGCTTAAACGCACTCAGATTTAATGAACGTAAAGGTTAATTCCTTATCGAATTGAATTGAACTGAATATAGAATTTAGGCCGAAGCCAAGCACTGGGACCTATGAGGTCATTCAGCGATGAAACGGAGATTCACAGTAAAAGGCTTGAAAGGTGTAACACGAGCACAGCCTCGCAGCTGCACTATGAATCAATTGTTAGGAGAGGGTGGAAAGTAAAGTGGAAGAAAGAGAATATGAAAGAAGGTACAGTAAAAGGAACGAAAGGGGTTGCAGCTAGGGGACGAAGGCACGCTGCAAAAAACCTTAAGTAATGCCTACAGTGCACCACACGAGGTGCAATGACGGCACCACCCCGCTACGGGGTTAATGCCTTATCGATTAATTGATTAGGAATGATCTCGCGTCAATTATCGGGTGAATGTGTTACACTCTTAATAAGAATGACAACAGAAACTTGTAATCAATGAGTAAGGTGATTACAGGTAGCATACAGTTACATGCGTGGGGATTAGGAAGTTCAGGTAACAAAAAAGTAGAAAGTTTCCAACTATGGTCATTAGAGCGAGTAATTCTACAGTACGTAATTGACAAGATAATTACAGATAGTGTTAAAAGTACATAATCTACAGTCAATCGTCAATAGGGTCAGTATTGAAAAAAACAAGTAAAAAATGCGCCGAAGTTTCTTCTTTGCAATCGAGTTTTCTCTACAGCCGCTACAGCGTGTAATCAAGGCCACCGACAACAGATCTATCTTTCGGTGGTCTCAGTGTAATTTAACCACAGCCAGGTGGTGGCCTAGCCTATATCGTTGCCAGAAGTACGATCATGACTAACTTTAACCTTCAATAAAATAAAAACTACTTAGGCCAGAGGGCTGCAGTTAGGTATGTTTGATGATTGGGGGGTGGATAATCAACATACCAATTTGCAGCCCTCTAGCCTCAGTAGTTTTTAAGATCTGAGGGCGGACAGAAAAAGTGCGGCCGGACAGACAAAGCCGGCACAACAGTTTTACAGTTTTCTTTTACAGAAAACTAAAAAATTAGAATGTTTTCAGTTGTGGTTATAAGAACGTGTAATTCTACAGTAAGTACAGTAATTTACAAGATTACAGATAGTTTCAAAGGTACATAATCTACACTCAATCGTAAATAGAGTCAGTGTTAAAACAAAAAAGGTGCATAATTAACAATATATTATTAAAGGTAACCTCGAGTAACCTTACCGAAGCCAATGTGCGCCTCTTGGATCATGGAGACGTCGTTTGCCCCGTCTCCTATGGCTGCGCAGACAGGTCTCTCTTCAGACTTCTTGACTAATCTCACTGTCTGTGGGTAGTGAATTAGTTCAGCTTAGTGAATTAGTTGAAAAATAGTTAATAATTGCATCGGTGGATAGTTGAATGAGTTAATTGTTCGCTTATACTGAATTGGTTCGTTAGAAATGGTCAACACTTGTAACTGTGGATGGAAAATGTGTTAATTATAATAAATTATATTAGTTGATGATTGTACTGAATTAGTTCGTTAGAAGTGGTCAGTACTTGTAACTGTCGATAGAAAATTAGATAATTATATTGAATTAGTTAATTATATGGAATTAGTTCGTTGGAATAGTTAATGCTTACAACTGTGGAAGGTAAATGTGAGTTAATCATACCGAGTTAGAAATTTTTTAATATTTGCAAAATTTATCTCTCAAAATGCGCACGCCTCGCCTTTGAAAAAATATGGAAAAATAAAGAGAATTGTAATGAAAGAGTTAATCTGAATGAATTACATGTGATAAAAGACCATTCGGCAGTATTTTAGTAATTCTTACAGCACTGACTATTCAAAATGTGCAAATAATTATGGGACAGCCTTGAAAAATTAGATGCGGCAAAATAACACACGGAAATAAATAAGTTGATAAGAAGTAATAAAAAGCATTAATGAAATACATAGACAAAAAATAAGATGAGAAACAAGTCAGGGAAACAGACATAACCAATCACAGACCAGATATTTAATGTTTTATTTATCCATTCCCTCTCTCTCTCTCTCACATAAGATCTATCATGTCATGAATTTTCTTAATTATTTAATTTTCATTTTCTTCCTTACCTCCGCCTTCTGCCTGGGCGACATCCTGCAGCAGACGACGGCAGCGCATCTCCTGCAGACCCTGTAGAAGTCCTCCTTCAGGTTGTCCAAGAGAATCTGAAGGGAAGCGCCGTCCACCACCAGACCGTAATGGCCGTCAAATTTTGAATCTTCGCTACGGAGATTTTTATGTTAAAGTTTTCGTAATTTTCAGCTAGTTGCGGTCAATATTTCCTTGCTTCTGTTTGATTTCATTCAATGATTTTTTAATTCTAATATTTTGTATATTTTTTTTGGAAGTGGAGTATAAATTTTGAATTTTTGTCACTTATACAAGCATGAAGTTTTAATATTTGAAAATAATAGCCCGCAAATATCATCTAATATCGAATTTACTACACATTGGGAATAACTAACACTCAAGGGGAATTATAATCGATAAGTACTTCGTCCCCGGCAGGATTCGAACCGTTTCCCGGTTTAGAAACAACGGTAGTCACACTTTCTATAGATGTTTATAAACTTAACAACTGTTCGAATCCTGCATGGGACGAAGCACTTATCATTTGTAATTCCCCTTGGGTGTAAATTGCCCCCAAGGTCTAGTGAAAACGATATTAAACGATATATGTGACTTCATATGTATATCAAGGGCAAGAGAGAGACAAAGTCTAACCAATTGGGTGGCGTCGCCTCCCACCTGGGGTAACTACGTAGGCGATGACGTATCTTAGAGGCACCTGCCCATTACGGCAATTCATCTGCTGACGCAGTAAGGAGGTAGACAAAGCTCCGCCTACATGGGGGATTTTGGGGGAAGTGAGCAAACCTTCTCTTTCTCTCGGCCTTGATGTATATAGACCTATGTGTGAATACTCACTCGCACTTAGAAAGCAATTCAAAAGCCTCTTTACTGTCCCGAATACCAGTTAGTCTCATGACGGTCATAAACCTCTTGAAGTGACCGCAGGAATAGGCAATGTTGACGGCGGTTTCCACCTTGTCTCCAGTCAGGACCCAAACCTGTAAGGATGAAGGAATCTTTCCTGAATTCTGTTACCGTTGTCCCACATTGCAACTGCTTTTGATTTAGAGATTATTGATCGATCCTGTACCACTTGGTTTTCAAACTCAATCATCTACGCTCTAGGGTGCATGCATGCTACAGTAAAACATGTCATAAAAGAATTTCAATGACTTATCACATACATATCACAAACAAGTTGGAAGCAGGTCAGTGACAGTAATTGGAGAACAAATCTTTGGCAAATGCTGGATAATTGTATGAAGCATTGTTTAGAAACTACCAAATTGTAATTAATGCAGTAATTACAGTAAAACACGTCACTAACAATGTCAGCGACTTATCACATACATAACATAAACAAGTTGAAAAAAGGTAATTGGAGAACGAATCTGTGGCAAACGCTGGATAATTGTATGTAGCATTGGTTAGAAACTACCAAGTTGTTGACTTGTAATTAATGCACACTACAGTAAAACACGTAACAAACATTGTCAGCAACTTATTGCATACATATCACAAACAGTTTGAAAACAAGTTTAATGACGGCAATTGGAAAACGAATCTTTGGCAAATGCTGGATGACTGTATGAAGAATGGTTAGAATTACCAACAAGTTGTTGAATTGAGAAGTACCAGTAAGCCGCTGACTTGTATTTAACCTGTTTGTAGAATATATGCGACAACTTTCAGACAAGTGTTTGTGCTTTACTGTACTGTAGTGTGGACGACTGGACGCACCTTTCTGGACAAGGAATTAGTACTACCACAACTGTTCCAAGTTAATGGAAATACTTTGTGCCGTAAAAGTGAAAGATTAGTTTTGTTTCACTTGGTGTTCAACGATGTTCAAAGCGTTCCAGGCTTTATGAGAGCACTTGACACTAGTCCCAAAAGTGGTACACAAAGTGCTGTTTATTTCAGAAAGAGTTATTTCATTTTGGATCAACTGATTTTCAGGGTGGCTGAAAACATTCTAGGCGAAAAATATTGGATAGTTACTGTGCTTTAAAAACTTTAATTCAGATAATATCAGACGGATTTTAAACAGACTATTTATTGAGGCAAATCATGACATTTTTATATTACAGCTAAAGCCCTGTCCACACTAACGGGCACTGCCCGACGGGCAAACACCGTTCCCATAACCCGTTCCACTATACTGACCGACCGAGTATGGAGCCAGAACGATGTGATTGTCTGGTAACACTGCTTCAGAAGCGCGAGAAAATATAAACACCTGGAAGTGCCCGTCGGGCATGCCCGCTAGTGTGGACAGGCCATAAGGCAAGGATGCCGAGGGTATGTACACTAAATGGACCTTAGTGGTCTGACCCAAGAGGCAATGGACCATAATGTGGTCCAAAACCCAAAAAATGTAGGTGTAAGGTTCTACTATTAAAATGAAATGTTAATTTTCTCAAAACATTATACTAAAATATTTGTTCTTTAGCCTAATGAAAATAACAACAGTCTATTCTGAAGACTGATATTTAACGGCAATTTAAGATTGGGTTTGGGTAATATTTATCATAATTATAACACTCACTAGTGATTAATTCTAGATGAATGTAAATATCAAGAATTATAACATTGAGAAATAATGCTAAAAACCATCCTAGCAATTTTATGCATTATGTACAACACCTTCAGACAACCTCAATTGTCCAGAATATTTCTCGGAATTATTTCTGTCCCTTTGACCACTGACCTTGATACCCGCCACCCTCAGAGATTCAAGGGTCTCTTGCACTCCGTCCTGGAGCAGGTCCTCCACTCCAGTGGCTCCTAAGAGCGTCAGGTCATCCTCCATCCTGTTCATGACCTCAGCCACAGCCTCCTCTCTTCCTTCGAGTTTCTACGAAGAGGTGACAAACCAAATTTTTGAAGAAAAGATTTGTTTTCGGATCTGGAATTCCCTTTTACCTTCAGTGTTTCATGGTCTTAAGAGTTCTCAGTTTAGAATAGAATAGAATATAGAATTTAGGCCAAAGGCCAAGCGCTGGGACCTATGAGGTCATTCAGCGCTGAAACGGAAATTGACAGTAAAGGGTTTGGAAGGTGTAACAGGAGGGGAACCTCGCAGTTGCACTGTGATTCAGATCAGAAGAGGGTGGAAATTGAAAGGAAGAACGAGAGTATGAACGGAGGTACAGTAAAAGGAATGAAAGGCGTTGCAGGTAGGGGCCGAAGGCACGCTGCAAAAGAACCTTAAGTAATGCCTACAGTGCACCGCATGAGGTGCACTGACGGCACTAACCCCCTACGGGAGTTCTCAGTTTAGATCAAATTTAAAAGGTTAAAATGTTATTTCTGTGCTCCATGCTCTTAAGAGTTCTCAGTTTAAACCAAAATTGAAAGGCTAAAATGTGCCATATCAGTAAGATTTCTCTAAAAGGGCATGATTTAAATCCTAAAGCATTCTATGAGCCTAAACTTTCTCTGTTGACAACAAGATTAGAGAGCTAAAGTGTCTCAATAAATTTAAGATTCTCTCTACTAGAAAATTATTCAAACGCTGAAATACTCTATGATTCTCCAAGATTCTAAACTTTCTTTTTTGAAAAGCTGTATTTGAAATAGAGCTTTAGCGAATCTTCTTTAACTAACCTGCCTTGCTTTATTCAGATCTGCAGAAAACTCCTTGTAGAGTTCTGGTGTTAATTCTCGTCTCGCCACGGCCAAAGTTCTTAAACCGAGCTGAAAGTAAACAAGTATGTGAGTAAATAGCTAAAGATATATATATATATATATATATATATATATATATATATATATATATATATATATATATATATATATATATATATGTATATATATATATATATATATATATATATATATATATATATATATATATATATATATATATATTATGTATATGATGACTGTGTGGTTTAATGCGCGTCACTGTAGTCCTGACTTCTTGTCTTCCGTGGTTCGAACTCACGAGACGGCGAACTTATTATCAGCTAAAAAAAATCCCCTTCGGGTAACATATATGAAAATATATTATTTCCGAGGTAGAGCGAATTAGATATTAAAGGATATTTGTAGCTTAATGCTTGTGTATGAATCACGGTGATGTGATGAATTTCATTCATATATGCATTATATATATGTGTGTGTATTCAACAATATGCCATTTCTCCTTACCAGGGTGACCTTAAAGAAAAACTGATTAACAGTCACTGCCTTAAATTGCTGAAATTAGAATGAGATCCCTAAGCAGATATATATATATATATATATATATATATATATATATATATATATATATATATATATATATATATATATATATATATATATATATATATATACAGTATATATATGTATATATATATATATATTTGTATGTGTGTGTGTACTTTTTACTATTATTAATTTATTTAATAGAACTTAATCTATTTATTCAATTAGTAAAATTTCATTAGTTCTAACTTCTTTTCTAACGACTATGGAATTTTAATTACGAAGTGAGACAGGCCAATGTTAATTAGTGTAGATGCCCACTGTATCTGGAAAGAGCATTAATCATAGCCGATAAGAGCATCAATCACAGTCGAAAAACGTATTTATCAGAGTTTTGGTCATGGACAGAAAACATTAATTTTAGCTGGAAAATGCCAATGATTTTTGGTTTTTAACGTAACAAAATTCGCTTCTTAGGATTATGTATTGTAAGTACCATCATATTATTATTATTATTATTATTATTATTATTATTATTATTATTATTATTATTATTATTATTATTTTGTAATGTAATATAATTATACTAACTTTAGATAGAAAATGTAAATAGATTTTGGTTTATATACAGAATAACATTTGCTCCTTAGCGTTACGTATTGTAAATAACATTATATATTTATCATTATTAGTATTTTGTAAAATAATATGATCATACTAAACATGAATACAATTAAATGAATGTTCGTGAATTATATGGTGATAAACTTAGGGGATCAAAAAGACCTGATAAAAAAAAAATATATATATATGACATTTTAGACTAATTCAAACATTTTCAGAATTGATTTTTTTAATCGAATTCATTTTAAAAGTTAATCCTTAGCTTTATCTTTATATCATAGCGAAAACTGACTTGCACGAATTGAACAAAGAAATTCATCTTCATATCAGTTCCTCTATCGTTGTGTCTACTTGGAATGAACAACAGAAAAATCGCTCTTATCGCAGTCCGTCGTGAGGATCATTTGTTTGTTTATACAAACAGGACAGGGAAATTGGCTGTTATCTTGATTCCAATATTGTAGTAATATATATATACATATATATATATATATATATATATATATATATATATATATATATATATATATATATATATATATAATATGTGTTAAGCCTAAACCTTTCGACCCAAAAAATGGTTCATCCCTTTAATCCCTGGACCAATCACAGCTCAGGTCTACTTTTCCATTCGCATGTGGAGACAAAACGATCGTAAATTCAAATTGTAAACCAGCAGTCACTTGAAAATGCCACAGAGTGGCCAAACAGGTGTCGTGACAGAAAACAATAAATGGAACAAAGAAGTTTGTGTGTTCTTCACCGATGATTGACGCCTGAGAATCAGAAAAAACTCCGGCGATATGAAGATTCCGGCAAAAAACTCATTGACGCCACAAAAGCAATTGCTTTCAATGAAAATATACATGTAGATAGATAGCGTGATATTGCTTTACACGAATTGGACACAAAAATTACCTTTTTACAATATGCCTCAATAAACCATTTCTTTTTGTGAACTGTATATGAAGGTCAACCTTCGTCTATGTCTAATAAAAAAAAAATCAGACTATGCGCAGTCTTCTGTAACTTGACTGCAACTTGAATTTTTTTAAATAAAAAAAATAATCCTGACAATTATTTCCTGCAGAAATAACCAGAGATGAGAAATTTGGTCTTACCATATCGTAAATACTAACAATTTATTTATATCAAAATTGAAAAATAAAAAAAAATCTAAGCAAGCAAAACTTCGTCCTTGAAATGGATTCACTGATAATTTAACTTTAAACGAAATAATTGCATCAAAGAAAAGAAACAATTTATTTACTTCAAAATAAACAAAAATAAAATTCTAAACAAGCGAAAACTCGTCTTTAGAATAGCAGACTCACTAATTATTCAACTTTTAAAAAAATACATCAAAATACCCATTTTATTTACTTCAAAATAAAAAATAAAATTCAAAGCAAGCAAAAATTCGTTCTTAGCATAACGGATTCACGAATGACTGACGAATATCTTTTTCAAAAATATCATTAACCAAATGAAATTCGTCCTTGCCATGGCGTAGTCGTCGATGTGTTTGTTCGTCAGTGCGTGAATCTGGCGCTGACGGTCGTCTTGGAAGCTGCATTTCTGGAAAACGCTGCTCTCGGCTCCCTTCGTCAGGAGCCAGAGGCGGCCCGTCGAGTTCTCCTCCACCGTTACCGACATGCGCTTCCGGTCTGCGGGAATTCGTTCTCGTTACTTGCGATTACCTATTCCGGTGGGTCTCAGGCCTCTTTGTGACCCACTGCGCCTTGTTTTTGACTTATAATGTCTCCTACAAGCTTCAGATCTCTCTCTCTCTCTCTCTCTCTCTCTCTCTCTCTCTCTCTCTCTCTCTCTCTCTCTCTCTCTCTCTCTCTCTCTCTTGTACAAGGCAAGGATATTGATTCTAGACTTAAACCTCCATTTTCAGTTAGGCATTCACTTGTATCGTCATTATTATTATTATTATTATTATTATTATTATTATTATTATTATTATTATTATTATTATTATTATTATTATTATTATTATTATTATTATTATAACAACTTTAAAAAGGTACGGGAGGACTGAAATGATTAGACAGTATATAGGCATCGTAGGTTGAGAGTAGTATACAAGACACTGGGTACACACCTGATTAAAAAAAGGATTAGAACTGAGAAAATCAAATGTTCGTTGGAAATCACACATATGAGAAAAGGTAGTCAGGAACTGGAAACATTAAATATCAGAAACATCACAGAAAGCACTGGGAATATTTAAAAAAAGGGCACTTGAGTACTAAAAGTATTAAAAAGGAAGTGAAGTAATAACGTAATTTTCAATAATGAGTATTTACAAGACACTATGACGCTGAGACTATAAAAAGTGGTCTACGGTACCGAGAGTATTTAAAGCGCCAGGGGCTACTGACAGTAATGAAATTGAACTGGTATACTGTGAGCATTTACAGGGCATTGTGGGTACTAAAAGCATTATCAAGGGTCCGCAGATAACATTAAAGTACTGAGAGTATTAGAAATGCTCACCTGAGTCAAATTCCAACACCTGAAGTCTAGTGAAGGTTCTCTTTTCACCTCGGACGTCGAGTGTCAGCTGGTTCCCATATTGCTTTTCGAATATGACACCAAACCTGTAAAAAAAATTATATATTATATATATATATATATATATATATATATATATATATATATATATATATATATATATATACACACACACATACTCTGAGCTGAGCTGAGTTTATTTTGGTACAGAACGGAGACAGTCCAGTTGAAAAAAAACCACCAAGAGTTATTGGTAAAACTGAAGACTACTACCGCGGTCTGGTTCCCGTCAGTCACCGACCGGGATATTTGCTGATTTTTTGTTTTGTTAATTTTTTGTGCCTTTTGTTTATGTTTGTGATATTTATTGTCTTTCGTTTATGTTTTTACATTCATCCCCAAGGAATTAGTACCAAACACGGAACCTATTTTCCACGTAAATCCGCATTTGTCGAACCAAAGGGACGTGGTTGTAGTCTTCAGTTTTGCGGAATAGCTTTTGTTTTTTTGATAAATAACGAGTGAATAGTTACTGGCCTGGTAACATCACTGCCACAAATAAGTTCAAATGTAATAGAGCGTTATATCAGGTTGGTGCCTATTTCTTAAGTTAATCCTATAATAAGAGAAAATGGAGAACCCGTAACTCTGAGCAACGTAGAAAACGGAATGTTTACCCATTAGTGAGACACTTACTACTAAAACCATGGTAGGCACTTCCATTCTATTCTTATGTATTTTGTTTAATAAAATAAAAGCACGATGCGTTTTGTGCATATGCATTTCATATCCACGTAAAACCACTGTATTGTGAAGAGAATTTTATATTTCATTCTGAATAGCTAAAATAATTTCGGTAGGCTTACTTATCCTATACACAGTAGCAAGGACAATCTCATTTCTGAGAGTATCTGCTAAATTCCATTGTGCCCTTCTAATTAATCAGTGAATTATGTAACTGGTAGTTAGTCGACTGTAATGGTTGGCAGACAGTGTGGAGAAGGGCACGGGGCAAGCAACCTCATCTCAAAATATTAACTGAGAATCTGGAGGGCTACACCTAAAGAACAACGATCAACATGGGAACATAAATATTAAGAAACAAATCAGGTTACGTACGAAGCACACGCCTCCACCAGCGCCTTCTCGTCCGGACTGGCTGCTTGATACTGGAACTTCGCTAACGGTTTTTCGTCACCCTCGGGGCTCAGGTGAACGGGGTCGTCCTCGATTTTGCTGGCGTCGACAGTTACTCGAACAGTGTGGCACAGTGCCAGCGTCTCGAGGAAGATCTCGAGGTCTTTCTGAAAAGGAAGATAGCTGGAAGTGTTGTAGATCTCTCGCTCTCTCTCTCTCTCTCTCTCTCTCTCTCTCTCTCTCATTCCTACCTTTTCGAACTAAGACCATGCTATGTCTATTCTGATATACAATATATTTATCTATCTATCTATCTATCTATCTATCTATCTAGAGAGAGAGAGAGAGAGAGAGAGAGAGAGTAAATTACCTTTTATATGAATACATTGATAACTAAATCATATCAGTTTTACAAATAACAACGCATGCAATTGATCAGCGTGAACAAAAAGATCAATAAACTCACTGGAAGCGTAGGCAAAGGTTCTGACACGGCGCTATACTCGTCCAGAACCTTTATCTGGTCCTCGACGTTGACGTACTTCTCGCCCATGACGGAGCAGTGACGGAAGTACATGATATTTTCCGTCAGCGTGCCCGTTTTGTCCGTGAATAGGTATTGCACCTGAAATTATTATTGTTATTATTATTATTATTATTATTATTATTATTATTATTATTATTATTATTATGAAGCTCATAAGACTATGGAGTTGGAGGTAAGGTAACGAACAATAATGGTACTATTATTTTCACATGAACAAAAATGATAGTACTATATTTTCATAAAAACAACAATGATAGTACTATTTTCATTAAAAAGACAGTGATGCTACTATCTATCTTAATTTTAAAACCAACAATGGTGGTGCTATCCATCTTCATTTAAATACCAACAATGATAGTACTATTTATATCATTTAAAACCCAGCAATGACGGTACTATCTATTTTCATAAAAACAAGAAACGATGATAGCACTATCTATTTTTTAACTTAAAAACAAACAATGATGGTACTATCTATTTTCATTTAAAAAACAACAAACATTTACGGTACAGTCACATTCACAAAACAAAACCGTTATCATACCTGTCCCAACTCTTCGTTTAAATCAGATGTATTGGCTTTGGCTCTTTCCCCTGACTGAGCACACCGGATTTCGTCATCCCATTGGAAGAAAAGAATCCCAAAGAATTTCTGCACCTCTGGAAGAGTAACACGGTGAGTCATTTCGATCAATTAATACTAAAAGACTTAGAAAGTGATGGATAGATGGTGAGATGAAAGTACTGTATTGGAAAGGAGCGGCCTCTGCATCCAAGAGGAGAACGATGCTTGCATGATAGAGGGTAAAGGCATAATGAGTGTGTGTGTGGCAGGTGTTTTACGCGTTGCAAATGAGCCTCCTGTGTTGTTTCATGAAACAGAGGATTCATCTAAGATTTTTCACTTTAAATATGAATATTGGCGTGATAATTGTTATGTCTTTACTCTGAAGCCATCCTTCCCCCGTTAGGAGAAACGACTAACTGTTGAATATGACATCAAACACTTACCTAACGTGACGTAGAGTGATATAGGAATGATGTAATTGAAGATGACCAAGAACGAAAATATATCCTGGAAGACATCTTTGACGGTGGCACCAGTCTTTCTGTAATTTTTGTTTTCCATGTACCACATGTCATCTGCAGAGAGCGAGAGAGAGAAAGTAGTACTTTTCCAGACCATTTGAACAATGAATCCTGTTTCTACTTCGGAGTTAACCTAACACTAAGCAATAAAAAAATAATTTCTTTGAAGAGGTTCTTCACGGATACAGGAATAATTAGTTTACTCACCTCACCATTACGAATAAACGTTAAACTTACCTTAAGAACAAACATTTTACAAAGTGAAAGACCCATTAGTGTATGTTACCAGTTAGTCATAATATTTAAATTTTTCCTTGTTTAAAAGCAGTTATCTGACTAAGCTATTCAATGAATTATCATATTTCACCAAATATTTCGCTCTATTTAAGCATTCTTAAATATCATGAATAATTTTAGAATAGAAAACTGATTAATAAAAAGATTTCCGTTAAAATAAATACTCCTTCGAGCAAAATGACGTCACAATACCTGCCAACAAAAAGTAAATAACTTCATTAGTCGTTAAATGGTGACACTGGAGGCAGGTGGTGGGTGTTTAAACAGGAACAAAAATTCAATTGATAATCGAATTTTATCAATGGGCCGAGAATTGGATTTTTCATGTGGAAATGGCCCGAAACATCAGTTGATATATTTAAAGGTAAGAACCGTTACGGATACTGGTCTAAAGGGGACTTCCTAGGTTTACGTTGTTTTGAAAAATCTCTCTCTCTCTCTCTCTCTCTCTCTCTCTCTCTCTCTCTCTCTCTCTCTCTCTCTCTCTCTCTCTCTCTCTCTCTCTCTCTCTCATTGTGCATGGATGCTTGCAAATAACCTGACTTTCTGGTGAAGGCGTTAAAATTCGATGTACTGTATCGAGTACAAATGCCGATGGTTGAACCGTTGTTGGATGTGTGTGTTTGTGTATTTGCGTCCATGCGCTCGATGTCAGCAGTGACATACAATTTTCACTTGTGATCAGATTATTATTAGCTTTTCGTCAATATGATGACAGATCAGTACCTCTGCTTAAACAGCAAGTAAGATTTTCCCTGTTGCTTAGGCCTACATAGGTTTTCGGGAAGGCGGACATTAACCGTAAATGTCTCCCTCAGCTTTCCTACGTATTCTGTTAGAAAGAAAATGCCGGAATTCTTGTTACTCTGCTGTCGTTCCTACCTGATTCCTCCTTGAAAAACTAATTTGTCATCCATTTTGCCTACTTTTGGTCAAAGTGCGTCCGGACTATCTCTAATTCAAAAGCCTTCGCTAGGCCTGGACCCAGGTGACCTCGTTTAAATGTTGGTCTATAATTTTAGTATTTACAGTCAGTAAGTAGCTTTATGACATTAGCCCAAATTAAAAGTAATGGCTGAGACCTTATGTGCCTGTAATATGTTGAACAAGCCTTGGCATTATAGGTTAGGTTAGGCTGCGATGGTTTGGTTAGAAAAATGGAAATCTGAACTGTTTAAATTTATTTCAAAGGCCAGTTGGCGAATACTTGAACGAAGTAAATGAAAATGCAAAAAAAAAGTGAAAATAACGAATTCTAATTAAAACCTCGTAGCCTAACAACGAGATTTAAGACAATGACATACAGTGTTTTTACTTGTTTGTCAAAGGTCCCAGAATATTTATCTGCAGAATAGGTTAATTGTAAAGTTGCTAAAAATAACGTGAGTTCATTGCACGTAATAGATCACGTTTCTCATTTGGTTCCTCCTTAGCCAAGTGCTGCTTTTGTATCTAGATGATATAATTATTAAAAAAAAACATCCAAGGGAGGATAGTACGTGGTAGTGGTAGCTGGACTCCTGTGGGCAACGGTGCCAGAGCGGTCTAAATGCTGTTGCTGTTATCCTATTCATTCCAGTATGGTTCTAAATAAGGGCATTAGGTGATCCGTCTTATTGGCCTTCGCAAAGGAAAATTATGTGGTATGTGTTGTATTCGGGACAGATTCTATTATGGAAGATATTTCTGGAGTTCATTGCCAGCCAAGTAACAATAGGCCTAGTGCTAGAGTTTTCTTCAACATAAGTTTTTTTTTTTCATTGTTTTCAATGTGTATTATCAATAGTTGGACAACCCTGGTGCCCCAGTGTATATATATACATAGATGTATATACAGTATACACACACACACACACACATATATATATATATATATATATATATATATATATATATATATATATATATATATATATATATATATAATAAAATGAGACCATAAAAACGCCAAAACGTAGAAAGTTATTGCTCATTTTATTAGATGGAAATCTGTTTTAGCAGAAAATATTTCATATATATATATATATATATATATATATGTATGTATGTATGTGTGTGTGTGTGTGTGTATTTCGTTTTGGCTTGAAAATCTTGTTGGCTCAATACTAAATAAGCAATACTGATACGTTGCTCGTATTCACGCGCGCGCACAAAGATACAAACGTGTATACTAGGTTTGAAATGTCTGTTGCAAGATGATTTACCCGAAATATTTGGATGGAATATTTGAAAATTGGTTTGCCATAGATCGTGAAGCGATGCTTTGTCAATAATTTTCATGGTTTTATTTCCTTCAAACTGGACTAGGCTTTTCAGTTCCCCTGCTGATATTAGCTCCGATGAGGCCTACTAATAGCAACTCTGTCTCTTCTCCACTCCCCCTTTCCCAGAATCTCTCTCTCTCTCTCTCTCTCTCTCTCTCTCTCTCTCTCTCTCTCTCTCTCTCTCTCTCTCTCTCCCCGTATGTTGAGACTAGAGAGAATTGCGTGCTATTTCTTTCTGATTTGTAGCCTGTCTTGCTGAGGAAAGGATGCCATTAACTCTCTCTCTCTCTCTCTCTCTCTCTCTCTCTCATCGTTGACATCCTAGAACGTAATGAGCTGTACCAAGACGACCTTAATGACGTGGAAGGGTCATTAGCTAGGCCGTTATTTCCTCTGCTAAATCCGCTGCTACTTGGAAGTAGGGTAACGTTGCGTGTTTGTGCAGTCTCACAGTCATGCTGTAGCCTCTCTCTCTCTCTCTCTCTCTCTCTCTCTCTCTCTCTCTCTCTCTCTCTCTCTCTCTCTCTCTCTCCTGCATGTCATGGTTGACCTTTGATACTGTGGCGCCAGTGTAACGCAAAGCCCATGTACTTTTATAGTACGAAACATGTCATGTCTTGCTCGCGTCCTTATTGTGATTGACTTTTGATGTTTTGACGCCATTGTAGGCCAACCCCCAAACCCAGTTGTCTTCTTAAACATCTCTTGCTCCCCTTCCCCCCGCCCCCCATCCTTTTCTCTTGGCCTGGTTGACCTTTGTTAATGTGACGTAAGATGCAGGATATTCTCCTGTTGCCTAGAGCATCAAGTTAGGTTTCTTTCTGTGTGGTTGACCAATGTGGTTGACCAGTGATGTGACGCCTATACTGAAACGTGATAGCATACATTCTTTTCTTCAGTTAAACCTTCTCTCTCTCTCTCTCTCTCTCTCTCTCTCTCTCTCTCTCTCTCTCTCTCTCTCTCTCTCTCTCTCTGCCAACTTACCTACTCACAAATCGTTCCATGCACCCTCACTTTTGACATATAACTCATCTATTGACTCCTCCCCCTTTCCACCTACAGTCACCTAAAATATATGTACGGTATTCCCTGGCCATTGATATCTCTGTAAAGGACATTTCAAACCCCTTTATCTGAATCACTGCTTTTTACCCGCACGATCTCTGATGTATTCTGTTAGATACGGTCCGTTCTATTGTAACGCAGACGTGGTCCATTCTGTTGTGTCAATCATTAACGAGCTAAATCTGTCGTATATTGTTTGTTGTTAAATAGCCCAGTCAAACACAACCTTTAACATGACTGTGTTTGTATTCTCTTATCAGCAATAATTCCGCGTTACTGCGTTTTGATAATGCAGGGTTAATTTAAGGTGGTAATGAGGGTGTGGATATACCTAATTATGATTAGTTTTTATCATAATATTCAGTTATAGTAACAATTTAGAAGTAATTATTTTGTATGTAACATATATATGCGTTGGTTTTTTAGTTTTTCTCTATATCATGGCTTTTCTTATGTTATTTTTGTGTGACTGACCAGAGGAAGTCTTATGGATTGCATAACATTAAGCAAAAATGCGTGAAACTTAATTGTGGAACTGACGTAGGCACTTACAAACATTCCTTTTGCATTCGTATACAGCCATGGGCAAGTAAATGCTACTAGGTGCTTGATTAAAAACGAGAAATCTTTGAACAATCACAATAGGAAACTGGTGTGCTCCACATTCTTCTTCTGTGCTTCATATTCTCCCACTCGACCTGTTAACTGGCTAGTCTCCATTCTTTACACTGAAGTTTGGGAATTTAAACTTCAAGTATAAATGTAACGATTTGAATGTGCTGGAACATGAAGTTTAACTCTAGACTTGATACACTCATTCTTTCATACACGGGCAGACGGAATAGGCTATTAAATGCTACAATAGTTAGGAAGAAGGTGATAAGGTAAAACTTTTGACTTATTACTTGATAGTTCCGACGTCTCTAAGAAAAGGGAATGTTATATACTTGAGATATATCCCAACTTGTAACTTGGTAACCTTGCTTACCCTCAACGGTCAAGGAATAGAGCTCGTACTTGAGGATTGTACAGATTGTAACCTCGGCCAGTAGGACGACAAGGTAGAAGATCAAATAGTAGTTCATTTTTCTGGAAAGAAGAATAGCTGTTATGAAGGTAATGAAGGGAGTGTGTGCTTCTGCATATAAATATCTATATACACAAATTTTTACCAAAGTTAGAGTTCAAAGACTAGGCCTATTATATGACAAATGCAAGACGCTAGGTTAATCTCTTCTTAGTAAAGCACCATTAAAGTTCAAAGACTTACTAGGGCAGGCTATTCTCTGTGACAAGTATAAGAAAGCATTTGACCATTGCTTAAGTTCAGTTATAATTTTGATACGAACATATGAATCTGATTTAGGCTTTTCTGTGCTATATCTAACAAGACATTTCACTGATGCTAAGGTTCACAGACTATTTTGCAAGAGATCCGTAATGCTATGCCTAAGCTATTATTTGTAATACTGAAAATAACAAGACGTTTAAAAAATGCTTGTGTTCTAAGGCTGTTGGTGTGAATGAATTGTACTAGGTTATGCAATTGTTAATGACAAATTTAGCGATGCATTTTACCGCTGTTGTTTGATGCTAGGTTAGGTTAGTCTGAGTAGCAAGCGTTAAAAGACGTTGGGCAAATGAATGTATGAAGTAATGGCAATAAGATGGGATAAAAGATCCAAGGGGGAAAGAAATTCATGGAATTAGTTAAGAGGGGTATGATGTCAAGAAAAAATTATGAGTATTGGATGCAAGTTCATGAAAATCAAGGAAGATGTGCAGAGTGCTGAATAATGTCACTATGGATTGATAAGAGGAAAGGCAAGTACCTCATTTCTCCCATATTGCTGGAGTGGAGTAAAGGTAAACAGTGTGGTGGTATACATAGAAGTCTCAGTGTGGTGGGAAGACATTAAAGCCTTATGGCATTAAAGTTGTTTAGGAAAAAGGCGATAAAGTAAAATCCAAGGACAAAGAATGTGAGCTGGAACACTGTAAAACCTAACCTAAGTGGTGAGGGTTTTGATGTATGTATGTATGTATATATTATATATATATATTATATATATATATATATATATATATATATATATATATATATATATATATATATATATGTATGTATGTATCTATCTATATGTGTGTGTGTTATTCGACGAGCATTAGTAGAAGTTGGAAGGGTGTTTTTTTTGTTTGCCAAATTACTATATAGTGAAACTATTTTATGTGACATGCAGAATGTGAAATGGAAGACCAATCTCTCTGACTTGCATAAAGGGCTTGTGTTATGATCATAATAACAAAAGCATAATGTCAAAAGTGTTACACAAGACTTGGAAGTGGCATGCGAAATTCTGTTATGTAAGAAAGCAGTAGTAACAGAGGACATCCCCCAATTGTAAAACTGTGAAACAGTTTTCCTGTCAGTGTTTGCAGGTGAAAAAATTCCAAAATTCAAGAGTCTTTTCTGAAATATGAACTGTTGTTTATTTACGTATACATTTAAATGTTGTACATATTTGTTTATAATTTTCAACTGTACTTTCATTCTTTCACATGGGCATTTAATCCAAGGAATCTTACCTATGTAATTCATGATCCTCTTGGCTTATCCCTTATGAATGCTAGGATTTTAAGAATATTAATAGTAGTAATGATAATGGCTAGCTATACAGTATACAAACTTCGTTGTTATTCGAAATTTTGATTTTGGAGATCAGTGAAAATTAGTTACTAATACGAAGGCAATTTCTTGATTTTCTCCAGTTTCTATAACCAGTAATACTGTTTATTAATTAAATTTCTAGACCAAGCCATTCTGAGACTTACATTTCAACTGTGGAAAACTTGTTTCTCGTCATTTTGGTGTTGAGGGCCATCTTCGTCTCTTCCCCGGTGTATACAGCAACACCTGTTTTGTTGTAAGCAAAATTTTAAAGGGGCTGTAGGCTAATTAGGGAGAAGTGTAAACTTGCACCAGACCTCTAAGTCCAGTGCAAGTTTCCGCAACACCGTTTTTCCCTTACAAAGCACTAGGTTAACCATGCATTTATCACCATTCATTATCAGGATTGGGGTTGGAGGCTTTAAATATATATGCTAAACGTGCCAATAAAATACTGTTAATCATGCTGTTATATCTTTATAAGCAATTAGATTCAAAGGGTCAGCAGCGTTCAGTAGGTTCAGTATTCTGAAAAACGTCCAAGTTGTGTATGTGTATATATATAATACATATACATATATATACTGTATATATGTATATGTATATATATATATATATATATATAGTATATTTACATAAATACATATACATATATATACTGTATATATGTAAATGTATATGTATATGCACATAGCTAAGAGGAGTGAAGGAAGACCCATTTTACCGTAGATCTTTTCAGTGTTCTTTAGCCTGGCCCCTCTCAGAAGGAGGTTTTCTGTAGAAAGAGAAGATTTTGTAGGTCCGGCATCGCCTCTATAGACGTCGAGCCTTCCTTTGAAATCGTATAGGTTAGCGTGGGGTAACTGTCAAAAAAAAAAACGTATGAGCAGTGACTTATTTATGATTACTTTTTACAGATTATGAGATTAATTTCACTTAAAGTAAAATTTCTCAGCTATGCTACAGAAGTGTCTGGTATTTTTTCCAAGATCACCATCTTATTTAGACTATCTGACTTAACCTATCCTAGTGGCCTGTGATAGTGATAGTCACTATTATGTTACTCAACATTTGAAATTTAGTGAATGTCATAGACCTCCAGCTTTTAATTTGGCCCAGTGTACAGATGATGCATGGTGAATCAGCCTAGTTGACAAGGTTGTCCATCAGTAATTTTGTTCGTTGAATATAGAGTGCACTTGCTAGGTTTCATTTGTTATTGTAACACTTCAGCGCAACATTTATAACAATGAGTGAATCTCCTAGACCTCTAGCTTTTAAATAGGCCCAGTGTACAGATGATGCATTGTGAATCAGCCATAGTTGACAAGGTTGTTCATCAGTAATTTTGTTCGTTGAGTTCAGAATGCACTCGCTAGGTTTCATGTTATTGTAACACTTCAGATCAACATTTATAACAATGAGTGAATCTCCTAGGCCTCCAGCTTTTAATTTGGCCCAGTGTGCTGATGATGTATTACGGATCAGCCTTAGTTGACAAGGTTGTTCATCAGTAATTTTGTTAGCTGAATATGCAGTGCAGCTTGCTGGGTTTCAGTGTTAATGAAACACTGCCAAACCAAGATGGTCAGACATTCATCACCGTACTCCAACCGTATCTTACGAGGGGAATCACTCAGTGAATATTTTCGCGCAAAGTTTTTTCGCCTGTTCTTGTTTACACACACAAAGGGTTAAAATAAAATACTTGGGGGAAGTGATGTTGAGACAATAATATAATTCATTATTAGATTTAATTGTGACACTTTGGAAAATGCGTGAAAAGTGCAATCGCAGAGATAAACCCAAGTCTGATGAACTTTTTAAATATTTTCGGGCTCTTTTTTTTTTTATCTGCTTGTGCCAAGATTCAGAATTCTCTCCCTGCTTTCGTTATCCTTCGTTTCTATAAGAGTCGTTGAACTAAACCCACCAGACTCTTGTGTTTTCTTTTACCTTTCTTTTCTTGTTATCTTAGGGCCTGGTCTAGATTAGGTTCCCCGCTTCTTAGGTTATGGTATGAAAAACGGAAAGCACAAGGGAATATACAGTTCGTTCTCCTATCTCTCCAGAGCGAGAACCAAGATGGATAAATAGTGGGTCTTGTATATAAAGTTATATTCATCATTTTCTTTGTAGCAAACCAAGTTAGTTGTAATATAGTGTAACTATTAAAGACGTAGCCATTAAGGGTTATATATTTTATAGGGTTGCAATTTTTTTATATAAAATATAAGATGAAATATTAAAAAGTGTGCATTTTAATTATTAGGTTTCATAATGTTATTGCATTTCCACCTGTGCTTCATGTTTATCAAGTTGTAACCTATTAAATATACTTTATATAACTATCTTATTACGATTTCGTCATTTTAAGTTTTGTTAGTAGATCTAAATCTTGGAATAAAAGGCCACTTTAAAAGCTTACCTCGCATTCAATAACGGCTCTAAAATCCCATAGATCCTCCAGCGTTTGCAATTGCTGTGTTCCATCCGGACAGAAAAACGTCTGTTTGACAAAAGAAAAAAAAGAAGTTATGCGGTTTAGAATGGGATAAGATACATCATGCCTGGGGTAGTGCTACAATTTCTGGAACAGACAGTGGGTTAATTTGACTGCAAGAGATGTTACTCGTGTCATTTGTAGCGTTTCGGTCTCGCAAATTCGAATGATAATAATAGTAATAATGATATTTATATTTATAACTTGGATCATATACCTTAAAAAGATACATGTAGTTATGCGCATGAGTCCAACACTTGATATTTTGTTACACAGCAGATCAAACACAGGTTCTTTAGTCACCGATTTATTTAGTGGTTCAATACTAGCTTGTCTTGACCAATAAAAACAACATTCCATTTGAAAAAAAAAATGCCTGAATAAGGATAAAGGAGAAAAAATGAGAAAATTATAAACTGAATTTAGTGGTGAAAAACAGTAGCCATCATGAAAGGTTAACCGGTTTTAGAGAAATATCAGAAGTAGTTTAGAGGAAATTCGAGATGTCCAGGCCACTCTCACTGGCAGTCTAATCGTTTTATCTCTTAATTTCTTGGAAAATAAGCATGAAATAGTAGTAACTTCTTGGGAAATAAGCATGAAATAGTAGTAATTTCTTGGGAAATAAGCATGAAATAGTAGTGATTTCTTGGGAAATAAGCATAAAATAGTAGTAATTTCTTGGGAAATAAGCATGAAATAATAGTCATTTATTGGGAAATAAGCATGAAATAGTAGTAACTTCTTGGGGAATAAGCATGAAATAGTAGTAATTTCTTGGGAAATAAGCATGAAATAGTAGTAATTTCTTGGGAAGTAAGCATGAAATAGTAGTAATTTCTTGGGAAATAAGCATGAAATAGTAGTAATTTCTTGGGAAATTAGCATGAAATAGTAGTAATTTCTTGGGAAGTAAGCATGAAACAGTAGTTAAGAGTTCGGTTTAGTGCCGGAGATTCAGAGGACGACCAATCTGAGCTAAAAATGTAAAATTATAATATAATTCAGGGAAAGTAGGTAGCCAATTTCAGTTCTTGTATGAAGCTGAATATAGTCTGTTATATAATGTAGTTTGATTAGAATGCTGTCGAGTCCACCTCTAGCTCTAATAGCATGGCTGTAACCGAGTGATGCCTGAATATCTCGGTGGGTGTCTCCCTTCTAATGAAATACTTGTTTTGGGATACATCGGTACTGAACATGTTGAAAATACGCCATATTGTTTATTCGTTTCATTTATGATAAGATGCTTACTGTAACGTCGTAAAGAACGACCAATCGAAATTATCTTCAAAATAGATCGTGTTTTTTTTCCAGTTGTCGTGTTATAAATTCTTGCAGATTTACTCGAACAATTTGGCCTGCTGGCACGAATGTCAGATGATGTCTTTTACAAAATCGGCGGTCGTAGCCACCCTTTATGTATAGTTGTGTAAGGTGCAGATTATGCATTTTCATGCTCGCGCGCGCACGCATTCATTCTACAGGGTATTGCAGGAGGAACAAGGGTCATTATTAAGCGCATGTGTATGGGCATGAGAATAGTTTCTACTGTGAATGTTCCTACGCCGAACTTTGCTTTCAAAAATGATAGTCCTAGTACTAAATTATAGTTGCTCATTTACTCTTTAGGGAATTATCAAATAATGGTCTGGTCAGTTCTTGGATTGGCAACCACAGTTAAAGCAGATAGCACTGGCACTTCATTGCGACAAGCTCCCGTGACCTTGGGTCATAGGCATGGCGCCAGCAACCCCATCCCTAAAACCAATGCAATGCTTTGAAACTTGCAACAAACATTAGAACTGTAGAGTGAGGATCACTAGCTCACGGTGAAGACAGAGAAATAAAATATATGAAAGTTAAAAGATTTCCCAATAAAAAAAAAAAAGTAACAAGTGCGCCGAAGTTTCTTCGGCGCAGTCGTGTTTTCTGGACAGCCGCTACAGCGTATAATCAAAACCACCGAAAAAAGATCTATCTTTCGGTGGTCTCGGTATAATGCTGTATGAGCCGCGGCCCATGAAACTTTAACCACTGCCCGGTGGTGGCTTATTCTATATCGTTGCCAGAGGCACGATTATGGCTAACTTGAACCTTAAATAAAATAAAAGACTACTGAGGCTAGAGGGCTGCTGCAATTTGGTATGTTTGATGATTGGAGGGTGGATGATCAACACACCAATTTGCAGCCCTCTAACCTCAGCAGTTTTTAAGATCTGAGGGCGGACAGAAAAAGTGCGGACGGACAGACAAAGCCGTCACAACAGTTTTCTTTTACTGAAAACTAAAAATTAGCTTCTGGATATAATAGATCGTGGCTTGTACTTTGTAAGAGCGCAAAGACAGCTCGCGCGTGTTAGCTAAAATCTGCCTGGGTACTCCGAAAACAAACATATGTCATCCCTTGCTTATCGCGGCAAAGATAGAGAGATACGGGATAAAGAGTCGGCGCCCCTTGTCACGTGAAGTTATACCAATTAGAAGGTGAGATGACACCATATGGGCCATCGTGTTCTTGGCATTCCAATTCCCTAAATAAGATTCCTCAGGTAGATCGAGCTCAATGTCTGGTCGGTTTTATTCGGACTCTGTCTGAAGAGAGAGTTTTTAGATGTTCACTGACTAATTTTTGTAACAACTTTAATTTTTTAATTTCTTTTAAATGATGTCATAACTCGAAGTCGAATGGCGCGGACATTTAGCTTTCTGCGCTGTTGTTCTTCCAGTTAATGATAATAAGGTCTAAGGTATCAATTATTATTATTATTATTATTATTATTATTATTATTATTATTATTATTATTATTATTATTATTATTATTATTGATGGTGTTGGTGATAACAATAGAGGCGGTACTTATGAAAACGTTAAAAAACCTGAGCCTAGTTGTAAGTTTTTTGGTGTGCCTTGTAAAGCCTATGAATGTCATCTGATTATTATTATTATTATTATTATTATTATTATTATTATTATTATTATTATTATTATTATAGAAATACTACCAACAAAAGCAGCAGTAAACTCCTACACTGTTTACCTAACCTAACACCAAGAAGCAGTAGCATTAGTAACAGCAGCAGCAGTAGTAGTAGTAGTAGTACTAGGAGTAGTAGTAAAATAAAAAATACTGACCTTAAGGTTTGTCTCGCCATCCAGATTTGCCGTGGTGACGTCACACTTGGCCTCGGGATCAGACGACAGGATGAGCAGGAGGTCACAGGGGAATTGTTCCTCAGCTGCCACTTCTACCACGTCGCCTACAAGGATGTCCTTCGTACTTACTTCCTGTGAGTAACAGTGATTTAAGATCAGTATAATATATAATATATATATATATATATGTCTTGCTTGCACAATTGTTCTGTGCATTAATTGATAACAGGGTCACATTTAAACAGGATGGTATCTAGTGGAAATATTTGTTCAGAAAAGTTACTAGCTTTCCAGCCTGCTACCAGACGATGAGGACAGTTGGTCCTTGAAAGCGTTTAAGATTGTCTGAAAAAAATAACTGCTAGATACCATCCTGTTTAAATTAGGTCTTGTTAATTGATATGTATATGTATGTGTATGTATATGTATATATATATATATATATATATATATATATATATATATATATATATATATATATATATATATAAAATAAGAGGGTCATATTTCTTTCTCCGAAGGAGGAAGGAAGGATTTGTTCACGTCTTGTCACATCTTATTGTCATTTACCTTTGCAGTGAATTACGTATCTGGTAGCTAGTAAACTGTGGTGGTTAGCAACAAGGGGGAAGAGTCTTAGGTTTAGGAAAATCTTCCCAAAATAATTCCTGAAAATCTAAGAGGAAAGACATTATATATATATATATATATATATATATATATATATATATATATATATATATATATATATATATATACACACACACACACACATAACAATAAACATCTCTTACTGTGAGCGTCCCTTCCCTGAGTACTCTAGTGGGTACGTTGTTAACCTTGTTGTCTTCCACGTGTCTCAGCCAGTCCTCATAACCTTGCTTGACCGCCGTGACACCTATGACGAATAGCAGGGGCAGTATGCTCGTCCAGGGCGTGACGGGACTGTCGATGGATAGCTGGAAGTTGAACGAGATTGACAGGTCGGTTTTATTCCAATTCCAAAGGCAAATGTTGATAAGAAATGTTTGTGAAGTTAGGTGTGTTTAGTATGTTTTTTTTTTTTTTTTTTTTTTTTTTTTTTTTTTTTTTTTTTCAGGTGTATTTTACTTTTGGGATTTAATTTACTCTTTCTCCTTTTCTCTTGTGTGGGGGTTTTATTTTGTGGAACGTCATCATGTTTGTTTTGATTTGCGTGGGTTTAAGGCTGTGTACAGTTTAAGACTGCGGGATCTGCTCTTGAGTCAAAATGTGATATCACTTGAGATTTCTGTAAAAGAAAGATACAGTGACGGCTTTGCCTGCCCCTCCGCACTTTTTCTGTCCGCACTTTTTCTATCTGCCCTCAGGTCTTGAAAACTAATGAGGCTAGAGGGCTGCAAATTGGTATGTTGATCATCCACCCTCCAATCATCAAACATACCAAATTGCAGCCCTCTAGCCTCAGTAGTTGGTATTTTATTTACGATTAAAGTCCGCCATAATCGTTCTTCTGGCACCGCTATAGGTACCAACAAAACATGCCACCACCGGACCGTGGCTGAGTTTCATGGGCCGTGGCTGAAAGTTTCATACGGCATTATACGCTGTACAGTTTACTTGTTTAGATTGCCCATATTTTTTTTATCTCTTTTTCTTTACTTACCTTTTTAACTACATTTTATGTCTTATTTTGGAAATTAATTTAGCGCCTTAAAGTGCCTTTTGTGTTGCTGCTTATAAATATGTATGCATTTCTAACATCAATAATTACCCGTTTTAAGTTTTTGCCATTCATTTTATGCGTTAAAGTCTTGAACACTGATTTTCCACATTTTTCCGTCATTCTCCTTGCTTGGTAAAGAATTGGTTTGGGGTATTTTAGTAGCCAGTGGAGTGATAGTCAAATTTGATTTTGTGTGGTTCAAAGTTCATTGGATATAGATGTGAGGGAGAAGAGAGAGAAGGTTTTTGCCTCAAGCACGGGCTAGGTGCTGTCATGTCGCCCATGCCGACGGTCTTCGCTTGGAAAATGAAGATAAATATCTAAATTTAGTATGACAGTGACACACCTCTCCCACTTTGCACTGAATAGCCTGTGTGTTATTCAACCGATTATCTTATCTCTTATTATCATAGTTGCCCAAATGGTTTCCGATATGTGCAACGAAAGTTTATATTTTTATGTTTTTGATGAATTATATAATTGTTATATTTTTTGTCCAGTTGCTTTTTCTCTCCCCCCCCTTTTTTTTTTTTTTTTTTTTTTTTTTAGGCATGTTGGTTTAGCTAGAGCACTGAGTCACATTTCTAGTCTCTCGTAGATCTCGCTCGAAGGACTTTTTTTTTTCGTAAACGAAGGATGAAAATTGAAGTAATAAAGTTTTAACTAAGTTAGGCTGCTAAAAAGGAAAAAAAAACTCAAGTTGATGGCCGTAGAACACCGTATATGAATGGCTGAAAGCAAGGCTCCTGGTTGCCTAAGGGAAGCTACAAATAACCTTCCTGACTGCCTACAGCAGAAGATTAGGTTCTGTAATCAGTATTTCTCCAGGTTTTTGGGGAAGATGAGGCTCGAATATCTTATATATTTCTTTATGACTGTATAAGCTTATGGAGAAGCAGTCTACTGCCCTTATCAGGTCCTGGTCCGAAAAAAAAAAACAGAAAGAATTGAAGTGAGAAATAGGCTGGCCTTGTAAATGATGGAAAACTGCAGAAGAAGGGGAAATTGAGGCAGATAGAGAATTCCAAAGTTGAGGGAAAAGCTGTCATCGAGCCGTTGGGAAGAAAATCCTCTTTAAAATTAGGCTTGAACCCGTTGAGAACTAAATGGGAACACGTGTTCCCGCTCTATGCCTAGTAATGTGCAAGAAGATAAAGAGAAGGAAGTTTGAGATGCCTGAATGTGGGGCAGCCCCTCGAAAACAAATCTAAATTTTGCAGGGGTGAAAAGACGGGAATTTTAATATCCTTATCAAGAAGCCTAATGGAGAATGGGAAAAAAAAGGGGATGAAAAATAGGACATAAAACTTGAAACAGACTTGCCTCGCCTAAAGGGGTTATTATAGGGCCCAGGGAAAACGAAAGCTGAGAGAGGGTTCTAAAGCTGGTGTGCATGGGCGAGAATACTCGGTAGTGCCGATTCGATAAAGTGATTGTACTTCGTTACCTTTGAATCCTTCGTTACCTTTAAATCCTTCTTTACCTTTAAATCCTTGGGAGATAATCTTTATGAAGTAAGTGTTGATCAATACAATCTTTAGAGGTGACCTCCTGGAAGTTAAGTGTGCTTTTATGAAAGCATAAGACCAGCGAGATGTATCTGACCAATATTTCATACTTCTCAGAGAAGGAAAATAAGATTAATAGTTAATTTTACCTTTAGGGTACGTAGGTCACAGGGTACAATTGCTGATTCGAGCCAAGTAGATAACACTATGATTTAGCTAGTTGCATGACAAAAAGTAATATCTGGCAACTACTGATAGCAAGGCCAGTTAGAAGTGTGGTAAGGCTGTGGTGTGCATTGTTTGCAATAGCTTTCATTATCAATGTTGCTTGTGACATGTATCGTGAATATTAGAAATAACGTTGTTGTTTTTAGTGCTTTTAATAGCTTTCATTGTGGCGTGTATAGTAAATGATAAAAATTAACATCGTTGTACTGAACATGGTGGCGTTTAATTGATTGCCGATATCAGAAAGCGATTTTTTCCATTAAGGCTTTATTATTTTATGTCAGGTGAAAGCGGGTGAGCTTTTCTGATAAAAGTGTGTGGCGTCCATCTGTATGTATATATGTGTGTGTATATATATATACATATAAATATATATATATATATTATATATATATATATATATATATATATAAATATATGTATATATAAATATATATATATATGTATATATATATATATATATATATATATATATATATATATATATATATAAATATATATATATATATATATATATATATATATATATATATATATATATATATATATATATATAGATCTGAGCTAAAAGCGAGTGAGCTTTCCTAATCATAGTTTCTGTGATGCGAATGTGAGGATAAGGGCGGTATGGAAGATAATTAAATTCTTAAAATAGACAGAGAGAGAGAGAGAGAGAGAGAGAGAGAGAGAGAGAGAGAGAGAGAGAGAGAGAGAGAGAGAGAGAGCTTAGGTCTGAAGTCAAACCATTGAAGGATTAGTTTTCTATTTCTTCATAAGTTCACAGCTGTTAACACAAATATGTGTATATTGTTATTTTATTGCTAATAATAATTCTGCTAAACATCATATTGTTAAAGTAATAATTATAATGATTAGCATTATAATAATGAATGTTACTTCATCATTAGTAATACCAGACGTTTGTATTATCATATCTTTATACCTGATAATAATGATATTGCTTATTATCGCAATAATAAGTGAAAGTCACGGTACCTTAGATAATAAACAAGGCAATCAGTATCATAACAGTAAGTGACACTTATAATGTTAAAAACAAGAACTGTAATTATTACAAGATTCAAAATTACGTATAGGAATAAAGATGGCAATTGATAACAGTCTTACCGATATGATTGCGACGCAAAGAAAGTACGAGTTTCCTATTCGGCGAAACTGCTCGTAAAGATTCTTGAAGGGGAATGTGTAGATTTTGTACTGAAAACAGAAGAGAAAAATGTTAAGGTAACTCGTAGGAATTTTCAACTGGTGTTTTCGTTTTACGTAAATTGGCGTCGTAAGAGCTATGGGCATTCATGCCTGTAGGTTTGCTTTCATTCCCGATAATGGAGCATAGAATTCAAGATTTTATATATATATATATATATATATATATATATATATATATATATAATATATATATATATATATATATATATATATATATATATATATATTTATATATATATATATATATATATTTATATATATATATATATATATATATATATATATATATATATATATATATTTACATACTCGCATACATATGCATATATATATATGTATAAAATATACATACATATATAATATATATGTATGTATATAATATACATACATGCATGCATATATATATAAAATATACATACACAAACACACATATATATATATACTCAACTATATCTGTCGGTGTATGCTGTCTATTTTCGCTTTGACTGGGAACTCCGGCCTAAAGTTATATTATTTCTTTTTTAATTTCAAGAAAATAAATCATAATATTGGGAAGTATTTCATACGTCACTTTGTATAGCTTAAATTAAATTACGTCTGTATGCTGAATGCACAGGACGTTTTGAAGCTGGCCAAGTTTTGAGCGAGGGGTTCTCGTTGTAGTATCATACCATTCTGCCCTAAAATGGAAAACTGCAGTATCTGCAAAATTTTTGAAGTTGAGATACTATGCCACCTATTGGGCTCGTGAAACACTAATACACAAGTTGCTGTAGTTTCAGAGTGATTCTTCAATGCTTTCCACGAGTATTTAGGCGGTCCGATTTGCAGTATCTGCAAAATCAGCAGTAAGGCAAGGTAGTATCTACCATTTTTCTCAGTTTTGTATTTTTGCAGATGCTGCAATCTCCCAATTTAGAGCAGTAATGTGTTGTTCTATTATCTATGTATGTTTTTATCATTTGAAAGGCTTTATCATTACTTGTATATTTTATCGTTTGAAAGGCTTTAGTATTACTTTTATTTTTTTATCATTTGAAATGCTTTATCATTACTTGTATTTTTTTTTTTTTTTCATTTGAAAGGTCTTAACATTGCTTCAGCCAAATGCCCTCATTTTCTCGTTAAATTTCCTATTTTCATTTCAAACTTCATGGGATTTTGGGAAGCATTATGTGAACTACAACAGCAATGCAACAGCAATATCTCCTAATATTTTTGGATAGCGATTTCCACTGAAACCTGCTGAAAACATAAATGGGAAATTAAACATAATTCTCCAACGCCGGATCTCGAACCCGTGTTTGGGAGGATAAAACTAATATCTGAAGTGGTTAAAGCGCTAAACACGTTTATCCTCCAAATAAGGATTCTAGACTCGGCGAGGATTTCAGTGGAATTGTAACCTAAAATATTAGAAAGTGTTGTATTACCACAGAGCTAGTGAATGTGAACAACAGATTTCATTCGTTTTGTGAACTGTACTAAGATATATATATATATATATATATATATATATATATATATATATATATATATATATATATATATATATATATATATATATATATATATGTATATATATATGTATATATTATATATATATATATATATATATATATATATATATATATATATATACAAATATATATATATATATATATATATATATATATATATATATATATATATATATACAAATATATATATATATATATATATATATATATATATATATATATATATATATATATATATATATATATATATATATATATATATATATATATCACTTCCTTAGGTCTGAATCGCATGAGCTGAAAGTTCATTTTTTAATTGGCATGAAAATAAAAATGATTACAACACGCATTCTCTATATTTTATATCGTTTATTTCAGTTCCATCTGGAAAATTATGACTTTGTTGCTGATAAAAATAATTTCGATTACGATAAAAAATATCGTGAAAATTAACGATAAGATACCCATGATTCAGAAACAGTATCAATTGAATATAACTTGTTTTTTTCTACATATTTCTGAGGGGCAAGATACTGTACAGATAAAAACTAAACAAACTCAAGATAACGGGTATTTTTCACATTACTTTGGAAATTCCGTAGAGGTTTTTCGATGCTGTGACGTCATTCGAACATTAAAATGTGACATCATTTCAATATCAACCATTAAGTGAGTTTTGACGACTGATAACCTGCTGTCAGTCATTCAAACTTGCAAGTCGTAACGTGACTCATTACTTTGTGTGGTTTCAACACTAACCTGTTATGTTACGTGACCTCATTTGAATGTGGAACCATTACGTGACGTCATTTGAACATGGCACTGTTACGTGAAGTCATTGGAACATGTGCTAATCCGTGACTTCATTTGAAAATGGTACTGTTACGTTACGTCATTTGAACATGGCACTGTTACGTGAAGTCAGTTGAACATGGTACTGTTACGTGACGTCATTTGAACATAGTACTGTTACGTGACGTCATTTGAACATGGTACTGTTACGTGAAGTCAGTTCAACATGGTACTGTTACGTGACGTCATGTGAACACGGCACTGTTACCTGACGTCACGTGAACATGGTACTGCTATGTAACGTCATTTGAACATGGTACTGTTACGTGACGTCTTTGAACACGGTATTGTTACAGGACGTCATTTGAACATGACACTGTTACGTGACGTCATTTGAACATAGTACTTTTACGTGACGTCATTTGAACATGGTACTGTTACGTGACGTCATTTGAACATGGTACTGTTACGTGAAGTCATTTGAACATGGTACTGTTACGCGACGCCATTTGAACATAGTACTGTTATGTGACGTCTTTGAACATGGTACTGTTACGTGACGTCTTTGAACATGGTGCTGTTACGTGACGTCGTTTGAACATGGTCCTGTTAGGTGGCATCATTTGATCATGGTACTGTTATGTGACGTCTTGTGAACGTGGTACTGTTATGTGACGTCTTGTGAACATGGTACTGTTACTTAACATCATTTGAATATGGAAACTTTATGTGGTCTTTTGAACATGGTACTGTTTTGTGACATCAGTTGAACATGGCACTGTTGCGTGACGTCATTTTAACATGGCACTATTACGTGACGTCATTTTAACATGGCGCTGTTACTTTACATCATTTGAACAAGGTACTGGTACGTAACGTCATTTGAATACTAACTGCTATGTGACGTCATTTGAGTATTAAGCTATGGTGTGTCGTCACATACTTATCAGTGTATTTTTTTCATTAATTTGACCATTAAACTATAAGCTGTGATTCCATAGGGCGTTTCCCTTTTCTTTTATTAAGCACTCCAGTGCTTATTGACCGCAGCTTCTTATTCCCCATTCTTGCATGGTAAATTCTCTTTCATTGTTTTCTGTTCTGTGCATGAAGATCATCTAGCTTTATTCCTTTGGGTTCGCTGTCTTTGTTGCAATTACCTTGATCAAGTTGTTATGGTAGCTCAGTATACGTCCTTTAATCTTTGTCCTGGAACATGCTATCAAGAAATTCCACTTGCTTATTCTTTGACGCTGTTTTTTCTATAAGAAATTATAATTCTGGTTTCTATCTATCTATCTTTAAATCTTCAACACCTATAGAGAGAGAAAATGCGATAAGTAAATAAATGAGGGAACAGAAACCAAAACCGATAGACCTTTACAGAGCAATAATGATTGTAAATATATATGGTATGTGGATATTTATGTTGCGTTGCCAAACTGGAAAATGATGACAGTGTTATCACTGTGAGATTTTACTGCTGACTGGCTGGTGTTTTCTAACCTCCAAAAGCTTTTTGATGTTTAGAGCGCGGTAGAGTGATCTCGATGATCGTCGGAGGGGGGCCGAATATTATTTTTGTTTTAAGGGCTCGGCTAATAGGGGCTCTGCTTCTACTGGAAGCTTGGTTTGTTGGATAATAATAATAACAGTAGATAATAAAAGTTATAAAGATAATAAACATCTAACCTAACTTGAATGATTAGACCAGCATTCGTTAATATTATAACATACTATGCTATTTTGTCATGGTAACTGCCCTAGTTCTTACTGATGCCATAATGAGAGAGACATCCAAGGGAAAGAATATGCGAAGGGGTTCAAGAATCAATTAAGAACGAGCAGCTTCCCCCATTTCGCCTAATTTTAAATCACTTACGTGCTTGTTTTATTTCTGTCGTTCTCTCCATTCTAGAATAACCTGTTCCACAACTCCGTTGCTAGCTCAAAATTGTTCACCTCCTGCTATTGTCTAGGTTTTGGACCAAAGTACTTTTTTATATTTAAACTTGCTCCCTTACGAAAGGTACTACAATAATTTCCATTATTTCATAATTTTGTTTAGCATCATTTATTATGAAAAAAACACAAAGGGTGATTATCGTCTTGATAAGAATTATTTACCTTGATAAGAAATGTTGACATTCTTACGATAAGAAATGTTGACATTCTTACGACCTACTAATTAGCATTTTGATATTCATTAATGCCACAGTAGATTGTCATATGAATATCAAAAGTTAATAATTATTTAATATATTTCAGTAACGTTATATGGTTTAAATGTAATTATTGTCAGTATAAACTGAACATTCTTAATTCTTTCAAGGTCGGTGTTGAATCAACATAGGTATATATATGATTAAATCTACATTTGATATATTTAAGATTCGGAAGTTTTTCTTTCATAAGCAAAGAGGAAGCAAGATCTTAAAAGACATAAAGTTATTCTGTGTTGGACACAAGAGGCGTTTCTGTATCAAAATGTAGCCTTTAAACGAGATAGAGATTTGAAACTTACCTTAGATGTTTTGATTTTGTTGTCGGCATACTTAGGGAGTTTAGCAGGGTGGTTGTCGAGTTCCTCGGGAATTTTTCGGTTTACGAAAAGCGTCCTCTGTTCCTGGGGCGCTGTCTGATCAGTGGGTAGGTAAGGGTTGTCATTAGTTAGGTTTGCATGCGCCGGATTTTTTTCGTGAGGGGGGTTTTTTTTTTAAGAATGTTTTAATTATTTTTTTATGTGCTTTCTGACTATTTTGGGCATCTTGGTGCCCTTCTCTAGCCCAGACCCGAATACAAAAGAAAAAGGAATAGCGCATCCATAACGTATCAAGAATGACGGCAATATAAGAGAGGGTCGGAACGGCTGGTCCTGACCTAGGGAGTTCAGTACCATTCCGGAGGTTTATTGTACATATTTATTTACGGACCAGTTGCGAGAGAGAGGCAGTCTGTTACACACTGAGAAAGATATTGATACACGTTGTTTTATATAGCATGATTATTTAAAGAAGTCGTAATCAGGGTCTAATTTTAGTCAGTATTAAATATTGCTACATAATATTTAATAGTAAAAATAAGCCCCAAATGTTATTGAATCACTAAGCGTAATGAGCCTTGGAGGCAGACGTGACGTCACACACTACACTCGCCTACAACAGTTACTAATCCTCGCTCCACCTTCGCATTGGTAAACCCAAGGTCCTTCAAATATACTCTGAGCATATTTGGGTATAGACCTCGTATTCTCTAGAGTCTGTAGTTCTAGACCTTGGGTGTAATGTGTTCTGATAAAGCTCGGTTTCGCTTTTGTCATTTCCTGTGACCTTTTGCCTGATTTACCATGAAACCCAGCTCTTCTTATTGACCTTTGTCTCTCATTCTCCATTCTCCATTCATTTACTCTTACGTGGTGGGTCTTTCTTCAGTGCTAATTGTGCAGTCAGATTTTCGTATAATTTTCTCTGAATGTTCATGATATGGCATGTTTTCGTTTTGAAATATCTAAATATGTAGATATTTGTTCAGTAATTAGCGACCTTTCTGCATATTTACCAATAAATTGGCCTTGAAGTTTTAAGATTTCTCTCTCTCTCTCTCTCTCTCTCTCTCTCTCTCTCTCTCTCTCTCTCTCTCTCTCTCTCTCTCTCTCTCTCTCTCTCTCTCTCTCATATATATTGTATCCTGTTTTTTATTAGGAAATTCAAGTAATGGTCAGAAATTCTCTCTCTCTCTCTCTCTCTCTCTCTCACACACACACACAAACACACACACACGCGCGCGCGCACGCACACACACATTCACACATTCACATATTTATCATATCCTGTTTTTTATTAGGAAATTCAAGTAATGGTCAGAATCTCTCTCTCTCTCTCTCTCTCTCTCTCTCACACACACACACACACACACACACACACACACACACACACACATCATATTTATCATATCCAATTTTTTATTAGGAAATTCAAGTAATGGTTCTTCTCTCTCTCTCTCTCTCTCTCTCTCTCTCTCTCTCTCTCTCTCTCTCTCTCTCTCATGTCTTTTTAACTCATAACCTGGAAATCCGTCTGCATTTAATTTAGACTTTACATCTGGTCTCTCATCTGTGTTGAAACAAAGCAATACTTCAGTTACCGCTTATCATTCTCCCGTGCTATTGACGTTTGCGCTATCTCTCGATTTTTTCATCATCGCGCTCATTATTTAGGGTATCCAGACCATCGACTGAGTCGTCATTATTATCATCATTATTATTATTTTTGTTGTTGTTAGTCGTGGTGGTAGTATTAAAAGTATTTAATTTAACAAAATTACTGAGTCAAAACACTTGGAAACAATGACTGGGTCGTATGTTTAAACTTTCCAAGAGGATTTAGTCGTGAATCAGCTGTGAAATTTATCATAACAGAGAATTTGGTCTACCAGGTAGGAAGAAGATGGACTTGAGGTGGAAGAATTGGGGCAGACCCAACTGCATAGATAGGGATAAATGGAGGTTATAAATCCCGTGGAGAACAGAGCATGGTCGATTTAAACTAAGATGCAAATAGCATTGCATCAGGGGTCCCTCTTTGGACGGGTCGGTAGAGTTCTCGGCTAGCACTCTGCTGGGTCCGCGTTTGAGTCTTCGGCCGGCCAATGAAGAATTAGAGGAATTTATTTCTGGTGATAGAAATTCATTTCTCGCTGTAATGTGGTTCGGATTCCACAATAAGCTGTAGGTCCCGTTGCTAGGTAACCAGTTGGTTATTAGACAGGTAAAATAAGTCTAATCCTTCTGGCTAGCCCTAGGAGAGCTGTTAATCAGCTCAGTGGTCTGGTTAAGCTAAGGTACACTTAACTTTTTAGGGGTCCTATGAAGGAATTCTACAGAAGAACCTGTAAAGCTGTCCACATTGCGCCAACCCTGTATGCGGTTAGTGCCATCAGCGCACTTCATGCGGTGCACTGTCGGCATTACTTAGGGTTCTTTGCAGCGTCCCATCGGGCTCTAGCTGCAACGCCTTTCATTCCTTTTACTGTACCTCCTTTCATATTCTCTTTTTTCCATCTTATTTTCCACCCTCTCCTAACAATTGACTCTTAGTGCAGCTGCGAGGTTTTCCTCCTGTTACACCTTTCAAACCTTTTGCTGCCCAATTCCGTTTCAGTGCTGAATGACCTCATAGGCCCCAGTGCTTTTCCTTTGGCCTAAATTCTATATTAAATTCACATTGTGTCAAGCCATCCAGGCGTAGGCGGTTACTTCCCTTTCACCGCCTCCTCCGCCTCCTCCTCCTCCTCCTCCTCCTCCTCCTCCTCCTCCTCCTCCTCCTCCTCCTCCTCCTCCTCCCCTCCCCTCCCCTCCCCTCCCCCTGTATTCTCTTTCCCTTCCCCCCTTATGGGTTATTCACGTACACTGTGCAACGAAGTTCCGAGCTCCCTTTATCATCAATGACTCTCCTTATCTGATTCGTTTCATTCCTGAGATAACAGAACGCCTTGTTTGAATTGTTTTATTGGGACAGTATAAAAGTGAGATTGAATCCTTGTTCAGGTAATGGATTTCCCTTTTACGAGTCTTTACCGTATTTTGAATTTCAGTTTGATCTGTAGTTTACAGGAAGCTATAATAGTTCGAACGATATAAGTTAACAAAAGGTGCATTGACTCAAAAATATTTACGAAAAAGTTTGTAATTGGATGTTAAATCTAATCATTCAAGTATTAAAAGTTTATAACAATGTAGTATCTAAGAGAATAGGCTTTTCAAGTTTTAATGCTTATAAAAGTTCGTAAGTAGGTCAGAACATTATTATGGAATTTTTAAAAAGTTATTTCAACTTTTTTGGAACTGCAAAGTCAAGGACTTTTAAGAAAATCGTTTTGAGGTACTTAGAGCTCAAAAGAGTCCCCTGGAAATATTCAGATCACTTGAAATTTGAAAAAGGCTTTGTAACACGAGAAAAAAAATTATAGTGAATTCTATGTCACCTATTTCAAACAGTTTGAGCATAAAAAGTTTATGGAATTTGGTTGAAACAACATAAGCTAGAGGGGTTCCATTCAATGGTATTCGAACAATTTAAGCCTAAAGAGCTACCTGGATCCCAACTGAACTAATTTGATCTGACAAGACTTCCTGAAACCTGATTCAAACGATGCCTTGAATTGTTCTGTAGAACTTGATTTCTCAAATTTAAGCTTGAAAGGGTTCTATGGAAATTGATTCGGGCAAGAAAGAACTCGAAAGAGCTCCTTAGAGCTTAATTTAACGAATTTTAAGCTTAAAAAAAGCTCCTCAGAATTTTATTTTGTTTTAATCATTTGAGCCTAATGCGCTCCCAGGAATTTATTTCAAACAGATTAATAATCATAAAAATGTTGTATGGAACTTGATTTAAGAAATTTAAACTTATTTAAAACAACTAAAACACCGTAATACTTCCTTGGATGCAGAAATGAAGGGTTTTATGTGAAAAACTAAGAATCCATAAGCTAATACAACTGTTCTTGGATGTGAGTCTGAGTCTTGAAATAGGTTTGTGGCATTACGTTGATGGATGTATGGTAAAAAAAAAAAGAACGGGAACATTGCATAAGAATGCGAAATCTACGTGTTCAGACGATAGTTTTTTTTTTTTATCTTACAGACAGAAAGATTAGAAGGGAAGGCACGGTTAGTTATCTGCTACTTATTTATTGTCTTCGCTCTGTTTCTCGTCTTCACTAATTGTAATGGTTTGAAAGAACGGTGGAATGCCAAGGGAATTATCAGAGCCAAATGAATTTTATTGTAGGTTTTATCGCCTATTTGAATTCAGATAAGAGACTGCGCTGAATGGGAATGAATAAGATTCGTCATAAGGAGTGGTATCACGATACTAGGATTCTTTTCACAGATTTTTCTTTTATTTTTTTGTCCTCGTAGGGGGGGGGGTTTGCTTGTCGTCAGTGCACACCACGTGGTGCACTGTAGGCATTACTAAAAGCCCCCCCCCCTAGCTGCACCAACTTTTTAACCTTTTACTTTACCTCCATTCCCGTTTCCTTTCTCCAGTCTTTCTGTCCAACACCTCTAACTGTTACTAGTGCTACTGTTGGATTTTATCCCGGTTCCACCTCCAGATACTTGTATTTCATCTGTGGATCCCTTTATCTTGCTGTCCAACCACTCCAACTTCCTTTTTCACTTTCTTAATCCCTGGATGACCTAGATGTCTCAATGCTATAGGTTTGACAGCTAAATCTTTACAAATCAATCAGTCTATTTCTTAGCAACCTATAATTTGTTGTGAAGTAACCTCAGGTACTTTTGGTGATCATTTAAATGTCTGCAGTTTCTGCTTGAGTTACTTGTTCCGTGTTTTTCAGTAACTTAGGTTTTCTTCTATAGGTTCTGAGGTAACCAGATTCATTGGCCTTCTGTGTTGCACTGCAAGTCGCAAGTAAGGAATCTCGTTAATGCATTATTATCATCCGTGGTTTGGTGGCTTTTTCTCATAAGTCATGATTTAATTTTAGCGTTAAATTAATGTGCATACACACACGCACGCACACACACACTCACACACACACACACACACACACACACACATCCAGAGGTCCTCTGATTATGCGATTTTTCTTCAAGTATTGAAAAGTTATATGGATGTTTAAAAAAAAACTTTCTCATTCCTTTTCCTTTATATTGTTTACTATGGGTCTGGGCTAGAAAAGGGTGTTAGGATGTCCGTCCAATTGGATTTGCACTCACGAAAAAAGAAAACATGCTTTAGTTAATCAGTGTTTAGTAAGATTAATGAAGTTTGAAGCCAGTGGGCAGTAAGAGTTTTTCCAGAGGAACGTCTGATTCCGTGCAGTTTTTTTTGTGTTGTTAAATCTTGAATATAATTTTGAAAATCTTGACTGAAAAATCAAAATATTGGAATGGTTGGTAAAGGAAGTCTTACGCTTACTGATTCGAGATAAAATGTAAAAAATAAGATTGATTTACAAGTGACATAGAAAGAGTTAATAAATGTATGATGATATAAGTGGAAAAAGCGTAAGTGAAAAGTAAAGAAAGATAGAGAGAGAGAGAGAGAGAGAGAGAGAGAGAGAGAGAGAGAGAGAGAGAGAGAGAGAGAGAGAGAGACATTTTGTGTGTATTAAGGGAGGAAGAAAGAGGGTTAAATTTCGAATCTTACAGTCCTGAGCCAAAGCAAAACACAAAAATTAAAGTTTCTAATGATAGCAACTAAGATCCCACATATGAAGGATAAACATGACCAAGATTCTTAAAAATCATTCTAAAAAGACAAAAATTGTTAGCACCATTTTGGAGAGTGGAATACTACGAACCAGTGGATAGGAACTAAAGAGATAAATTCAATTTGGAATAAAGGAGAAAGAACTGTCATGATCGTCAACAAGCTTAGAAAGGAAGGAATGTTCAGCCCCGGCGCAATTCTTAAGTTTCTTTCTGTACAGCTTCTATTTTTTGGATCCCAGCTGATTGGCGTTTTGCCTTTGCCTTCTCATCTTGCTCCTTTTACTTTTTACAACGTCAATGTCCACCTTCTTTAACATTCCATTACGGGTCTTTTTATTTCACGAACAAATTCTTCAGGAGAGGCTTGTGGTGGGGGTCTTCAAATATTCCACGGTGGTCTCATTAAAATAATTCGTATTAAGAGTCCGACTGGCTATTGGAATTTGGTGGACAAAAACATAGATACAAGCAAGGTTTATAACGAAAGTAAAAAGGAAAAAGGGATTATATTGTGTTGAGATAAAAAAAAAAAAACGTTAACATGAAACTCAACCAGGGTTGGGAAGGCTAAACAATTTTTCAAAATTGGACTCGGAGGAGTCGTGTCAAAACGCTGTGGCCATTGCATATTATAGATAAGCGTAAGTGATGAAAGAATAGACTGGAAATATGAAAAAGTTACTTAGGATGTATAATCTAGAACGCTTGGGGGACAGGAAGCAAAGTTCAATTGGAATCGGAGTGAGTTATAAATTGAATAAAAGGGTAAGTGAAAAAAATTATTAGTTTAAAATAGGGAAGATTGGAGAAATTACCTTCATTAGGAGTGACTGGAGAGATTAATTCTTTTTTTTTTTTTTGCATGACTGGAAAGATTAATTTTTTTTTTTTTGCACAGAGTAACTCGCATTTCACACATGCCTATACTTTATACATGCAGTTAGTATACATATGTGCATACAGATACTCTCATACGTAACTGACACTGAAAACAGTTGTAACTGACGATGGATGAATGGGATGTTAACGTGTTTTCTAAACTGACATTTTGCACATACATTTGTTTTATACACGATCTTCATGCACTCATACTGCCCCAAAATGGAAAACTGCAGTACCTGCAAAATTTTCGAAACTCAGATACTCTGCCACCTATTGGGCTCGTGAAACACTAATACACAAATTACTGCATTTTCAGAATGATTCTTCAATGCTTTCCACGAATATTTAGGGGGTCCCATTTGCAGTATCTGCAAAACCAGTGGTAAAGCAAGGGAGTATCTACCATTTTTCTCAGTTATGTGTTTTTGCAGATCGTGCAGTCTTCCGTTTTAGGGCAGCAGACGTAAATGATTGACATACCAAAAAAAAAACAAGAAATTTGTTCTAACCTTTCCCTTCTTCCAGCAGCGTAATTTATCAATGAGTTTTGAGCATCCTCCCATAGTGTGAATTTACTTCCTGTCGGAAATTTGAAGATGATTTGTGGTCAGTGAATTTTTTTTTTTTTTTTTTTTTATCTGGTCAGTGGATTTTTTTTTTACATATCTGAAGCTAGAGTGAAGGTAACAAAGTAACGTTACATTAGATTACAAGACAAAAAAAAAATTATAAAATTGCGTGAGAATGCGTAGCAAAAATAATGAAATTTTTTAAATCAGATAATTGTTGCATATAATTTACGGATTATCCTTCTTTTTTTATCTTTCATCGCCCTGACTACAAGTAATGGAGTTTCAGTTTCTGAACTTTTTTCAGTATAATTACATATGGATTACTTTTGTTATATTTTATTAGTCACACGCACTTGAAAAGTACATAACAAGCCAGAACTTACCAAAATGAAATTTTTTTGCATTCTAATTACATATAGATTGCCATTGTTATATTTTATTAGCACATAAGCCAGAACTTACCGGAATCATCCACGGCAAATAATGACTGAAGTAAAAATCAGTTACTTCATTACATCTCGTAACTCCCCAATAAACAAACTGAAAACAAAAATACACGAACGAATGAGCGGAAGCAAGCACAGGAAAAGAAAACTTATTAAAGATAAATTTCCTCCTCATTCGCTTAATGACCTTACGGACATCGCAAGCACAAACACACACGCACCATATAAAATCGTGTCGTTTACTGGACCTTCCACACTGTGTCGTAAAAGGATGTGTGTCTCCCGAAGCCTTATCATTCGTTATCTTCTGATATCTAAAATAACGTGGAATAACGTGGTGTAAAATGCACCCGGGCGGGCGAGTTTATCGATAGCAGTCGGTATTCTGTAGGTGAAATTCCCGGCGTTAAATTGGTATATCAGATCGGTGTCCCCTGGTTGATTAAGTAATATCAAGTGGTGTCGCAAGGACTGTGGTCATCAGCGGATGAAATTATTTGGGATAAGGGAAAAATAAAATCTTGATGAAAATGCTGTATGAAATTTTACACATCCATGTGTACTTCATAAATAGTTTCATGGCTTACATCCATAAATTTGAATATGGAATTGATAAAAATCAGTAGAAACAAGTCTGTATTTCATAGAAATTTAGCTCGTCTTATTAACCAAAATACGTTTCCCACGGGAACCCTTAAGAGAAGGTGATTACCTTTCTTTGCCAGGCACTCGGAGCGAAAAGTTTCCCAGTCCCCAAGGCTGGGAAACCACATGCGCTGCACTGTAGACATTACTTAAGGTTCTTTGCAGCGTCCCTTCGGCCCCTAGCTACAACCCCTTTCATTCCTTTTACTGTACCTCCGTTCAGATTCTCTTGCTTCCATCTTACTTCCCACCTTCTGACAATTTTTAGTTTTCTGTGAAGAAAACTAGTGTGATGGTTTTGTGCGTCCGCCCTCAGATCTTAAAAACTGCTTAGGTTACAGGGCTGCAAATTGGTATGTTGATTATCCACCCTCCAATCATGAAACATACCAAATTGCAGCCCTCTAGCCACAGTAGTTTCGATTTTCTTTAGGGTTAAAATTAGCTATAATCGTACTTCTGGCACCGCTATAGGTACCAACAACACAGGCCACCACCGGACCGTGGCTGAGTCTCATGGGCCGCGGCTGAGAGTTTCATGGGCCGTGGCTGAAAGTTTCATACAGCATTATACGCTGTACAGAACACTCGATTGCGCCGAAAGAAGCTTCGGCGTATTTTTTACTAGTTCAATAGTGCAACTGCGAGGGTTTCCTCCTGTTACACCTCTCAAACTTTTTTACTGTAAATTTCCGTTTCATCGCTGAATGGCCTCATCGGTCCCAGCGCATGGCCTTTGGCCCAAATTCTACTATTCTGTTCTAGTTTATCTATCCCAGAGTCGAATGGAAATAAGGGACAATATCACGCTTTAGGTCGTAAGTCGCATATTTCAAACATTTGTGTGTTTACATCAGCGCTAAAGGGATTACACTGCATGCCCATCGAGTTGATTGACGTCGAAGCGCGTGCATGCAGATTTGCATGTGAATCAAGCATCTATTCTATATATAAGTTTAGTTTTTTTCACACGTTAGGCTGTTGGTTATTTATGTTTATTTGTGTGTCATTTTATACACATCCCTTTCATATTTTATTGTTCTTTAAATTTTTTCCCAATTTTTGTATATGTAAATATATATATATAAATATATATACACATATATATGTATACATACATATATGTATATGTATATGTATATATATATATATATATATATATATATATATATATATATATATATATATATATATTTACGCTTCATTAATGAACATTCTAATGGTAATTATTGATAATTTGTTTCTAGATTCTTCCACATATTTTTTAATAAATTGGTGGGGGATTTCCTGTTTAGGGAAGGGTTTTATTTACATATTTTCTAATTAAGATTTTTCATCCTTGTTTATACATTTGGGTTTTCATTATATATATATATACATATGTAATATATATATATATATATATATATATATATATATATATATATACACATGTATAATATATGTATTATATATAATATATATAGATGTATATGTATATTATATATATTTATTCAAAAACAAAAATATATATATATTATATATATATACATATATATACTATATATTTATATATATAATTTATATTTGCCGCGTATACATTATACATGATCTCTCCATTTCCCTTGGCGTACATAACTTGTAAAATTGTTCCGCCGTGATATTCATGCTATCAAAAAGTCTCTGTACGACATCCGAGTATAACGTTGAGTTTCGTTGCTCTTATCTGTAATAATGAGATAGAGAGGTGATATCGATTTTATCAGTGAACTAAAACTGTTGGCTTTCCGGATCTTATTGTAACCCATTGCCACTTACACCAGACTCCTAAGATCTGTTGCAAGTTTCTGAGCGCTTTTTTTTTATTTTTACTTTTATGTTATTTTTATTTATTTTTATTTATTTATTTTTTTTTTTTTTTGAGGTAGAGGTTGCTAGCACCATGTTTGTGACCATCAGATGGTTGTCGATCATGTACATTGGTCGCTGGTCACCGATCCAAGCACACGCCAGACTCAGAGGCATCGTTGCTTATCTTCACTGACGTAAGTTAAGTAACTTTGTTGCGGTCACCGATCCAAGCACAGGCCAGACTCAGAGGCAACTTTGCTTAGCTTCACTGATGTAAGTTAAGTAACTTTGTTGTGGTCACCGATCCAAGCAAAGGCCAGACTCAAAAGTATTGTTGCTCAACTTCACAGATGTAAGTCAAGCAACATTGTTGTGGTCACCCAAAAGTATTGCCCAAACATTACTAGAATCCATCATTGCTGACCAAACATTACTAGAATCCATCAGTACTGACCAAACATTACTAGAATCCATCAGTACTGATCAAACATTACTAAAATCAATGATTTTATGTCGTAGTAGTTCTTAGATATTAAATATTAGGGATGGACTTGTTCCGATGACTACTCGGACTTCATTCTGACCCTCAGCTTCTAATTCTAGGTTCCCAAAGTCTAGCAAGATTCCGTAATGCTTGATATTGTTTACGAGTAGCACAACCCTACGCCCAGCCTTCCTCTTTCCTCAGGATTTTGGATCTCCATACATAAGAGAGCTTCCTGTATATCATGAGAGAAGGCCCGTGGAACGGGCAACCCAGTGCCCCTGTGTAGCCATGCCCGAACAATAAGAAAACTGGGAAATATTAAAGAGAGGAGCTTGACTCAGAAGGAAGTGGTAGAACCGCTTCCTACTGATATACTGGAGTTAGAAGGATTGGGGCAGACCCACTTGCATAGATAAGGGTGAAGGGAGGTCCTACTGTAGATCCAGTGGGTCGATCTAAAAAGGTCTTAGAACTAATAGGCTAAAGAACGTCTCTGCATTTCTTATATATATATATATATATATATATATATATATATATATATATATATATATATATATATATATATATATATATATATATATATATGTGTGTGTGTGTGTGTGTGTGTGTGTGTTAATAAACTGGGAAAACGAATACAAGAATAAGAACGAGTGGAGAAGGGAGAAGGTAAAGAAAACCACTTGAAACTACTTGAAAGCAAGTTAGGGAACAAGTAGGCACAACAGTTGATATTAAGAGGAAAATAAAGAAGGTATCCCAATAGCCGAAAAGTCAAATGAATTCAGATTGGATAGGGAGCAAAGATTGGGAATAATGTAGCGATTCCAAAAAGCACAACTGAAAAAACAAGAATCAGAATGGTTAGAAAAATAGTTGTAAAGCAGAGACTTAGACAGAACTGGCTGGAAACCCCACGGGCAAGACGAAATAAAAGAGATTAAAACAAAAAAGTAAAAAAATGCGCCGAAGTTTCTTCGGCGCAACTAAGTTTTCTGTACAGCCACTACAGCGCATAATCAAGGCCACCGAAAATGGATCTATCTTTCGGTTTTCTCGGTATAATGCCGTATGAGCCGCGGCCCATGATACTTTAACCACGTCCCGGTGGTGGCCTATCCTATATCGTTGCCAGATGCACGATTATGGCTAACTTTAACCTTAAATAAAATAAATACTACTGAGGATAGACGGCGGCAATTTGGTATGTTTGATGAATGGGGGTGGATGATGAACATACCAATTTGCAGCCCCCTAGTCTCAGTAGTTTTTAAGATCTGAGGGCGGACAGAAAAAAGTGTGGACGGACAGACAAAGCCGTCTCAATAGTTTTCTTTTACAGAAAACTAAAAACAGTAAGAACACGTAAAATGGTCGAATTCAAAATGCAGATTTCTTCAGAAACAAGGAGGAAAAGTTACAGGAACCAGCAAACACCCCAATTCGAAATAGAGAGATTTCGATAATAACGGAGAAAAAAAAACAAGAATAAGAACAAGTAAAAGGATGGGATTCAAAGTAGAGAGGGAGTTCGACAGAAAAATAAGCAGAAAATGCCGATTATAAAATGGAGAGATATCGAGAAAAAAAAAAACAAGAACTCGTAAAAAACCCCGAACTTTAGGTACAGATATGCTGACAAATCCAGCTGAGAAAATCCAAGAGTATAATGAAGTATATCAGAAGAAGAAAAAAAGAAATATCAGAAAGGAGGCAATAAAAGAAAAGCGAGCCATTCCGCTCAGCGCCAATGCATACGCAAATGGCGATTGGCGTGCAATAAGGGCGATATTGCTATACCCGGCCGGCACTGCAACACTTTATTGGATGACTGTACTGCTTCCTAAACAGCGTGACGGAACGACCTTGAGGAAACTGAGGCTTTATTTTATTATTATTATTATTATTATTATTATTATTATTATTATTATTATTATTATTATTATTCTGCCCTAAAATGGAAGACTGCAGTATCTGCAAAAATACAAAACTGAGAAAAATGGTAGATACTCCCTTGCCTTACTACTGATTTTGCAGATACTCGCGGAAAGCATTGAAGAATCTTTCTGAAACTGCAGTAACTTGTGTATTAGTGTTTCAGGAACTCAATAGGTGGAATATCTCAATTTCGATAATTTTGCAGATACTGAAGTTTTCCATTTTAGGGCAGTATCGTGGAGAAGTGTTTTTGTTGGAGAAACGCATGGAAAGAAGTAGATAAACAAAATTAATGAAGAAAAAAATAGGAAAAAAAAAAAGAGAACAAGAAGGCATAACAGCTGATATAATAAAGGCTTAGCCTAAAAAAAAATTATTTAAAAGCAGATCATTAGAAGCTAACAAAGTGAAATGAAATATTGATTTCTGAAGGCACAAGATAAGCAAGTTTCTTCGGCGCAATCGAGTTTTCTGTACAGCCGCTACAGCGTATAATCAAGGCCACCGAAAATAGATCAATCGCTCGGTGGCCTCGGTATAATGCTGTATGAGCCGCGGCACATGAAACTTTAACCCGGCCCGATGGCAGCCTGTCCTATATCGTTGCCAGAAGCACGATTATGGTTAACTTTAACCTTAATAAAATAGAAACTACTGAGGCTAGAGGGCTGTAATTTGGTGTATTTAATGCTTGGAGGGTGGATGATCAACATACCAATTTGCAGCCCTCTGGCCTCAGTAGTGTTTAAGATCTGAGGGCGGACAGAAAAAAGTGCGGACAGACAAAGCCGGCACAATAGTTTTCTTTTACAAAAAACTAAAAAGGAACGAGTAGAAAACTAAATATAAGATTACAGAGATTTAGATCAAACTGGTTGGGAAACCCAAGAGAAAGAGGAAATAAAAAGACTGGAATTTGAAGTGGTGAGATTTAGACAAAGAAAACGTGGAAAGGAAGAATAAGAGCAACCAGGAAGAATCTGTTTCAAAATGATGAGATTTTGACAGAAACAAAACAAGAAGTACAAGTAAAAAAAAAAGTAATTGAAATTGGAGATATTTCAACAAAAACACCAGAAAAACCAAGAATAAGAAAAATGCGAGCCGAGAGATTTCCATAAAAACTAACAGGGGAAAACCCAAGCCTAAGATGAAGTACAGAAGAAGGAATCAAATATCAGAAAGGAGGCAATAAAAGAAGAGTATCTCATTCGGCTCAGCGCCAATGCATACGCAAATAGCGATTGGCGTGCAGTAAGGGCGATATTGCTACCCGGCCGGCACTGCAATACTTATTGGATGACTGCACGGCCGTCTCTTTCACTGCTTCCTGACCAGGACGACGAAAAGGCCCTGAGAAAATGTCGCTTTTTTTTTTTTTTTTTTTTTTTTTTTTTTTTTTTTTTTTTTTTTTTTGGAAGAGGTGTGTACATTGGAGAGACGGCACCGGCAACCATGTACCAATATTCTGGTGCCCTTATCCAGCCCAGGTCCGGATATTAAAGAA